>JBBMOI010000010.1:4367500-4707500 GCA_038088405.1 Porites divaricata | reverse complement strand
CCATTGACCTCATTAGCTCAATCGGCTTGATTAGCTCAATGGATAGTCGGAGCGTTGCGTCCAATTATCACAAAGATCAGGGTTCATATTATGGTCAAGCCTGAAGTTTTCAGGTTATTTTTTAACCGCTTAGGTTGTTCCTTCTACTGCGAAGATCATGTTCACTTTCACACTAATATATAGATTTAGCCAGGGCTAAATGCGAAGCTCTCGATGGTATTAAAAGTTTGTTCAACAAAAATATAAAATCTTGTTTTGCTAAGCGGCGAAGGCAACGCCAGAGAACGGTGAAAAACAACAACAACTTTTCACGTGCATCACACTTTTTTGGTACATGTTTTTTGGCCGTTGTTTTCCACGACTACAACGTAAAAGTTCCAGAAACTTCTTAGACGATACACGTTGATTGGAGGAAATGTTTTCACTGCCGCTCATTTTCACTTTGCATTGGTGGCCGCTAGCATTTCTCATTTTCTCACCTCGGCTACAAAATTTTCATGTTGTCCTAATTCCGACAAAAAAAAGTCTCCTTTTTTATTTCTCGCTCTAGATCTCTGTCACCCTTTTTCTCGTTGAGCTTTGCTGGCCTGCAGCCTACGTTTTCTTTTTCTCTGTCTTTCTCTTGCTCTATATTCCAAATTTGTGGACACGACAATTAATCTAAGCTTAATATTTTGCAATTGGACAACACAGATACCGTAAACAATTTCCTCTTTCCGTTTTCGTCTTTATTGAGCTATAGTTGTCTCTGCTTTACAAGACGCGGGTGGCTATCCGATTTCGCGTCAAAATAATCCCGAGTTGCATTTGGGTTGTCATTCCTGTTGTTTTAGTTATTTTACGTTGATATGCCTTTGGTGCGGACGGACGGTCGGTGTACGGTCACGTGATTACCAAATTTTCTGGAATGGGTATATTTACCTACCCATGGTGCTCCGCCGGCATGTGTTTCGCGCGAGAGAGAGCTCCGCTAATAGTATAACAAAGCAAAAACAGACGATCGAACCTTTTTTGAAGACAAGTAACACATTCCATCTGCGACTTGCCAGGCAAATTTCATCAACTGATCTGCAGATAGAGTGGTCTTTGGCTTGTTATCCGGGTCCTTGAAGTACGTATCGTTTAGTCCTCGACTCTTCCTCAAATAGCCCAGCAGGTCACCATACGGTACATACTCAATAAGGACTAACAGGGGATCTGTGGGTAATGAATCAAGCTAAGGTAAACTTCTCAGCGTTTTGAAGATGTGTATATTTAGTCAAGTACAGGGATACATGAACGTTTATATTTCTTGATAGGAAAAGAAAAAAGAACCTAAGAAACAAAGGAGATTATCAGCTCTGGTCGGGAACATTTTACGTTGCTATTTTACTAGACAGTCACTAAGGGACAGGGACTGATTCATGCTCACATGGCCTTGACTAAAATCGAATGTATCCCGATCGTGATACATTAAGCAGTGTACCCCGCTTAAGCTACATTGCAGCACGTGATCAAAGCATGGTGCAAAGTGGCGTGATTGAAAGCGGGAATTTTAACTTTTGTGCTTGAACGCGCGCAGCTAAACAAAAAATATGGAGCCTGAACCTGCAAGGAAAACGATTCAAAGAGCGTTTCAACTCAGCGTTTTCAAAGTCATTAATAATTCATAAAGAAAATACAAAGGAAGTTAATGTTTAATGAATGTCTGGAAACCAGATGAAAAACTCCTCATTTTTGCATCCTTAATTTCTCCACCTAAAATCATTTCGTTAAAAATCGTCAAAAATACTCAGCTGCGCGTCGTATTTTCAACTCTCTTCTCGGTGTTTGATCTGGTGATGAAACACTGGGTCTCATGCTTTATCTATTACTTCTGCAACGGAGTTATGCCTGAAGAACCTGTGAAAAACGCAGAGTCCCTGTAGAAAATGTCGAAGAACAAACTGAATGAACTTCTAACGAATTTCTGGCCGAATGCCCCGAAAAAGAACGGAGACAACTACAAAAATACTGCCTGGATGGGACTACGATTTGGTCTGCAAAAGCACTTTCTATTGAAAAGAGATTTTAACATCATTAATGACTGCGAGTTTTCTAAATCAAATCAAGTTTATGAAGCGGCAGTTGTCGAGTTAAAGCGGCAAGGATTTGGCAGAGTTGATCACCACAGACCGATATCAAAGGAAGATCTAGAAAAATTCAGTCCTCTCCAGATCCTAAATCCCTCCAGTAGTGTTCCACCTAATTCGCTGCGGAAGAGAAAATCTCCGTCTTCTTAGAAAACAGACGTTTGCTGTAGAGGCTGATGCAACTGGTAATAAGTACGTATATCAAGCACTTGATGGACTGGACAAAAATCACAGGGGAAAGGATCAACCAGATGATTCTCCAGGCGAAGGCCGTATGTATGAAAGACCGAATAGTCAGAATTGTCCAGTAAAAAACTTTTGAATTGTATTTAGCAAAGCTTAATACTAGTTTGTCGTGTTTGTGGCAAAGGCCGAAGCCTCGTGAAAATTTTAGCGAACGTGATGAAGTTTGGTATTGTAATGCTCCTCTCGGAAAAAAAATACGCTAGCTTCGTTAATGAGTTCCACTTCAAAGGAAATACAATTGTTTTGTCATCAGCACACCAATCACTGTATTAGGGTAACTGCCGTATCGTTATAAGATGAGTGTAATTTTGAGGCCCGCCATATAATGGGTGTTTCTGGCCACAAGTCTGAGAGCGGCATTCGCTCTTATTCAAGGCGCCTTTCTGAGCTTAAACAAAAGGAAATTTTCAATTCACTCAGTACTGCATGTTTTGAAAGTTTAAAGAAGCACAAGCAAACAGAGGCAGATTGTCCTTTAGTCGGAAACGCAGTACCACGATCACGCATCACGATGCAAAATTTCGCATCGCACAGCCAGGAAATGGTTAAATTTAACGCAGGCGCATTTTCAGTTGCAACTGTTAATAATTTGTCATAAATGTAATTCCAAGTGAATTTTCTTTGAGCTTATCTCAATATTGAGCCTTTAAGTCCAGAAACTACTCTTTCATACACTTTGTAAGAAATTCATTCAGAGATTTGGATTAAATGTGCTCTTTTAAGTACTGACATTGTTTGCACTCTTTCTTTAATTCTTTGTCACTGTTGATGTAAAAGTCTAGGAATATAACAAAACACTTAATGTTAGTTCCCTCGGGAAACCAGTTAGCTTGCAACAATTAGTCTCCTTCTCATTTCTACAGTGCCAAACGGTAGTTGGAATCACATGGCTCTAATTATTAAATCTGACTATTCATTAGCCCTACTGCAGCGGAGCACCATGGGTGAGAAAATGTGGTAATCTGCCCATCCGAAAAATTTTGGTCATCACGTGTCCGTGCGGGTCATGTAGCAGCTGCTCGGAAGAGAAGTCACCAATGGTGCGTTTCCCTAACCCCAAACAATACTAAAACAATGGGAAGAATGACATGTCATTGTTTGCAGTGACCAATTAGGAGAGACTTTACGAGATGCTGCTACACTACTGGTCCGTGCGCCCGCCCGCTAGACCGACCAACCAACTCAATCAACAGGAATGCCAACCCAAATGCAACTCGAGGTTATTTTGGCGAGAAATCGTATAGCCACTCGCGTCTTGTAAAGCAGAGACAAACAAAGAGTCAATAAAGAGGAAAACGAAAAGAGGAAATTGTTTCTGTATCCGTGTTGTCTAAAGTATTAAGCTTAGATTAATTGTCATGTCTACAAATATGGAATATAGAGTAAGAGAAAGACAGAGAAAAAGAGAAATCAGGCGGTAGGCCACCGAAGCTCAACGAAAAAAATATCGGCAGAGAGCTAGATCGAGAGATAAAAAAGGAGACTTTCCGCTGGAAAAACAAGATGAAAATATCGTAGCGGCGGTGAGAAAATGAGAAATGCTAGCAGCCACCAATGCAAGGTGAAAATGAGCGGAAGGGAAAAAAATGTGGATTAGAACACCTACGGCATTTCCTCCATAAAACGTGCAACTAGGAAGTTTCGGGAAGTTTCACTTTGAAGTTGTGCAAAACAACGGCAAAGAAATGTACAAAAAAAGTGGGCTGCACGTGCAAAGTTGCTTTTTGGCTAATTACACCTATTGTTGCTTTTTCACCGTTCTCCGTCGTTGTCTTCGCCGCTTACACGATTTTATATTGTGTTTGAACAAACTATAAATATTATCGAGAGCTTTGCCTTTAGCCCTA
This sequence comes from Porites divaricata, assembly GCA_038088405.1. Classification (NCBI taxonomy): domain Eukaryota; kingdom Metazoa; phylum Cnidaria; class Anthozoa; order Scleractinia; family Poritidae; genus Porites; species Porites divaricata. Next base: position 4,703,296 of record JBBMOI010000010.1, on the reverse strand, counting down.
GCTAAATATATTTAGGAAAATTCAACTATAGTGGTCTATTATCAATGCTGCGTTCTGATTGGTTGAAATACTACTAGGCTATATGTTATAGCCCATGGCCACTAGTAGCGAAAAGCGCCGGCTTTGAAAACCAAAACAATGGCGGCTGAATCGCGTTTTGCTAGCTAAAGTTGTTTTGTCTCAATATTTTTTGCCAATTTGTTGGATTTTACTAGAACAATTATTCCTCTCGTCCTCATGGCCTCTGAGTCAATAGCCTATGAGGCCTTCAGCCTCATGGGCTATTGACTCAGAGCCCATCCGGGCTCGAGGAATGATTGTTAAATATTAGCATTACATAAGACTCCGGTAATTATGCACTAGTGTCGTTTGCGCTGAGTCTAAAACTGGTTAGTCGAGCCAACCCTCACCGGACGACTTCTAATCTTCGACAAACTGCAGGAACAAGGTAACAGGCGTCGCAAGCTGTCAGTCAACAACCAGCGCCAACAGCTTCGGGTACTGTGAACAATTCTCTGGCTGGTGCTTCTCAAAGCTAACAAACTAGACAGTCTGAGCGTTCAACCGGTTCGGATAACCTAGAGGTATTCTTTCTTTGTTTTTGCTTCGGGGTTATATTTCATGTTCGCTAATAAAACATTTAGAATTGGGGGCAGTGGCGGATCCAGGGGAGGGGCCTGGGGAGCCACCCCCCTTATTTTTAGACCAAACTGAGGGCCGAAAGGATCTGGATCCGGCACTGTGGGGTTGCTTTATCCTCCAAAGGTCAAGTCGCTTGAAGTGGTCTAGGATATTTCTTACTCAAAGAAATGTTTTTTTACAGACCAGCGAAGTGGTTTGTGAACGATTTGAGTCGCGAAGTATTTCGACGAACCAGTGAGATGGTTTGTGAATTTCTACGGCTACAGTACGAGTACAGGCCAGAGAAGAGGTTTGTGAACTAATATAATTTTCGTTACGTGTACAAACCGGTACAGCCAACAATAGCTAACAATCTTTAACTACGGTGTATTTTGATAAGTCAGTGAAGTGGTTAATGAAAGAGTGGTTTGTGAGTCAATACGCGGCTACGTTACGTGTACAAGTCAGCGAAGTGGTTTGTAAATTACTTCAGTTTTCTACATCTGTAGTTTTAATTGACAAAAATTGCCCTGATGCGCGTGAATTGGTGAAGCCAACAAACTTCCAACCACGGAGTATTTCGACAAGCCAGTGAAGTGATTTGTACATGAGGTTAAATTGCGGGGTACTTGGACAAGTCAGCGAAGTGGTTTGTGAATTCCCACAGTTGAGATGTGTGTAAAGTCGGTAAATTGGTTATGGAAGTTTTAAACAGTCGAGTATTTTGACCGCCAGACCAGTGGGGAATTCTGTGCTTCCTGGGTACGAGGATCCCCCAGCTTCTTTAACAGTTAAATCCTATTTGACAGCGGTTAAGAAAGAACAGCTTCTAGCTAGAACTGTTCCCATTTAGGCCGAACCATTCTTTATTCTAGACCTGGCCGCAATCTCTTCTGAAATCTTGAAGCGTCTATCTGGACGAATTTCCTCCCATACTCAGCTTTTTGTTCTTGCAAGAGATCAGGCGTTTTTTAAGGCAATATTTTTGGGGGCGATAGAGCGGAAGGCCTTGGAAGGGTAAAGACAAAGGAGTTGCTATATTTCCCTCAGAAGGAAGCTCTCCTTTTCAATCACATCCTAAAGAAATCTCTCCGCCGGCGATGGTGCGTCGAATCTATTTGCCGTTAAGCGTTACAGGGGAGCTTCATTGTGCCCCGTTGCTACTATTGAAACGTACACTCCAATTTGTGATTTGATCGGGGCCTCGGTTAGATAAGGTTAATTCTTTTTTTTTTCTATTAATCCATCGGTTGAAATTCTTCCAACTTCTTTTGATTCAAGTGCAGCACGGGTTAGACTTGCGTCTTATACCCAGCAATTATCACATACCTTTACGAACCGTCAGATCACTTTGCATGACATCCTGCACGGCTTGAGAAGTGGATGCACGATCTCATTGGCTTTGGCTAGGGCTGACTTAGGAGCGATCAGGGATCATGTCGGTTGTAAGACTACTTCTTCAGCTCACCAGTATAAAAATTAAAACCGGTTCTCCATCCAATGTGTGTAAGCGACAATCTATAGCTGGAACGGGACGGTAGGTTTTATTCAAGCCTTCTTTATTGTGTACTCTTTCCTTGTTTAATATTAAATCATAGTATTGTGTGACCATTTAAATCATAGAATTGTGTGACCATATGTGTCTCTTTTATTCCTTTTGCAACATGGTTAGGTTTGGAAAGCAATGGGTGCGGATTTGAATTGCATTTCTCTTTGAAATCTTGCCTAGAATTTGCTCGATCTAAAAAAGCTTCGGTTAGGTTGGAGTCCCCGACACAAATGAGGTTTAAGAATTTTTTTAATAAGTTTTGAGATATTTTTTTAATGACGAAAAAATAGGGGTGAATAAATTTAATATGCTCTGAAGGAAAAAAGTTAAATTTTGAGGCTAAGAAAAATTAATTGTTACGGAACAATACAATGTATAGATTTAGCCAGAGCTAAAAGAGAATCTTTCGTAAATATACTTATAATTTATTTTTTAAAAAAATCTTGTTATGCCAAACGGCGGCGGCAACGAGAACGCAAACAAAATAATCAATAAGTCTGATTAGCCCCAAAAAAAACAACCTCAAAAAAAACAGTGCAGGAGCAGCAAACTTTTTTGTACGTTCCTTTGCCGTTGTTGTTGCAACCTGACCTTTCCTACTCGGTATACAGCTATTTCGAGAAAGGTTGTCGGAAAAAATGTGCACGCGACATTCCCGAAAGGTAATATGGGATATGATCGATACTTTGTTCCTGACGGCTGTAGCTGTCGAAACTACTTTTGTTGCTTTCCTTTAGCACTCGCATGGCCTTTCGTGTCAGTTCTTTCAAATTTCATTGAAGAACAGTAAACTCAAAACCACCCACAATGCCTTTCGGGATTGTCGCGTGCACTTTTTCCGACAACCTTTCTCGAAATAGCTGTATACTTCATGGTGAAAAGCCACAAGTGCACCGGTAACATAAACTCTGTGAAACATGTAATATTGTGTCTTCTTACTAATAGCTGGTGGTAATAACTAGTAGTTACTTGTAGTTACTAGTATTTACTGGTAGTTACTAATAGTTATTAGTTGTTGTCGGTAGTTACTAGTAGTCAGTGGTAGTTGCTAGTAGTTGTCGGTATTTAGTAGTAGTTACTGGTAGTTGCTAGTAGTTACCGGCAGCTACTAGTAGTTGTCGGTAGTTACTGGTAGTAACTTGTAGTTGTCGTTAGTTACTAGTAGTTACTGGTAGTTCCTAGTAGTTACCGGCAGCTACTAGTAGTTGTCGGTAGTTACTAGTAGTTACTGGTAGTTGCTAGTAGAGTTGTCTGTAGTTACTGGTCGTTACAGTAGTTGTCGGTAGTTGCTAGTTAAGTTATTTGTAGTTACTGGCAGTTGCTAGTAGTTATCGGTAGTTACTGGTAGTTACTAGTAGTTGTCGGTAGTTACCAGTAGTTGCTTGTAGTTACTGGTAGTTTCCTAATTGTTACTGGTAGTTAATAGTAGTTACTGGTAGTTAATAGTAGTTATCAGTACTTACTAGTAGTTACTAGTAGTTGTCGGACGTTACTGGTAGTTACTGGTAGTTGCTAGTAGCTATAGTTGTCGGTAGTTACTAGTAGTTGTCGGTATTTACTTAGCAATTATTGGACGAGGTTGAGCAAATATCGTGATTTGTCAGTGGCGAGCAGATCAATTATTTGCCGAAGCCGAAGGCTCAGGCAAATAACTGATCTGCGAGACACCGAAAAATCACGATATTTTGCAATAACCGAGTTCAATAATTGTCTTATCACTCGATCACTGAGTTTGTTTTTTAATAAACAATATCTTTGGAAAGCGGTTAGCGCGCGCTGTCTTCCAGGAGTAATGACAGAGATCACATAAAAGAGCAAGGAGCAAGCGTGGTTTCATTTACGCATGAGCAGAATCTCATTTGCTGCCAAAAACAGTTGAACGACATTGCGTTATAATGAGCACACCATTATTTGTAGGCAGTTATTTGCAGGTCACTTGGTGGGCTCTCGGCCAATGAAAAGGAAGAAACATTTGCATCGAATGATAATAGTAACTACCGAAAACTACTAGCAACTACCAGTAACTACTAGTAACTATCGACAACTACTAGTAACTGCCGGTAACTACTGACAACTACTAGTAACTACATTTATAAAATAAGATAGTAAGCGCGTTCTGATTGACCGAGAGGCGTGTTTGCATGAGAGTATGTAAACATGGTTATGACGTCAAGATGTTTTGCTTTTCGCGCGCTAATCACGCAAGCACGAATTTGGTTTTGAGTTGAAAAACTCGACAAGTTTACTTTATTTACCCAATTCCTCGGCGGTTGAAACTTGGGAAATCTTTAGAAACATGTTGTGTCATTTTTTTTGTCTTAAGCTGACATTTTAAGTGAGAAAAACCCGTATTTTGGAAAGCATCCTTTTTGCAAAACAAAGACCGATTACGCGTACAAGCTTCGTATTCAAGACTTCGACTGGTAAGAATTTCTCTTTTAATCAATGCTCTAAAAAAGAAAGTTTTCTCTTTTTCTGAGGAAAGTTATTTTATAAAAGCAATAGAAAACGTTTTTTGCTGTTTTCGCATATCCTGATATAAACACTCGAGAGGTTGGGAGAATTCTCGACAGTTTTGCAAACCCTCGACTGTCTCGAATTCTCCCAACCCCTCTCGTGTTTATAGCAGGCTATGCAAACACGGAAAACGTTTTCTAGTGCTTAAATAACTACTAGGAACTATCAGTAACTACCGACAACTACTGGTAACTACCAGTAACTACTAGTAAATACTAACAACTACTAGTAACTACCGGGGGGGAAAGGTAACTCAATTCTTTTCCATCTAAGTTTCTTGACCCACTCCGCCTGCCAGTATGACGTCACATAGTAACGGGCAAGAACCTCGGGTCGCTTGTGCAAATTAGCAAGGGTTACGACAGTTGTTTGGATGAGCGAGGTCGAGGAAAAGCTAAGAAGCTAGCAAATATCGCTATATATTGCTTACTTTATCGAATATGTGTGAGCTTTGGTGTTGCTATAATCTGCTTGTGTAAACCGTGTTGGTATTTTGTGTCCTTGATTGTAAAATTTTGTTAATTTGTTTTGCAAGCCGTGTTGCGGGATCGCCATCTATTTCACGGGACTGGCAAGGTCGTCAAAACTTAAATATTTTTTTTCCCTAAAATAGGCAAGGTTTAGTCTCCAGAATGGGAGGTTCCATTCACAGATCACACATGTTTATATTTCATCTATTCTTTTGCTAATTAAACGGGCCTACCCTCATATCATTCCTTTCGAGTGTGGGCCTCTGTTGATCTTCTACTTCTCCACCAAATTCTTTTAAGCTAGTTCGATCGATTATCTATATCGAGTGGGCCCGTTGAACCCGAAATAACTCGAAATAGCTCTGAAATACGCGCTTAAGCTAATTTTCCTCAAGTGTATATTTGAATTCATGATAAATACAGCTCCACCAGCTTCAAATAGCGTCTATGGCAGCGAAAAATTGTTGTAATATGACAAAATTAATTTTCCAGATTTTGTGTGTCACTGTGGTGCAGTGGTCAAGGAGTTGCTTGCACATGCAGATAAACCGGGTTCGACTCCTGGCGGCGCCGTTTTCTGTTTCTTTGTACCGGTCTTTTTGTCTCTTTGGTCTCTTTTTTTAACACTATTTTTCCTAAAAGCTTAAAATATACAGCTATTTCGAGAAAGGTTGTCGGAAAAAATGTACACGCGACAATCCCAAAAGGTAATATGGGATATGATCGATACACTGTTCCTGACGACTGTAGCTGTCGAACCTACTTTTGTTGCTTTCCGTTAGCACACGCAAACACATTTTCATGGCCTTTCGTGCGAATTCTTTCAAATTTCTCTGAAGAACAGTGAACTCAAAACCACCCACAATGCCTTTCGGGATTGTCGAGTGCACTTTTTCCGACAACCTTTCTCGAAATAGCTGTATATTGATCCTAGTGCGTGACCAGTAGGTTCAGCAGTAAGAATAAAGAAAAAAAAGGCCAAAAGGAAAATAGTGTTAACAAGAAAAAAAAGAAGGTACAAGGAAACAGAAAACAGCGTTGCCGGGAGTCGAACCCAGTTTATCTGCACGTGCAAGCAACTACTTAACCACCGCACCACAGTGACACACACGATTTGAAAATTAAAAGTCTGGAGTTTTATTTTTGAAAAGAGATTTCAAAAGCTCTTGATCTGCATACTGGCCAAGCTTACGACCAGAAAAAAAAAACATAAGCTGTCAAGACATGTCCCTCCTCTCAAAAAGCTAATTTTTTTCAACGTTAGTGGGCATCATGACAAACAAGACACAGTACACCAGTGACCCACTGGCGAGATCTGTTCATCTTTTGTCTCCTACTTTTCTTCATATGTTTTTAAAGTATCTTTGACCATGCAACTTTAAAAAAATTATATCTCAGCTGTTATTTACAGTACCATATCAAGCTATACCTCACTGGAAAGGGCAAAAATTAAACTTTCAGAAAAAAATATTTCGGCCTCACGAAACCCATAATATTCCGCACAAAAAAAACAATGCATATTTCTAGATAATTATTTATAAAAAATTTTAAAGAGAGTAATTTTTGCCACACAAGCAGCACATTTGGTCCAATACAGTAGAAAAACTTTTTTTCTCCAATATCTTAGTAAAACAGCCTGAATATCGGTCGAAAATATAGAGCGACTATAAATATTCTAGAAATTTATTTTGTTGACCTAATCGGATCATGCAAATGAGGTCAGAGCTAATTAGCATAGCGAAACTTGATATCTTGGCGTCCCTCGTGCAACGATGTTTACTTTGGAAAGACGCGGTATTTCTTAGTTTATCGGTGAAATATCGGGTTAAAAACAAGCAAAAATAAATTCACTAATATAATTCATCAAAATAAGCAAGGATTTGACGGCAAAAAGCGAGCCGAAGGCCAAACGGGAAGGAATTCATTGCGTTCCAACAACATGTGTTCCAGACTTAGGCAAATCGGCTCTCGACACGCAAGATTCTCGTCTTTGGTTTGCTTGTTATCGTCCAGAATCCTTCAAAATAATTCGCTTGACTTGTATTTGGTTGAAATTCGTCGATTTTATCAAAGTTGGAAAGATCATTGCGTGAAGCTCAAAACTCCCCGGGGGCTGGAAACTAGGCCCATAATTGGTAAGCCTATGAACTTCCTGTGGGCCAAATTTGGTAGCAATCGGAAGTAACGCGATTTTCTGCGAATTTATGACCTCATCGTTCCTGAAGCTCCGATTTTTAGAAGGCCGGAAGACATTGAGTTCATCAATATTATTACCTTTAAAGTCTCCACTGGGTTTTCCTCTCAAAGTTCGCTTAGCTTCCTCTGTCAACGCTACAGCTAAGCGAACTTTGAGAGGAATGATATGGGTTCCACTAGCTCTGAAGAGCTGAAAATACGTACAATGTAAAGTATAATAGATCCTTTGATGAACCTCCTATTGCTGTGTCTAAACTCTTTAATCTTGCCGTGTACTGGCCCTCAAAAGTGTGACCGGTCGGTACGATTGCCCGTAAAATTTGCTGGACGATAGAAAGGAATCTTTAAAATTCATGGCAACACTGGACATTTCATTCCAAAAAAGTAGTTAAGTCTAGTTTTCAATGACAATAGAAACCTTAAAATCTCCAAATCCAAGAAATCGGAACAGTATTTCCGTAATAAAATCCATATTTTTATCTCTTCGATGAACACTTTGCTCGCCATTTTGAAAGTCCCTCACGCGAGACGTGACGTCATACTGGCAGGCGGACTGTACCACACCTTTCCTTGGAGACACCTCCCCCACTCCTGGTAACTACCGACAACTACTAGTAACTACCAGTAACTGCTAGTAACTACCGACAACTACTAGTAACTACAGATAAGTACTAGGAACTATCAGTAACTACCGACAACTACTGGTAACTACCATTAACTACTAGTAAATACTGACAACTACTAGTAACTACCGACAACTACCAGTAACTACAAGTAACCACCGACAACTACTAGTAACTACTAGTAACTACCGACAACTACTAATATTTACTAGTAACTGCTGACAACAACCAGTAACTACTGACAACTATTAGTAACTACCAGCAAATACTAGTAACTACAAGTAACTACTAGTTACTATCACTAGCCATTATCTTAGGTCCCCTGTTATTCTTAGTACATATAAATGATCTATGTAATGTGTCAAAGGTCTTAGAGATGATACTATTTGCTGATGATGCTTCCTATCTTATGGAAGTTGTAAATCCAGAATTGAAAAAGATAACGTGTTGGTTTTATACAAATAAGCTATCTATTAATGTTAAGAAATCTAATTTTATCATATTCAGATCGAGACAAAACAGGCAAACACTTGATCTAGCTTTTGATGTTAGCAATTACTCGATTGATCATGTCAAGGAAGCTACCTTTCTTGGTGTAATTTTGGATGAACACTTAACATGGAAATCACATATTCATAACATTGCTCGGAAAGTGTCTAAAGCCATAGGTATCATTTATAAATCAAGTTTTTGCCTTAATAATTTCTCCTTACGGATGCTTCATTTTAGCCTTTTCTACCTTTACTTATTCTACTGCGTGAGCGTCTGGGCATCGACCTACCCATCGAAACTCAGAAGATTAATCACACTTCAAAAACGGGTCGTAAGAATAATGTCGAGGAGTGATTTCGATGCTAGAACCGATACCTTATTTAAAAATTTAAAAATTCTGAATTTTGAGAATATCTAGAAACTTCAAATAGGAAAATTTATGTATCAATACAAATCTGGCTTACTTCCTTATAGCTTCAATAACATGTTTTTGGTGACACACCAGGTCCATTCTTATGGCACTAGAAGTTCGGAGCTTTTTTATTTTCCTCAATGCAGGACTAATATAAGAAAGTTCTCAATCAGTTTCCAAGGTCCTAAAATTTTTAACTCTCTTAGTTTTGAAATTCGAAATGCAATAAGTACCGCTTCCTTTTGCTGTAAGCTGAAAGCATTCCTCTTATCATAAATAGTAATATTTTTTTTGTCACTTTCGTTTTTTTTAGCCTAGAACTATGAATAGTACGACTATCTAATATATTTATTATAAGATTTACTGTAGCTCTGCCATTGATTTTCCCATGGGTAATTGTGATAGTATTTTGTTCTAATTATTTTAACTAAGGGAGCCCATTCCTTATAAGCCCGGTGGCTTTTCTTGGGCTTCCTGGCCATGAGAGCTTAAATATTTTTTTTTTCTTTTGCTTTGTACAACTTATGGCAAACAAAATAGTAATAAAAAAAAAATAGTGAGAAGACCCAATACTACATATTACACCGAGTGTATATTACCGGCGCACTTGTGGCTTTCCACCATGAAGTATATACCTCCTAGTTAAACGTTTTATGCCTTATGTCCTCACAAATAATTTTGCTGCTTGTGTTCCTATTTGCTTTTTCTCGCCGCCGCTCATCTTCAACTTGCTGGCCTCTAGCATTTCTAATTTTCTCCCGCTAAAAAAATTCCATGTTATTCTTCCAAGGGAATTCGTCTCCTTTGTTTGTTTGTTGTTGTTGTTGTATATTTTATCACTCGCTCTCGTTCTCTGTCACTGTTTTCTAGTTGAGCTTCGCTAGGCTGTCGCCTAAGTTCTCTAGTCAAATTTGTGGACATGACAAATAATCTAAGATTAATACTTTCGACAACATGGATGCAGAAACAATATCCGTTTTCCCTTTTGTCTTTATTGACTGTTTAATTGTCTTTGCTTTGCAAGACGAGGGTGGCCATGCCATTCCCCGCCCAAAAAAATTGGTGTCAGTGTATTTCGGTTGCCATACCTGTTGATTGAATTACTTTACATTGGTATGCCTGTGGTGCGGATTGACGGACGGGCGTAGGTCACGTGACTACAAGTCACTACCAAAATTTCTTCGAAGCATAGATAACCAAATTTTCTTACCCATAGTGCTCCGCTGCGAGCACTTCGCGCGCGAGAGAGCTCCGCTAATACTGGTAATAAGCAAAAAAGGAAAATATCCGATCATAATTTCATGTGCCAACCCCTTCAATAAAAGTCCAACCAGAATAACCCCTGGAAGCAACATTCACAAACATTTTCTACAATTTTTTTTCTTCTGTTTCCAACTAAAGTATACAAAATGGAAAACGATGTAAAAATACTCCTAAAGGAATGCTTATTCTCTTACCACTCTCGGTCACGCACGCAATAAGCTTGATCACGTGGGGATGAGGTTTCAGCTTTTTCATCAACTCAAGTTCTGACAGAAGATCCTTTCTGTCTGAATCCGGTGCATTTGCTACAGAGAAAGTAAACTAAAATAGTCCATAATGTGTACTAAAGAAACCGTTTGTTAAAAACAAAGCTCCACTGTTAACTAGGTTAAATGATGTTTACCGTGGCCCTCATTATAGAACGATACTTAGTAGTTAATATGGGAAAATAAAAAAAAGAAATTCAAAAATAGTTATCGATATCCTTCATCGCTTGCTCCCAAACATTACTTTCTGAAACTTTTCAAAATGCTGTAGCATGCACGTTAGACAAACGAGACTGTTTGTGTATTCGTAATCCATTGTTTCGGTATAAATTTGCCAAATTGTATAAACTTAGATCAAGAACTACTACCTCACCTTTCAGCATTTTTGCCGCCACTGTGATAATTTCCTGATTTTCTCTTATGTTCCGCAACGTCGCCTTTGCAACTTCAGAGAAGGCGCCTTTGCCAATCACTTTAGTAACCTCCACATGTTCTCTACTAATCTCCCAGCTTCTTCGCGAGGGACGAAGAGGCATGTAGTCTTTCCCTCCCGGAATCTCGTAGGCAAAATTGCCAGCTTGCTCTGCTGCGCCCGATGGTTGTTCTATTGGCTCCACAGCCTGTATGAGTTTCTGCTAACAACAGTTGTTAGGGAAACATTATTTGTTTTTCTTTAACGAATTTGATACCTGCCAGGAATTAAGCGACACATTGGAGACCTTTTAAAACCTACTCAAGTATCGAGCTTGATTTAAGAGGGTACGAAAAAAAAGGAAATGGCCTTAAACCGGCTAAACCAGCATGCATCCAATGTGTTTTAGATTTTTTTAATTTTGAATACAGCACATGTTTCAAAAAAAGGACCAAAATTAAAACTCAGCTTTAATCAAAATATAGAAGGGTATAAAGTTTTAAGAAAGCAGACTGGAAGAGGAAGGGAAAAAAGAAACAAGAGAGTATAACAATATTAAATCTTCAATGATATTTACATAAACATAAAGTTTAGGGCTTTTAAACGCTTAAAAGCTTTAACTTCATGGATTGCAATCATCTTTTTATTTTAGTGTGCACGATGATCACTTACCAAAGGAATTGTTTCTCTGCCTTCTTGTTCCCTAAAATAAAAGTTTAAATATGGTAGTTAAATAATTTATTTTGGAATGTTTTCTTGTTTGTACTTGTGTGATAGTTAGAATTTGGATATAACAGTACGAATGTTTCCATCAAGCTTTTCAGAAAGCTTGATGGAAGCAAAAAAGCTTTTCCGAGAGCTTTTATGAACTGAGTTTGCTGTAAAACAACGAAAACGCACAAGATGTTCCCTAATATTGGTGGAAAACGAGTTAAAAGGCGATTTTGCACGCCTGTTCAACTACGAATCAAACCGCTCTTAAACAAATCAGGCCGTTACAGGTTTTAAAGAGCAGTACGTCTATGGCTCCTTTTTACAAAAACGTTTTGCGACCTGCAACATCCTGATTTAGACAGGTTTTATTCGTGGGTGGAGCTAGGCGCAATATAGCTTTTGGACTCGTTCTGAAGCAAGTTTGCCAAAAAAAACGAGAGAGTTAGTCCACAGTTTATATAATATTTGGTTTTCTCAGTAAAAAACAGGAGCTTGAAAGTCAGCAGACTTTTAACAGAAGTAAATGCACTTATTCATTTTAATTCATTTTCTGCATTGAACTATGACAAACTTTTTTTCAAAACTTTTTCGGTTTTAAGGCGACGGGTACAAATCTATGAGAATACCGACTGCAAATTGTCAAATCGTTCTGTACGTAAAAAGGTTGACTTCTAAGCCTAGTATGCACTATAATTTGCTCCAAGCCTTGCACAGCAGTCGAATGACTTATCCATCGACACATTTTGGGAATTAAAAAAGTCCTAGAGCAATTTGGGCTCATCTTCATTGGCATGTCGAGGCATGCGAATACACCGCAGCCATTCCCCTTCGCTCCTCGCCGCAGGGAGTGATGTCAGCGCCTAAATGACAGAAATCCCTCACTGATAACGTAAAATCTGTTTAGAATCTGGTCAGGAGCTCTAATTAGTTGAGGAAGTAACTGACAGGTGTTTTTTCAGGTATTGTTTACGAATGACCGACAAAAAAACAAAGGTCGCAAAAGTCAAATGTAAACATAATGAATCTACCACGAAACATTCTGATTATTTCATTATTCGTGGAATACGTTCTTCTTTAAAAAAAGAATGCGAGTTTGCTGCCAGTACGTTGCTTTTTACTTCTGTGCGTTTCTTTCAATTCAAAAACGGTAAATTACATTGGGATTACCAATAGAAAAGTCGAATCATTTGATATTATTGCCAAATGATATTCTCATTTTTACGTAAATGCCACCTTAAATCAAAATAATGTCCAATAAATTCACTACAGAGGAGAATTTTAAAAAGCTTAATGGTGGAAATTCGTGTTAAAGTAACGGAATTTGTTTTGTACCCAGGATTGAACTGGGTTTTACTGCTCACTGGAGAGTTAACAATTACTTCGTTTTTAAAATATTAATACAAAAATGGATACTTACTGATTTGAATGTAACGAGCCTGAAATAAACAGCACTTTTCTTAGCAAGTTCACTTCATAAAACGATTTTAACAAATGCAGTGTTTCGCCAAAGGTGTAAAAAGTTAAGTACCGTCCCACCCCAGCCCCCGCACATCCAATGCTCAGCCTGGTGGTTTCTGTCACAGTTCCCCTCACGAGGAGATTAAGGGCGTGACATTGTCTTGCTTCAATGAACCTTTTTAGGGTCTTTCGGTTCTTTTGGTAGTAAAGAGCCCTAACTTCGATTTTGAGAGGACATAGAGGCGTTATGATGTCGGTGAGTTGGGTTAGGTTATTATCGTCTCAACTGAAAGGACCATTTGGTTTTCGATGAGAACATTAGTGTATGCAGACAAATATCATTAAACTTAAGGTAAATTCGCGTCCTTTTTTCCACCCCAATAAACTGGTTTGCGCTCTATCTATTGTTTCAAGTGCTCAACTTTGTAATAAACCATTATTTTTCAGTTCTGAAAATTTAATCGGACCCAAGATCTGAGCAAAAAGTGAAAAAAAAATTGTTGACTGTTGAGATTTTGGCAAATTCTAAGGTTAACCAGATTTTTTGGGGGACCCAAAACATGTATCTAGCCCAACCAAATTTATAATTACAGTTAATTTACAAAGTTAAGGTTATAGGAGACCAATAAACATGGACGGCTTAAAAGAAGTGTAGATTTACTGAAATTAAGCGGCATTAAAAGCTTTGGTTCAAAATCACCGAAAGCAAATACGTCATAAGGGGGCTCAATATTTTACCGTGAATATAGTCTTCACTATGATTTCCTACCTGAACGAAGGCGCATTTTCCAAAGTACAACAATGAGAATAAAGAGTATGATCAACAACAGCAGAATTACACTGATGTAGGCACCGTGAAGGACTCCCGTCTTATTACTTTCAGAACCTGGAACTTTTAAGAATGTAAAATAGGAGTTTAAGAAAGCGACAAAACTGCATTTTAATTTAAAATTGAAACGGTTGCAGTACATGGTTATGTGAGATTGATTGCTTGAGCTGAATGGTCATTTATCCTGATATATCGACATTATTAGAAAGTAATTGTCATCGATGATTGCTATTGAATCTTGAATGTTGACATAGCTTACCTGCTTGATTTTTTGGCGGATTTGTCCAAACTGAAAACGAAAAAAATAATAATAGAAGCTTACGCTAAACACGAAAGGTTTCTTTGCTACTGTAATTAATCATACACTACAGTTCTTTGCTGAACTAATTAAAGAAAACAGCATAAACTTAGCCTAATAAGACCTTTCGTTATACTTTCTTGGTAAAGAACAAAATAAATGGCTTAACGAACAATCTTGATGAGCTCAACGTCTGTTGTTTCAAATCAGGGGAATCTTGGCGCAACCGTGAACAACTTCCAGTATTCCTAGTTTGTCACAAAAAAAAACTTGCTAAATTATTTATAGACCTACCGTTCAACACTTTAATCCGCTTGATGTCCTGTTCCATTGAACTCTCTCCATACTTGTTGGTTGCGGTTACCACAAATTCATATTCCTTCCCCTTCTCGATTTCAACCGCATAAGAACGGTTATAGACATCAATTATGGTTGCAATTTTCTTCCACTCATCATCATTCACGAACCTTTGGTAGACGGAGTACTGTTTTATTGCCGCCCCATTGTTATCTGGTTCTTTCCATTTGAGAATTATTCCATCACTTACTTCGACAGCATCAGGAACATCTGCGCAGAAAATAAAAACAATAAATGGAGATCACGTGTTATAAATTGACGTTTGACGTTTGCTGCTTGTCATAAAGGTGGTTTTAAACTTCTCCATCGTTTTACAAACTAGGCCAAAGCCAGACGTTTAACTTTTTATAAGACGAACCGAATCGCAATTTGGGTCGACCTAAATTTAGTTAAGTTAGTCTGTTGGGTCAGGTGATGAACTAAAGAAGCATCGAGCCAATCAGACACCATTACCTAAAGCAGATGGATAATTCAATTTGGTTGATCCAAACTTATTGCGACGAAATTAACGGAGACAGACGTCAGACTTTTACATGAACTTAATCGGTCCAGTTTGGTCTATTTAATGAAAATTTCGATGTTTCGCCTTAACCACACCAAATATTTTAAGGAAAAATATTTTAGTACAATTCCTTATTTATAAATTATGGAATAACCATCCCAAATGCTTGGTACTGAATACTAAAACCTAACAAGTGTATTCAAAAATCGTTGTAGAAAGTAGTACAAGCATGAGATTGTAGACTTTGAATCTGATCGCCCGCCCATATGTTGTTTGAGCAAGCACGATGACTTATTTTTTTAAAGTTATAATTAACAGTTTAAATATGTGACTTCTTCTGACAAATCCTTTTTCTTTCCTTTCATACATTGTAATCTATTCTTAAATTCCATGGACTAGCCTACCAGTCCTTTTCCAGCTTTCTTGCTACTCTCTTTGTATTTTTACAGAATGTATAGAGTGAAAATAGATTTTAAAATGAAATCAAATTAATCAAATTCAATTGCAATAGTTGTTCCAATAGAAGCAATGCCAAAACTAAAATCTAATTAAAGCTTTCTTTTTAAAAGTCGACGAATGAATGAAAATTTAATTGCGATTTGTAGTACCTCCCAATACTGATATTCTCTTCATCTTTTCCACTTGCTTTTTACTTTCACCACATTTGTTTGAGGCAGTGACCGCAAATTCATAATCTCGACCAATCTCTAAATCGACAGCAACCTCACGAACTGAGACACTAGTTATATCGTGCACTTTAGCCCAGTCATGCGACTTGTTTCCATCATTTACAATTCTTTGGTACACAGTGTACTTTGTGATGGGCGCACCATTATTCTGCGACTCTTCCCACTTTAGATTCACTTTCATATTTTTTGTCTCGGCCGGTAAGTCCTTTATTAAGGCGGCTTCTGGAATACCTTAAGATATAGAGAAAGGGTATCATTATTAAGCAAAACTTTTCACCGTGCACACACTGTAACCAAAAAATTACCTCTCGCAGGATGTTTTAGCAAAGCGAATTTTACCCCACAATATTAATCCCCCCAAAAAGAAAAAAACATCTATTGTGATCATGCGCATAACTTTTCCGAAATGTTTTCAGTTTTTTCTTCCTTTTGTTATTTAGTTTGATAGTGCAGCACGTGAGATGACATTAACGTTTAAGATATGAATATTATTAAAACAAACGTTTACCAAACGTTGAATTAAAATTGTAAAAAAAACGCTGTGTTAAAGGTCGCGCCAAGCAAAAACATGACGTTTTTACACAGCTAACCTATCTGTCCTACATGGGCCGTCTTGGAAGCCAGGCCGAACCCATTTTCAGCTGTGCAGTTATATAGTCCAAAATCTACACTCGAATTCATTGTCAAGAGAACGGTGCTCTCAGTAGCTTTGACCACATTAAATTTGGTTCCATCAGGCTTGTACCAGGTGAGTGTTGGTATAGGAACAGCATCTGACTTGCAAGTCAACGTTATAGTGTGCCCAATGCAAGACACCGACGTGGACGAAGTGAGACCTTGTATGACGGCTGGATCTGTCAATTATCATCGGAGAAAAAGTTATTATCATAACATCATCAATCATTCTTACCAGCTATAAGGATTTTGAGCGATGCTAAAATGCCATTTTCTATTTCATAATTTATATTTATTTCTATATTATATTTTTTAACATGCAAATAAGGTATTCAAGCGGACATATAAATTCACCTCTCATGTAATAAAAGTAAAGAAGTAGGCACGAAATTGTAACTTAAATTGATTTATTCAGGAGTAGTCGCATCGTCGCACCGACACACTGCATGTAAGGCAAGAAAGTGATCATCATAGGAAGGCTTCACCATATTTTGTTTAAACGTTGATAGAGACTTCAACAACCGTCGGGTCTGTTATATAATTATAACTGCTTTGGTGTCAACTATGTAGAAACAAGAAAGGATTTAAACCTCGCCCTTACTTTAATGTAGATTTTTGCTCTATCACCCAAGCAATATTCAATGTTCTTCTCTAATTTCTTTAGAACTTTCTTCTCGGATGTGCTGATGCCCCAACCTCATGCTGTTAAAGTTTTCTTCAGTTGATGGAGTAATTTTGGATGACCAGTTACTTTGCTTTAGTTGGTTGGGGGACTTTGAAGTGGTTGTCGGGTTGTCAGGCCAACATTAACGGTTTTTTTAAAACCGATAATGTTAAACCGTTAAAAGATACGATGCTGACGATGATGCACTTGCGAAGGGTTAGGCAGTCTGGTTGGCAAAATACGATCTCAAAGCACTAGGAATATACCAATGCATAGATTTAGCCAGGCCTAAAGGCGAGGCTCCCATCAATAAATTTATAATTTAAATCAAACAATAAACTTGCATCCCACAATTCTCTTAACTTTAGAGCACATTAATGTGACTTTTAAGGGAAAGGCTAAGTGATTTTAGAGAAAAATAATTTGCAAACGGGCCAAAAGTGAACCAAATCTTACATAGAGTTGGTAGCCTCATATGTACACCCAAAAACTGGCAATCATTTCCGATCACATTTAAGAGCCATAATGGCTCTTGATCACCGTAGATTACTGAGGCCTGGAAAAAATCAGGCTGAATTTTTTGCGTTCGACAAGTTTACTTGCCAACAAATCTAGGTGTGAGTAAACCAACCTTTTATACCATTTAGACATCACGTCTGTCAGTGAGGTGAAACAGTACTATGAGACACTGTTTTTATCTTTCAGACCTTGGGACAGAATGCAGTATTTCACAGCTTTGCAATACAAATTGCATTCATTCAATATTCAGAAAGATCGAAGCATGCGTGGGCTTTTAACTAAACCGTTAAGAAACTTTCCAAAATCACCTATGCGGCCAGCCGGTTCTCACTTTTGCAGTGCGAGGTGTGGTCGAGTGTTTGAATGAACATTAATAGAGTTACCCTCCAGCATAATAAAGAATTTATTATGTTTATTTTTCAATCAATGGTTTTAACGATCACTGACACCCAGTGTAATCTTCAAAAGCGTTTGATACGCGCGGCATTTTGAGTACTCCTGCAAGCAATGTTCACTGAAACCAAACGGCACAGCGATTAAAATTACAAGAGAGACTACTAACAATAAACAAAATAAATATAATCGGTGAAAGATATACAAATACAACTGTTGTATTTGTATATCTTTCACCGATTGTATTTATTTTGTTTATTACAATTTTCATTCACGAAGACAAGTATGAAAGTGTCTCTTAAAATCCTGAAGCTTAAGTTTATGTTTTAAAGTTTTTTAAGCCGGCTTCCCGGTGTGATGACCTCGAAGCAAGAAAATCGCTCAAAGCTTTCTTTTACAGCCAGAATTATAACTAAATATTCTTAGGAACGTTTTTCTCTCTATTTGTGGTCAGAAAATGTCTTAAGGCTTTTTAAAGTTCTGCCGGTAAGCTTATATCAAAGCTGATAGTCGGTCAGATCATTGCCTCAAATCTAACAAACGTGCATAAAGTAAATAGCCGCATAAACTACGATAGACTTCATTAAATTAGATATAAAAACAAACATCAAATACAATAATTACTCAGGCTTTTCATTCGAGATGCAGCTCGTGAAAGATATATCAAGTAAGACTAGTATCGCTTCAGACTTTTAAGAGTTTGTCTAATGGCCGTGGGTCGTGGGTACAAGTCGTGGGTCGTGGGTCGTGGGTGTGGGTAAAAGTCGTGGGTGTGGGTAATGTTTAAAAGCTAACTTTTAACATAATTATAATAATTAACAATGTTACTACTTTTTTAAAAATATTAATAATTTAATTACAATATTACAAGTTTTTTATTTTTTTAACTACTCCATAACTAATAACATAACGAAACGAACGTAACACAATCTAAGAAAATGGGTGGGGATAGGTAAAGGCAGGAATCCATTGGAGTTATTTTCAGGACTGGAGTAATCTCTTGATAATATTTTGAGAAAATTTGTTTTGGTCAAACGCTTGAACAACGCGCACACAAGTTAATTAACTTAGAGTAAGTGTTGACAGACCAAACACGACTCACAGGCTCGCGACAATGTGAAACGTGACCTTGAGAGTTAGCTTGAACGTGAGTTTTTTTCCCTTTTTCCTCTCTCGCGCGAAGATTACTTGCACTTCACAGTGCATGTACCATTTTAAACTTCAGTTGACTGAGTAAATCTTGTTTTTGCCGCACCACACAGGCTTTCCGCTTACATTAATTAAGAGGTCATGAAGCTGGTTTGTTACATGCAAACTGAGTAATCATTTCCCGTAGTTTATGCTTCTGTAGGTTTCCCTGATAGGATTTGATCTCAGATGCATTTGCAAAGTGTTTAAATTTTCTTTGACCTCTGTTTCATACAGCTACACAAAGATTTTAGTTTCTTTGATTTTCTCCGTAATGCCTGGATCTGAATAACTACATGCATGCATGTGAGTTTATTTGTCCGTGAATGTGGTTATTCCCTGTGATGTCAGTATGACGCTGGGCCCAGCTCTCAGGTGTTGTTTGCACGATGTCGAATTTTCACGGATAGTAAGATCGTCAGATTTGAGTTGTACACTGTAGCTTGAACTAAAGCTACATCATGTATGGATAATTATGCTATGCATCAGTCAAGATCACTCTCTAAGCGCTGATGTACTCCATTTAGTTTTTTCTTGAGATAAGTGAGTTTTTGGACTGAAGCGCGATGATTTGTATTTCCTTCGTATGTATTCTCTTTTGTTTTTGCTCAACAGTTTATGCGACTGTTCTAAATTCTTAAGCAAGACTGCAGTTTCGGAACTATAGCGTTCCTCGTTTCTTCACTTTTTCGGATATTTAAAGGGGAGAGCAAGCCTCATCGTATAACTTATGATTCCCGGTACTGAGACAATCCGTTCTCATTGTTGTTCGCGTTTTTAGTGACGTTCTTGCAAGACCCTTTGAAAGCGTTTTGACCAGTTTATGGTGGAGACAAAGTTTGACAGCTTTCCTATGTTAACTTTATATTTGAAGACAAAAATTAGTTTAACGTCATTTCTTTTTCTTTTCAATTGCTCCTGTACCCACCGCCACCCCCTGCGCTGGCGGTCGACGATCTCTGGTAGAGTAACAGAGTAGGGGAAGTGTTGTATAATTTTCATACATCGTGTTATGTTCGTTTTGTTATCGAGTAGTTCAAAAAATAAAAAAACTTGTAATATTGTAAACTATTAATATTTAACAAAACTTAGTAACATTGTTAATTGTTATTAAAAATTAATTTCTAATTATTACCCACACCCACACCCACACCCACGACCTACGACCATTACACAAACTCGACTTTTAAACCCTCTTACGCATCAAGAAGGTGAAAAACGAAAACAATGCCATCCTAAATCGGATTTCCGGCTTTAACAAGTGACGTATTTCTCAACCAAAAACCCAATAAAGAAACTAGCCATGAATAACAGAAGACTCCTGATAGCAGTTGAATTTCATTTTGTACATCCGGTGGAAAAAGACAGTTAAAAACATCACAAGTTGACACAAAACTCCGTTAGCTTCAGCTGTCAAAGTAAACAGAGTAAACAAGATTCAAATTGTCCGCATGAACTCACTCGTCAAATATTGACCAATCAGAGCATAAAAATTGGACGTAGAGCGGAACAAACGCGTGACAATGGTGAACAAAGTCAAAAGCAATTGTCATTCCTGTTTGTAATAAGTGGCTCAATTTTCGCGTCGGAGGACAGTTCGAAATCAAAATTTTAGTTGTGCGGCACATAAACACGACATATTTCATATCAATTTAAAAAAAACTTAAACTTAAGCATGAGATCATTTAAGAACTAGTAACTTGTCAGCGGATAACTTCAAAAATATACTTGACCATGATGGGTCGAAACCTGAGCCCGCGATACAGTAAAGTGATACTGGTCAGCGGATACCCTGTTTTGACAGCTGTCAATTGATCACAACACTGATGTCCAATATGTGTGCATTGTCAGTTTTCTTGTGCTCCCAAACTAGCTAGAAAGTATTGGATTGAACATTGATCGCGATCTAGTAAAACAATTAACTGGTCAGCGGACATCTTTCAAATAAATCATGTCACCTAGATGAGTTGACACATGAGCCCGCGATAAGGTCATGTGATACTGGTCAGTGGCTATCCTGTTTTGACAGCTGTCAATTCACCATATTGTGAACGTCCAATGTAAAAGATATGGATTTACCAAGACACACATGAGGCACCTCTCCCTTCCTTTTGATAGACTCCCTACCCCACCCGTACAATCTGTAGACGCGTACGTACGCTCTTTCAATCACGTGACAACCAATCGAAAAGAGGTTGACCATATTCTATGAGTATGTGGCTCTAATATGATCTGGCAGTGACCACCCCTTGCCGGTGTTTATCTCCAAGCAGCAATCGAGTTGAGGTCACATTCGATTGTGTTGTGACAAAGTGTTTAGTATAAAATTTAAAACTACCTAGTACCTAATCAACATTTACGTTTTGACACTCGCACAAGTCTTGGTTGGAATGACCTTTTACTAGAAGCAAGACAATTGAATTGAGCTACTGAAGTTTAAAACTGTGAACAAGGGTTGATTTACACCTCTCAACATAGAGGATGAACTTAGAGAAAAAGAAAACATATTCTCTCTGGCCAAGTGCCAAACCCTGTACTGATTTTTTTTTGGCCCAAAGCATTTTAATTTGTACGGTGTGGCGCTGTCGACGAATAGATTCCAAAGCATATCAGAGCACTGATAACATCTTATAAAATCTTTAATAACGAGATCAATCGTCTTATGTTAATCAAATACCACCACTCGGAAAACATGTAAACCAGATTTTAACTGTACTCCTTCAAGCTGGTGTTGCACTAGGATATGACGTAAAAACGGCTCCAAAAAGACCAGTATTATTTTGTATAGTACACCAAGGAGATTCCGGCCATGTTTGGACAATTTCCAATTATTTTAGAAGATTTGCCAAGACCTCCAGAGATTGCGGAATAACGTCACAGATTTTCGAAGACAACTAAAGATATCAGAAGACCAGCGAGGATGTCCGTAGATTTCCAAAGATTTCAGAGGAGAAAACCGAAAATTTCCGACATTATTTCGTTCTTATATTCGTGACATATGAAAGATTTTTTTTACAGTGTGTAAATAATATTTCAATGAAAGCTCCTTAAGCCCAAGAAATTCCGTCAGACTTTTCTTGAAGGCTACCACGCTGGATTGCTTTGAAAGATCAAAAGTGAACCTGCTTCCATGCCTTTAAAATGCAGAATCCGATCCGCTTCTATGAAAGTTTACTGGAACTTTAACAACACCAGAGGGAAATCCTGTCGAGACCGCCGTGATGTATCGACTTCGCCCTCGACGCTGACCAAAGGATCGCGAACAATTGATGAGAAATTAGTCTCCAGTATTCCATAGGTTTCCAAGAATATTGTTGACTATGGGTCGACCAAAAGAGACTACTGCCCCTTTAAGCACAGGCTCAATAATGGATTTTCCAAGAGCAAATAAGAATAATTCTTATTGACAAAGCTAAAAGACCATACATGTAGGTGTTTTCACGAACAACCCTCTAAACATTTTACAGTTTTTCCTCAGTGAACAGTATAGTTACGTTAAAAAATTGCCCAATGTAACAGCAAACACTAAAAATTATGGGCAAATAATGCTGAAACCCATTCACACCCTTGGGAGAGGCTGTAGAAAAAAAGATAATGTCAGACACATGTCTCGTGTGGGTACCAATGCTACTCCACTCCTTGAATGTGTTTGAATCCTGAGGTTATATAGGTTAATAATTTGCGGATACAATGCCGGTCGAGGAGAGCCAAGCAACAGCTAAAATCAAATTTAAAAGAGAGGAGCAAAAAAAAAGCATTAGTAAGGCACAAAAAGTAAGACCCTGAGCTAAAATAGCACAGGAGAATCAACATAACTTTGATAAAAATTCCAAGCAGGTCAACATGGAGAAGACAACGTGTGACGAAGTCCTAAGAATGTTGTTATAGTATTTGAAATGTTGGGTTCTACTCAGTAATATACTCACATTTAACGGTAATTTCAAGTGCTTTTTCAACACTTCCTGCAGAGTTGTTGGCTCGACATGTGTATACTCCTGCATCTGCCTTGCTTATCGAACTGAAAGTAAGATAATTCTTTCTTATTCTAGAACTCATAACTTGAGTGGTAACGATATTGATCCACGCCACGTCTGATTCCGGTGTCCCTGTTGCAATACAGCTTACATTTACTGGACTCCCTTGATTATAACTTATATTTGCTGCCATCGGATTTGTGATTCTTGGTGGCTCTAAGAATTCGACAACAGCTTAAATGTTAACTCGCTGCATGAGGTACCAGTTTCTGGCGGCAGCGAGGATGGCTTGTTGGAAGGGCAGGAACAAATTATGGTTAGAATTCTTAGTGATCAAAGTGTGGTTCGGGAATTAAATGGGCGGGGGGGAGAGAACTTACGTAGTTTAAGTACAATCCAATCAAATGACGTATTGAAAAGAATTATATTCCATTACATTGAAAATAATAATTTCCATGAAAGCATGAATTTTTTTTTCAAATACTTAATAATGACTCGCAACCGATGTCATAGAACATGAATTAACGTTTTCTGCGCATTTTGTTATTGATCATCATATCTATTGAACATGACGTCTATTCTGTAGCTATAATCGTTGGCAGCAACTATAATCATTATTGGTTTCATCGTTTTAGTACTCATTTATCTCACTGTTTTAGTACATACTAAAGCAATTATTCAAGCTGCATGGCTGCTCGGGAAATCTTCACCGCTAGTCGCCTCCACTTCGGTGAATAATTTTTATTCATCTACTGAAAACTATTTTGTTAAACATCACGGAAAAATTCTACCTCCACAAAACTAGAGCTCGAACTCGAAAATATATGAATGAAAAAAGTGTACATCACCTTGGACAATCAGTTTGGCGTAATCAAATTGATTACTATCTCGCACATTGTTTGGATATAATTGACACCCATAAGTGTCTGTATCATTCAGCGTAATGCCACTGAGATTAAAGATGACTTGACCAGAGGATGAGTTACCAGTACGGCTTCCACTCACACGTCCAGTATAACTTTGATGTACATATGCCGTTTTTCCCAAGGAGTTTAGAACTAATATTTTCCCATTTGCCTTTAGTGTGGCTGCATTAGTTGTCTTGAAACCAAATTCAATACTCGCAACGTCTCCTGAGTATCTCCAGGTAAAGTTGACAGAGCAATTGATCAAGCTTCTTACAGTCCGGCCTTGGTATGGTAAAATTAACTGTATTTTGCCAACTGAGTACAAGAATCAAAGTATAGAAGTAAATTCTTGGAAGTATTTTCAGTTTTGGTGACTCAGACCTCGGGTCAATTAATAAAGATTTGCAAGTGTAATTTACAAGCGTAGCCATTGTTTAAGAGTCTGAAAACAAAAGCTTCGCTGTCTTGTAAATTACACTTGTAAAAGTTTTATTAAGGGACCTTCGACATTTTCATTTTCTCCCCGCGTAAAGTCAACCGGACGTTTAGTGGGGAGGGGATAAGGCAGTGGACGTTAGTGAGGGGCATTCTTGGACAAAAGCAAAATGATGCATTTTCATGTGTGGAGCGGCGCTCGTGACATTATTTAACCCTCGGACGCACACGCAAATTCATACCCCACCGCCTACCGTAGTACAAGCAGGGAGGGGGGTAGATGGACCCCTCCCCGGAGCATTTGATATGTTGCAGTAGTTTGAAGTGATTTTGCCTCTAGTGGAAAGCCTTTGATATTCTTAAGGTTGCATTCCTTTTAGCCAATCTAAATCCGGATTTTGCGATCGAAAATTCGATTTTTTGTTCCTTTAAGGACTAAACCAATCTAAGATTGCAATCCGAACGATCTACCTCTGAACGTGGATCGTTCAGATATGATATTTCAATCTGGTTTCAGATCTTTGTTCCATTAAATGAAACTGCTTTTCGATCGCAAAAACGTGCTCGTTTATCAATAAACACGCAAGTCAAGGTTAGTTCAGGCAAAAGTTACTTTTTACTCCTTCGTTGTTCTATGCCGCTAAGGAATTGTAGTATACTAAACTCAAGTTTCATTGTCACTCTAAATCCGTTAGGAAGTGTAAACGCTTAGATTTTCTCACCGTAAAACTATACTGGCCAATGTCTGTGTCAAGAGCGCGCTTCTCAGCGCTTGAGAATTCGTAATTGTCTTCTGGATTTTCTTGAATCATATTCCAGATAATTTTAAGTTGACACCGGACTCCCAGCATGAAACACCACTAGTTAAAGAGCAAATTTTGTTTCCCTTTTCCCTCGAGAAGATGCTTAAGACGTGAAAAACGATGCGTTAAAATTGAGAAGAAGATCGGAACGGCAGGCAGCTTCTGTATGGATCAATCTTATTTTAGATTTTTGTTCCGGCAAGCACGAAAATCCAAACAATCTGGATTGTCCAAATCCGAAAAACGTTTGACTAAAAGGAATGCAACCTAACAAGATGAAGTATATTTTATGGGTAGTGGCGCTGCTGGAGGCCTGTGACGTCACCAACAAGGGTCGCCATTGGATTTTACCAAGAATTAGAAATCAGGATAAAACCACGAGAAATTCCTTGTGCTTTACATTGAGAAATAACCCATAAATAAGCATTGTTGAAAAACGTTGAAAAAATCTATTTTCACCCAAAATTGGCTTGACCCCCAAATACGTATGACGTCATATCAGGTAACCATAGCAACTGACCATCACTAAACTTTTCTGTCTCAAAATCTACACGAGGGATGAACGAACAGCACCTAAAAACGTCAGGTGCTGATGTTTTATCCGCTAGGAAAAAAAAAACTCAGAAAAACCTTATGGGGGTGGCATCCACATGTACATCCGAGGATTAAGAGAAAGCAGGACCAATTAAAGAACTGAATTTAAATTAAAGAACTGAATGTAAATTTTGATCTCTTATAAAACTCTGTCCTTAAAGTTAACAACCAGCAAATTTTATATTTTGCAACAGTGGTTAGTTTGCTGATATTGTGAATAGTTACGGTTGTCAGAAAACAACTGGAATCTGAATACATATACTTTCAACGTCAGCATTTTTTTTTGGAGAATCCGCTCAGTGCGAGTTAGATCCTGCGCATACCATGTTTTTGAACTGTTTGAGTTCAAGTATATTTTTGAAATATAGCAGAGTTTACCTCTCCTTTTTATTCACGGACTGCTTATCATGAAGTAGTATACTAGTGATACTTGGTTCAGTTTTTCTTGACGTCGGAGTGATTGGGCACGATCGAACAACTTATGCGATCAATTTGTGTTACCCTAAAATCAACACAATGACATAAAAAACAGTGTCTCTTTTGTTCTGTCAAGGGCTAAATTATAAAATCAGTAGCGACAGACAAATCTAATTGTTAATGACTTGAAACAGTCTTGGCCTTAATGTTTGGTCTAGAGTCTTTTGCAGGTCGTTTATAATATAACTTTAATTGATTTATTTTGTTGAGTAGGACTATACTTTGTTGTTGAATTTTTGTTTATGTCCTCTATTTTTATGAATGGCATGAGTTTTTACTTCAAAACTACGAGTAAATTTGTCTTAACACTCTTATTCTTGACGAAGAAATTGAGGGAATTTGGTCTAGGATAACCAGAGAAGAAACGTTCCATAAATTCTATCAAAATATCCCTTATCCAAACCCAATTCGCTTGTAATTTTCGTAGCCTTGGACGTGACAGAGAAGGTTACGCGTAAAAAGCATTAGAATTTTGACAATTGAAAGTAATTTGAATAGCCTCGGCGTGCATGCTCTCCAGCCGACGTAGCCTCTTTAAGTAACATGGGGAAGTAAAACCCAATAAGCTGCGGGACAATGCCAAACTCAGGTTTTGGTCCACACCACTCCAATAAATCCTAAGATTAGAAGGGAAGGTCAGGAAAGGCCCATGCTTGACCTAGTGACAAGGACTGACTGATAAACTATACGACTGACGTAAGTCTTTTTCGCATGCCATCCTAAGCATCAGTCATACGTCGAAAATTAATGGGTTATGTTGAGTCTAGTCATGTTATTTAAAGCCTTAAGGCATACGACCTTGTGCGTTAACGATTGTTGTATACACCGTTTGTGTGAGGACGAAAACCCGTAATGCATAATTAGGTTCGCTGTGGCTATATGGCCAGTAACCGGTCAAGGTTTTCAAAATACTAAATGACCGACAGTCCTGTCTTTTCAGTAAATTTCACAAATCGAAAAAATCCAGCTAAAACAATCATATGTCGATTAAGAAAAGTCAAGCGATCCTGAAATGCTTTAAAGAATGGCATTTGAATTGGTTCACGCTGGGCTCAGAAGACGAAACCATGGTTTGTGACACTTAGAACTTTTTTCAGCTCGACTGCCGGTCAAGGTTTTGAAAACCCTAAATGACCGGCAGTCCTTTAGTCTCCGTAAATTTTACGAAATCGAAAAATCCCAGCTAATCTAAGTTATCATATGTCGATTAAGGAAAGTCAAGCGAGATGTACTGAGAATTAGGACCGCCGGTCATTTAGTGCCTCAACACCTTGACCGGCAGTCGAGTTGAGAAAAAGGTGAGGGTAAAAGGAGGAATGACTTTGCGGAATGGCATGTGGCACGGCTTGCGGAATAACATAATTATGCATAATGTAAAATAAAATATGGAAAATGGCACAAAGAAATAAATTAAACTGAAAAACATGTGCGCGTCTTTTCCGCGCCTTTTTTGGCGCCAATTTAAGTGAGCAACGTTTTTGCTGGTCCATTTATTACTGCTGGCTTAAACTAACAAGGCAGAGCATAAAGTAGCGATTAGTTTTACGGCATTTGTGTCCAGGTAATACTTAATTGATACTTAATTTATTTTTGTTGCTTTCGACAATACGTTCTCTCTTTCTGCCTACCATTATAATAAAATCAAATGGCAAAACGCCAGAGGGAAAAGAACGTTTGTTGAGCGTGAAGTCAGGTTAGCTACAATTCTAGGAATTATTAATTAATACGGTGGACGGATCAGATCATATTTGAGAGTAAATGAACGCCCCGAGTCAAGCATTAATCTGTAATCTAGAAATCGAGTGAAACGAACTGCTCTCTGTCTTCTTTCGGCGTTTCCGCGTGTCCACGCTTGGAAATTTTTGCTTCAATCCGGGCCAACTTTTTTTCGGGACCGTGCGAAGACTGGTTCCTAACAAAGACAAATTCAAGATGGCGACGTGAAGCCAGACGAACTACGGCTGATTATAACGGCATCGAAGAGCCGTGAAAACATTAGGAATTGCAATTTCAAACCAATAAATGAAATGAACAAAAGTTAAACTATTCATACAGTAATATTTCAGCTCAGTAGACATCATGTCATTTAGAGCAGCAGCTCTGTTATGTATATCGATTGTCGTCCTAATTATCGATCTCTTTAGTAACAACTAAGTTTCAAAATGCCTTCTTTAAGAACTTCGCTTCGATAAGTTTAACTTACCTTCATTAAGAAATTTGAAGGGACACCTTTCTTGTTTGGTGGGGGTGTTTTAATGTCAAAGAAGAGACCTCAAATACACTTGAACGTGGCTGAACTGGTGTTGTTTGACGATGACATGATGTATTATTGTAACTTCCCACTTTTCAACGAACAAAATTCCTCGCTGTTTATTATTATCTGCCACGAAAGTTAGCATTTTGTCTTGACAATTCACGACGTAGAAATCGCTTTACTGAGAATAGGACAACCTCGGAGCGGAGGAGTGATTTTCTTGCTTCTCGCAAGTCATCCAAAACCTGTTAGTTCATCCATTAACAAGCGTGATGTGAACCTGATTGACCTAAAAATGGTATTTTTTGTAAGAAAAATTCACGTGCGTAAGCTCCAAACTTAAGCAACTAAAGCATCAAAACAAAGGATAAATACCTTCTTCATGTTTTCCTCGTTTCCGTTTTTCAGATATGGGCACCAAACAGCAGATATAAAACCTTTTCCAAAGCTTACTTCAGCCAGACTTTTCTCTCAAGAACCTCGCAAGAAACTCTCTCTTCGCCGACATAAAGCTAGTCTCAAAATATTCGAAGACAAGGCATGCAAGGTACCGATAAAAAGCTCTTTCTTCGTAGCTTTTATCGCACTCGTCAAAACATTGTTTATTAGTACCAGTTCTCTCTCACATGGCGATAAGCCTGACCGATTTTCGCTCTTGGCGGGCCGGCGATATGGCCGCGCAGAATTTCAAAAAAGAGGACTGGGAAAACGGGGACACGAAACTTGGCCAAAATTGGCACAAAAATTTCCAAGCGTGGTCCTCGCACCCTCCTTGTTTGTGTGAGTGTGTGCGCTCCGCAAGCTGTTAGCTTCGAGTGCGGGAAAATTAACCAAGCAGCTAAGGAAATAGCCTGCGAACAGCAGACGCATTTCCGGTCGTCGCTTCTCTCCCTCCGAAAAATAACGTCTGCGAACCCGAGCGGCAAAACGATTTCCGTGACGTAAAACCTTTGGAGCCAATCACGGTTTAGCTCTTAAAATTAAAGAACTAACTCGCGAGACTTCTTGCAAGATTGTGCGCGGTGGATATGTTTACAAGTCGAAATAGATAGGACGACCTAGCTTGTGTATAGCCGCCCTTTATCCTCAGAACGACGCGTTTACGAAAGTTAATTTGCCAGGACTCTGAGACTGATTGATGAAATAAGCATCAAGAGGATTCTTATTGAAGAAAAGATCAGAGGACATTTGTATCTATTTGCCTACGGAGTCAATGATTTATCACACCTAGTTGTTTTGTACTCGAAACGATAAATGTCCTAATGACAGTACACGTATCATGCCGTTTGTTGCTTCTGTTCCTATCTGGTTCTTTTCAGGAAAGTATGCGTTGGAGAACTCTTCGATGGTTTGTCGTGTGCCACTTTAGATATTGTTTATAGATATCGATCCTTTATTTTAGATCATGAAAGCCCTAGGACGTGACTGGTAATTGATTTCCCGTTCGTGGTTGCTTCTTGGATAAGTCAGAAATTTGATCAGATTTATATTTGTTCTTACATTTCTTTAAATACATGTTCTTTTCAAGATTTTAATTTCCATAGCTTTTTATAAGAAGAGTAGAATCGTCATAGCTGAAATGTCATCTTGACTATGATCAATTTACTGCTGTAACTATTTATTTCACGCTGGGTCTGGCCCAGGCTTATAATATTTCAGATCATTGATTAACTTACGAGCGATTGTCAGAGATTTCTGAATCAGTCAAGAATGTGTCTGTACAATAATTGATTCACCAGCTTTTGTCAGCGCTGGTTAAATTGAAATAGATGAGTCTGAGCGCGATGTCGTTAAGCTATGTTACTTTCCTTTCGCTGTAGCGATTATTTTGTCCAGGTTTTGTTTATGCCACGTACCACCGTATTTTACAAAGCGAAACCAAAGGCCCACATCACATACATAGCTTAAGAGGCAGTTGCTTCAAAAAGAAGCCAGCATTCAACGTCGCAGGAAACCTTGTTATGGTAGTGAAATTCACGTTCCAAAGCGTATTTGGTAACTCTCACCAAAATCCAAGACACTTCAGCGCTCGACGTCGCGAGGATTCGCTCGAGCTGTATTCTATCCTTTGATCTGATTGGCCAACATCAAAACAAAAGATTTTACGTCACGGAAATCGTTTTGCCGCTCGGGTTCGCAGACGCTATTTTTCGGAGGGAGAGAAGCGACGACCGGAAATGCGTCTGCTGTTCGCAGGCTACTAAGGAAACAAGATACAAGATCCTTTTTCATCTCTGAATATTATGCCACGATCACGTAACCCACGGTCTGAAAAAGAAACACTTATCACGTGGTTTCAAATACAAAAATAGGTAAAAGGAAACTGCAAAGTTAATCGTGCAAACATCTTTTGCAGAAAAAAAATTAGTTAAGTAGAAGGGAGCGTTACCTTCCAAAACATCCTTTCTTCAATGGCCGACTTTCGTGCTGTAGTATCGGCGCTGCCATGCAGCCCGACTAATAAAGGCAAGAGGAATCTTTCTGGCTGTACGGAAAAGGCTAATCGACATGGGGCCTTCGTGTTTTTTTGATTGTCATCGTATATGTCAACATTAAACAGCGGCTGCGTTTGCAAATTGATTGGCGCCCAAAAAAGGACGCACTTTTCAGTTTACTGGGTCATTCCGCATAATTATGTCATTCCGCAAGCCATGCCAAATGCCATTCCGCAAACTCATTCCTCCTTTTACCCTCACCGCTGAAAAAAGTTCTCAGTGTCACAAAACGCGTTAACTTGGTTTCGTTTTCTGAGCCCGGCGTAAACCAAACGCTAGACTGAGTTTTTCGATTTTGTGAAATTTACTGATAACATAGGACTGCCGGTCATTTGGTGTTTTGAAAACCTTGACCTGTTACCAGTCATTTAGCTACAGCGAATTAGGTTTATATGCCGTTACTCGGCCTAGACAGACTCGATAGATAGCCTAAATAAAATATACTGTAATATTAACATACACACACCTCCAAACGGAAGAAACATCAGTACGAGTAGAATAAAATCCGTAAAGCTTCCAAACCAACATTTGATATACATCTGATATTCGTTGCAAACGTGGCCAGTGGAAAAATATTTGCCAGTAACTCCGACTCACAAAAGGCGAAAGTTGCACCTACGCAGATTGGAATCAAATTCCAGCGGAAGCATAAAGGTCAGTGTAACTAAAATAGCATCATTAGCGGAAGTCAGCAGTCACATCATTAATTACTCATTTTTTTTACTGACGGGAAGAAACAGGTTAATTTTAGGCCCGTCATTGAAATAAATGACGGTTGTGGTTTAGAAGTTTCCAGTTGTCTCTATTTACCATATCAAAAACTATGTTTAAGACGGAAACCATTTGGAAATTGAGTAATTTTAATTTTCAGTGGACAAAAACCTTGTACCAGACTGGCTATAAATGTAATAACTTATATATAATAACTCCAAAGAAAATGTTCGTATGAGAGATCGAGAAAATAAACTTCGAAAGCTTCAAGTTTCACAAAATGAAATCTTCCGCGCGTGTTCTCTAAATTCCCTTGAAATTTGAAATTTCGTTTCTCGTGCTCCCATAAGAAATTGTGGTTGGTGTTATTACAGATAACATTACATCTAAAGCCCTTCAAAAGTGTATCCCGTCTTAATGTATTTATATACTATTTTTGAAGTCAATTTTAATAGCCATTTTGTCAAATAGGTTTTAAATAGAATGAAAAGCGCATTTCAATGTAATTTTTGGACTCACTTAAGCGGTTTTTTAATCTGGTTAAAATTGCTGTGGAAACAATGTTTGAAGTATTTTAAATTTCGTTTTAAAATTTAGATAAAATTCCAGTGTTGCTTTAAAAAATCGGAATAGAGCGGGATGCAATCTGACAGCGTTTTAAAAATATATTTTAATGTGTAATACTATTTGTAAACTATTTTGAATAACAATGTTAAACGCATTTTCAAAAAAAAGGTTTCAGATAGGTAGAAAAATAGTCTTGAATGTATTTTTCGACTGATTACAACCCTGATTTCAAATTAATTCGACTGATCGTTTAAAACACTATTGAACATGTTTCAAAATACATTTTAATAGTGTTTTAAATACTAAAGTAGAAAAAATACACTAAAGATTGAATGCATGATGTAAAAACAAGCTACTGGTGACAAGAAAAAAAAATCTAAAGTACACTGTAAAAAGAACAAAAAAATCGCATGTAAGAGCATAAATGCAGTTTGAAAACAGGATGAAACTACCACAAAATACATGAATGCACTATATCGTTTCTTAAATAAAAGGCTCAAAAAGCAAGATTTAACTGAGCGAAATTACAAAACATTCAACCAAAATTCCGTCAAGGAATTCAGTTCAACGGAAATGTTGAATTCATAACTTACAATTACATTGTAGTAAATTCACTTTACTACAAAGAACTTAGAACACTAGGCCTGAAAATCAACTGTTCAGTACCTAAGCTTATAAAGAACTACATTAGAAAAATACCGTCAGATTCAAGCGGAACGAACGATTACGGTCTGAATTAGTGTGAGATCAATCATAGAGAGAGAGCCACCCTGATATATTAATGTTAACTCCCCTTCGTTCCGTTCTGATAGGGCGTACGCTTAAATGTTATGCTAAAAGAAGAATTTGTTTATCATCAATATAGTAACGCTTGATCCCGAACACGCATGGAAAACGTCATTGTCCTGGAACAGTGGACCGCCAGCCGTCCACCGACGACCAGATCCCCTCAAAGTAAATACTATAGTCGCTGAGCAGTCATAACCATTTACCACTACGGCTTCCACTCACCCGTCTAGAATAACTTTGATGTACATATACTCAGTTTTTCCAATGGTATTTAGAAGTGATATTTTCCCATTTTTTTTTCTGTTATGGCTGCATTAGTTTTCTTGAAATCAACTGAACTCAATTCTCGCAACGTCCCATGAGAATCTCTAGGTAAAGTTAACAGAAGAACCAATCAAGACTCTTACTGTCCGTTCTTGATATTTCAAAATTAAACTGCATTTTGCCAACTGCGTTCAAGAAGCAAAGGATGTCAAAACGTGTGTTTGCCAGAAAAGTCAGACGTGAAAAAGAATAATTTGAAGCTAGAACGCTTAAACTGGCAAAACATATGTATTGAAAATTATGCGTCTTACGCGTCTTTGGAAGCCCAAATAGCTTTATTGACTTGTTAAATGTGGACAATGTCTCACATATTTATGAAATGAAATTGTTGTGTTTCCTTCTTCTGGCAGCGACAATTCTGCAAAATTGGGCAGATGACCATGAAAACTATTTTTTTTTGTCAATTTGTGCTGAATCTCGTCTGAGGATATCATAAGCAAAACGCAGTTTTCGAAGATGTAATGGTTAAAGAACCTCGTTTATTTGAGAATAGAATGGATAGTTGTCTCTTGTTGGCCTATTTCAAGAACTAAGAAGAATTATATTTCCCTAACTAATAATAATCTCAATAAGGGTTATTTAAGGTTGAAACATGGGTAAATATACCAGTGCAGATTGACATTGATATAAATTTGCCTATAATCTTTAGAAGCAACCGGACCTGCTAAGGGTTCATCTTTCGTCGTTAGAGAGTCTTAACCAGCATCGACGACGGCGACGCAGTGAAAACGTCACTTTTAAAATGAATTAGCCTTTTTCAAACTTTGTCGCGTTTATTCCAATTCGCTGAAAATGTCTGATATAGAATTAGTTCCCTGGAGTTGATTTCTTGGGGACCTCACCCTAGTTTAAAAAGAGAAATAAAATTTCGTCGTCGCTTGTTTACGTCCTCCATAAAACGAGAAATTTGCCATTTTCACGTCGTAGTCGTGCAGTAATGGCAAAGAAATGTACAAGAAGCGTGATCCAAGAGAAAACTTGTTGTTTTGCTTAATAAACCTATTGCTGATTTGACGTTCTCGTTGCCGTCTCCGTCGTCGTTGCTAAATCTCCCCATTATTCCTCCACCGACGAAATGTGTGAGGAAGCACACTGTGTATGAGGCTATTATATTTGCAGCCGTTGTATTAAATATAGTTATGCACCATGTGCAAGTGTTGCCCGTTCTCTGTATTTTAATTATTTGTTCAAGTGCAAGATCAATGTAACTCGCCCTTGAATAAATACGTACCATATGCACACTTACCTATAAGAGGACTTGGCAGCATAACGAGGCAGAAGCCAAATTCTGTAGGCAGTGTTCTAAGTGACTTTAAAAATCGCATAACGTCGAGACTGGCATATTCTGTAGCAGATACCTTTTCAGTTAGCGTGAAAAACGAAGCAATTTTAAAAGAAACGGATATTTCCACTGATACAGCCGTAACACCGACAATCAGCTTTCAGTTTTGCACAGCAAATACATGGCCTCAAGGAGACTGGAGGGTGCTCAATTTTCCTAGTTGTCGTTTAGTCAACTATCCTTCGCAGGGGTCTCTGTATTACTGAGTTAGACGGCTTTTTATGATTATTTATTTATTTTTTGGAAGCATTTTTTTTTTTCGCCCTAAGCTTTAGTAGATTCAATTTCGAGCCATCAGCTCTCTACTGGAGGAAACCAATAACCAGAGAAAAAAACAGCGAAATAAATTCCGTGGGGGTTGGGGCAATGACATATCTCTGTAATGTCAGTATATTATAAAATTATTAATATTATTATATACAACATAATATACAGTTTACATTTAGGTTTAAGAAACTCGTTTTCGTAGCGTTTTCTCCATATCTGTGACTGACAAAGTACTTTAGTATTTGCCTCATTTATTGCATTCCACAATTAACTTGAAGAGGCTATGAAAAGTCCGAAAAATTATCACAGAACTCTACCAAAAGAAACACATTGATGAAATGACATTTAAATGGTTATCTCAAACACCGAACCCTCCACGCATTCCAGTTTTTTACACTCTTACAAAAACACACAAGGTCAACTTGTCAAGTAGACCAATAATCTCTGGATGCGACTCCCCTACTGAGAGAATTTCTGCTTTTGTAGATACTCTTCTTCAACCAATAATGAAAAAACAGCAGTCATACATTAAAGATACAACACAGTTTATTAACGTCATTGAAGGAACGAGAGTTCCGCAAAATGCAATCCTTGTCTCAATGGATGTTACAAGCTTATATACAAATATACCGCAAGAAGAAGGTATCACGACAATATGCCATGCATATGACACATTCTACACGGCAACACCCCCTATACCAACACATTATCTTAGAGAAATGCTGAGACTTATATTACAAGAAAACTCCTTCCAATTTAATGGAAAAGACTTTCTCCAGACCCATGGTACGGCTATGGGGACTAAAACAGCAGTCTCCTTTGGTAACATTTTCATGGCTAAGATTGAGACAGCAATTATCGATCAGCACAGTACAAAGCCGTTGTTATGGAAAAGATATATCGATGACGTGTTTTCCCTATGGGACACTAATAGAGAGGAAATTAACAACTTCATTGAGCATGCAAATAACTATCACCCTACAATAAAATTCACTGCTGATATTTCTGATAAAGAAATCATCTTTCTTGATACTTGCATCTACAAAGGAGCAAGATTTGAAAAGGAATCTATCCTTGACACGCGCACTCATTTCAAGCCTACTGAGACATTCCAGTACACGCACTTTAAATCGTGTCACCCACCCGGAGTCAAAAAAGGCTTCGTAAAAGGTGAAGGCCTAAGACTACTAAGAACTACCTCTTCAGAGGAGACTTTCGTAGAAAACATAAGATTATTCAAACTACGCCTTCGAGCGAGAGGCTACCCTCACAACCTTATAGACAAAACGCTCTCGGAAGTAAAATTCTCTGAAAGAAAGAAAGCTCTCAACGATAATACAAGAGTGCAAAAACAAATATTGCCCTTTGTAACGCAATACAACCCATCTGTGCCTAACCTTAAGCACATTTTAATGGAGAAATGGCATCTTATAGAATCACAACCTAGACTTAGGGAAATGTTTAAAGAAACTCCAATTATTTCTTACAAGAGAGGCATTTCATTAAAAGATATACTGGTTAGAGCCAAACTGTAGTAAATCTCTTCAAACACTACGCGTTGATAAGTAATTACATTCATGCGACACGCTTGCGGGATCTGTGAATGGCCTGTCACCATTTATTTACCATTAAAAATCGCATAACGTCGAGACTGGCATATTCTGTAGCAGATACCTTTTCAGTTAGCGTGAAAAACGAAGCAATTTTAAAAGAAGCGGATATTTCCACTGATACAGCCGTAACACCGACAATCAGCTTTCAGTTTTGCACAGCAAATACATGGCCTCAAGGAGACTGGAGGGTGCTCAATTTTCCTAGTTGTCGTTTAGTCAACTATCCTTCGCAGGGGTCTCTGTATTACTGAGTTAGACGGCTTTTTATGATTATTTATTTATTTTTTGGAAGCATTTTTTTTTTTCGCCCTAAGCTTTAGTAGATTCAATTTCGAGCCATCAGCTCTCTACTGGAGGAAACCAATAACCAGAGAAAAAAACAGCGAAATAAATTCCGTGGGGGTTGGGGCAATGACATATCTCTGTAATGTCAGTATATTATAAAATTATTAATATTATTATATACAACATAATATACAGTTTACATTTAGGTTTAAGAAACTCGTTTTCGTAGAGTTTTCTCCATATCTGTGACTGACAAAGTACTTTAGTATTTGCCTCATTTATTGCATTCCACAATTAACTTGAAGAGGCTATGAAAGGAGTAAATAATTTCTACAACAATATATTTTCAGGTTGTAATATCAGAGAGGTTAAACGGTCCTCAACTAACGTTCACTTTTTTTACAAAAATAATAGACCTTTTTACCGATACGGCGGCCATATTGAATTTATTAGATTTAAGAAGCATTATGGGATGCACAGGGGGCACTCGCTCAGTAATAGGGAGCTTAAGCAACAGCGTTTTTGAGCGACGGACGTCAACCGGAGGTGGACGTTTTGCATCATTGGGCGGTGGTTTGGTTGAAACTCTCAGGTAAATCGTTCTTATAAGAGAAAAGAAACTTATCAATACAAATTTCTTAGTGTCAAGGCATATAGTAAGGGAGAAGACCTCACTTCCGATTGGCGTGCGTCGCTCAAAAACGTCTTTGCTTAAGCTCTCTATTTACTCGTGCTTTTCGGGCAAAAAAGAGAACTTCAATGTATATTTCTCGGGAAAAAGGCGATGATTATTACATCCAAACACGGCACAACGATCTTTTTTTTTTTCCATAACAACCTTTTTCTAGGAAAACTTAAAGAAAAATTGGAAAGCAAGCGTACATATTGATGCGAGTATATCGGATCGTGCTCATGCCCCCTGGGCATCCCATAATACGTCTTGAATCCAATTAATTCAATATGGCCGCCGTATCGGTAAAAAATATTTTTTGTAGCCGGGGGGGAGGTGTCTCCAAGGAAATCTGTGGTACAGTCCGCCTTCCAGTATGATGTCTCGTCTCGCGGCGAGCATAGTGTTTATCGAAGAGACGGATAAAAATTCCGATTTTATCACGGAAATACGGTTCCGATTCCATGGATTTGGAGATTTCAAGGGTTCTCTTGTCATAGAAAACTAGACTTGCGTAATGAATCTTAAAGATTCCTTTCTATCGTCGAGTAAATTTTACGGGCAATCATACGACCGGTCACATTTTTGAGGACCAGTGCACAGCAAGATTGAGGAGTTTAGACACAGCAATAGGAGGTTCATCAAAGGATATATACTTTACATTGTGCGCATTTTCAGCTCTTCAGAGCTAGTGGAACCCCACATCATTCCTCTCAAAGTTCGCTTAGCTGTAGCGTTGAAAGAAGAAGCTAAATGACAGGTATTTGTGAGTGACTGTGAGCACTGAGTCTTGTTGTATTGCCGCATTTTAATACTGTATTGGGCATACACCTGTAATTCTGTAATTAAATCCCGAAAACCAATAATAAAAAAAGGTTTCGTTTAATTATTTTTTTTTGTGGCAAGCCCAGTGGAGATTTTAGGGTAATAATAATAAGTTTAAATTTCGCCAGTGGGTCACTAGTGGGTGTTGGCTGTAAATTACTACAGTTTGCGGTGTACTGTGTGTTGTTTGTCATGATGCCAACTAACATTGAAAAAAAAAATCAGCTGTTTCAGAGGAGGGACATGTCTTGACAGCTCATGTTTTTTTTTTGTTTTTGTTTTTCTGGTCGTAAGCTTATTTATTTATTTATTTATTTATTTAGTCACTCACAAAACTTGCACAACAAGAACAAAAGGTATTAATTAAATTATAAAATTAATGTGACAAGGAACCCTAACGAAGCTTGAAGCTTAATATATTAATAGGCTTCCTTAAACTACTAGTAAACTAAATTCATGGCTGAGTGCAGAGTGAGTAAGATCAGAAAATTAAACGACAGATCGGCTATCAGTGAGATAATTCTTTAATTTTTTTTTAAAAAACAGATATAGAAGGAGAGTTAATTAGTGAAACAGGCAACGAATTCCAGATTTTAGGTCCACGGTACAGGATACTGAATTGCTTTATATTTGTTCTACAAAAATGAAGTCTATACTGAGAGGCTAGTCGAGTTTCGTATTGATGGACTTGATTACTACTTAAGAACAAGTCATGAAAGCTATTAGGCAAAAGATTATGGTGATAAGAATACATAAAGGTAGCGACAGAAAATGAATTAATACTAAATATGTCAAGGACTTTAAGCTGGCTAAATAAAGGGGTGGTATTTGCTAGATAGTGAGCTTTTGTTATGAGTCGCACTAGACGCTTTTGCAAAAGGTAAATACAGTTTAGGTTGGAACAGTAGGTGGAGGAGCAGGCGACATTACAGTACGTTAAGAAAGGATATACAAGGGAGTAATACAAGGTCATCAAAGTTTGGGATGATAGGTAAAAGCGGGCTTTCGCGATAATTCCCACACTTTTCGAAATTTTTTTGAGACGAAATCAATATGTGGTTTCCAAGAGAGATGCTGGTCAATAAGAACACCTAAAAATTTTGTCTCCGTGACTTGCTTGATCACAGTATTTTCCAGAGTAAGAGGGACATTAAGATTGACTTTCTTTTGTCTTGGATGGAAAATCATAAAATTTGTTTTAGTCAGATTTAGAGATAACTTAGGCCTGTTTCAAACGTCGTGCTACTGCCGTGCTAAGCTGGCTCGACTGTAGCTCGACTGCAGCACGACACTAGCACGACTTGGTTTCAGACGTCGAATTTAATTCAGTCGAATAGAACGGCTGTTGCCGAAAACAAAACACAGTAATAAAGAAACGGTTCAGGAAACTTTAAAATGTATTCTAATGCATTTGTAATTTATGAATTGAGTTCGGCATGGCGGTAGCACGACGTTTGAAACCAAGTCGAGCTACTGCCGTGTAGCACGACAAGGCTTGCCGTGCTACACGGCAGTAGCACGACTTGGTTTCAAACGTCGCGCTACTGCCGTGCTAAAGTCGAAT
This sequence comes from Porites divaricata, assembly GCA_038088405.1. NCBI lineage: Eukaryota > Metazoa > Cnidaria > Anthozoa > Scleractinia > Poritidae > Porites > Porites divaricata. The sequence continues at coordinate 4,663,292 of JBBMOI010000010.1, read as the reverse complement.
TTAATTCGATCAATTGAGTTCGGCACGGCAGTAGCACGACGTTTGAAATGGGCCTTATTCACTTTAAGCCAAATAACTATTTTTGCAAGTTCATTGTTAACAATAGAAACGAGGTGGTTGGCATCTTTATGGGAACAGAAGATACTTGTCATCAGCAAACTGTAAAGATTGAGTGAGACTAGAGACATTAGGAAGATCATTAATGTAAATAATAAACAAAAGAGGTCCAAGAATCGAGCCCTGTGGGACGCCACATAATATTTTCCGCGGATAAGATCGATGGGACCCAAACTGGACAAATTGAGTCCGATCGTCAAGATAGCTTTTGATCCACGCCAAAGCAGTATCCCGAATACCATAGTGGTGCAGTTTTTGACACAATATTTCATGATTAATAGTATCAAACGCCTTAGAAAGATCTAAGAAGATGCCTAAAGTTGTTTCATTTCTGTCGATAGCAGACGATGTGTTATTGATCAAGTCAATTAACGCAAAAGCAGTCGAATGATTATTACGGAATCCAAATTGTTTCGAGTATAAAATATTATGCAAATTTAAGAAATTAATCACTCGGTTGTACATGACTTTTTCAAAGAGTTTAGAAAAGGCTGGAAGAATTGATATTGGCCTGTAATTACTAAAAAGTGTAGGGTCGTCTGCCTTAAAAACTGGAATCACTTTGGCTATTTTGAGAGATTCAGGAAACACACCAGTAGACAACGAAGTGTTTATAATGGTTACAAGAGGCTGCACAATATTTTGGAAAGACTGATGAATTATCTTCATGGATATATTATCATGTCCAGGGGCTTTGTTAGCGTTAAACGATTTAACAATATTTTTAATTCACTGACTGTTAGCCAGTATGCAGATCAAGAGGTTTTGAAATCCCTTTTCCAAAATAAAACTCCACACTTAAGCTTAAAATATATATTGAGCCAAGTGCATGGCCAGCAGGGTCAGCAGTAAGAATAAAGAAAAAAGCCCAAAAGGAAAAAAAAGGGTTAAAAAAAAAGAGACCAAACAGAAAAACAAAAAACTGGTACAAAGAAACAGAAAACAGCGTCGCCGGGAGTCGAACCGGATTATCTGTACGTGCAAGCAACACTTTCACCACTGCACCACAGTGACACACATGCTTTGAAAAAATATTTTTGTCATATCAAAACAATTTTCGCTGCCATAGACGCTGTTTGACGCTGGTGGAGCTGTATCTATCATGAATTCAAATATACATTTAAGGAAAATTAGCTTAAGCGCATATTTCAGAGCTATTTCGCATTATTTCAGGTTCAAAGGGCCCACTCAATGAAGATAATTGATCGAACAAGCTTTACTGAATTTGGTGGAGAAGTAAGAGATCGACAGAGGCCCACACTCGAACGGAATGATATGAAGTTAGGCCCGTTTATATAGCAAAAGGATAGATGACATATAAACATGTGAGAACTGTGAATGGAACCTCCTATTCTGGAGACTAGACCTTGCCTATTGTAGATAAAAAAATAAGATTTAAGTTTTGATTACCTTGCCGGTCCCGTAAAGTAGATGGCAATCGCGCAACATGGCCCGCAAAACAAATTAACAAAATTATACAATCACGGACACAAAATATCAAAACGGTTTAAACAAGCAGATTATAGCAACACCAAAGCTCACACACATTCGATCAAATTTGCGATATATAGCGATATTTGCTCGCTTCTTATTTTTTCCTCGATCCCCCTCATTCAAATAACTGTGGTATCCCTTGCTAACTTGCAAAGCGACCCGAGACTCTTGCCCGTTACTATGTGACGTCATATTGGCAGGCGGAGTAGGTCAAGAAACTTAGGTAGAAAACTATAGAGTTACCTTCCCCACCTGTATAAATAAAAAATCACCAATGAATAAGAGATGACGAGTTGCACTACAGTGTATATACTTACATTTTATTGCTAGTCTTAATTGTTTTTCTGCAGTTCCTGCAGAATTGTTTGCTCTGCATGTATATACTCCTGCATCCAATTTGCTGATTGTCTTAAAAGTTAACTCAGCAGTTTTATTACCATAACCCTTCACTTGTCCATGATGGATCCACCTCACGCCTGGTTCTGGTTTGGCTATGACTTCACACCTGATAGTAACGGCCTCACTTTCATTGTAACTTAACTCGACGGGTTTTGGAGAGATGATTCTTGGCCTCTCTGCAAATGTGAGGGTAATTATATAAGAGCATATACACGGAGGATTACTTTCTAGTAATCTGCGTGTGAAATAATAGGCCCCTTCCAGACGTAGGTTAATCCGTATCGTCGTTTCAGGATCGCAGCTTTTTATCCACACATCCGTTTAAAACAGTAAAAAAGAAACAAACGTAATGTATCGCAACTCGACGTGTCTCCTGTTTTAATTGGAGAGATTCAGAATCAATGTTTTATCCTAACGGAAATTTGTACCTCGTTACCAAATTTTTCCTTTACCTGTCGTTTACTACCGGCATTATTCCAAGCAAAAATATTTAGTTTTACGCCCGATTCGTCCATAAGAATTAGATTGCACAGTTTTTTTTTTCATCTCATTTCTTAAGCGCTTCTAAATCCTCTCTTGACAGATCGGGCACCATGAGCCTGATTTTGAAAGCCTCAGTCCTGGTAGCGTAAATGTTTTGCTGGTTAAGCAAATAACCTAGTGAAAAAAAAATTTTTTTTGAATAATAACATATATGGGAAAGTAGATATTTAAAAGAGTGCTTGTCTTAGAGAAGTTTATTTGGTTTTGAAAACTCTGCGCAGGAGGAATGCACCGACTTTTGACACCAAAGGCGAGGAAGACAAAGCTTGGTGTATCAAATGGATCATTTTTATCGTTAATCCTGCTACCATATTAGTCTTTTCACCAGTTTTAGCTAGTCAGCGAGATCAAGGTGGAGTACCAAAATCTCCAGCATTGGCGTCTAATCCCCAATCAATTGTAGTAAAATTCTCATTTGCCAGAAACAATCGCTCATTTTTATGCTGTGAAAAATTGTGGCTGAGTTTTCAGCTTTAAAAGCTAAAGGAATTTTAATACGAAAACGTCTAGTTCTAGTGACAAGAGGAGCATAACTCAAGATGCGCGCACCTTCCACTTCAAGAGTGACGGGGTCAAAGCTTGATATGTCATCTGGATCTGTTGTGTCTGTAATCAAGCAGCCATACAACCTTCCATCAAGCTTGCTTATATTTCTGAGAGTAAAGGTAACTTGATTTCCGGTATGCCTCCCTGACACTCTTCCAGTATATGCTGCTGGCGGTGTAACTGGTAGTGGGTTGCCTTTAAAAAAAGACACTAGCAATCCAGGCGGAGAATCAAAAGCATAAGGAGTGGCTGCTAAACCCCACTCGACCCTGGTCGTGACCGATGATAAGAAGGCCCAAGTAAAGTTCACAGAGCAACCAGCTGTTCCTCTAACAACATTTCCGTTATATGAGGATGTGAAACTTTGATTTGCTGCAAGAAAGGAAAGGGTTAAAAATTAGATGTCATACTGAGAGATCAACTGCCAATGCAAGACAAATTTGTAATTCTTGCTCTTATTATTCTGACCCCCTGCATTTTTGGTTGTCATTAAAATGATTAGAAGGAGTAATTTAAAAGCGTATAAGATCAGTGTCTCTGCACCTGTAGCCTGCGTATCATGTGGGTTTTGGTCGGGAGCCCTAAGTAATAAAGGCGGGCGAGGGCAGAAAAAACTAAAATAGTGCACATGTGCTTATTCTACATTATGGGGTAAGGAATAATATAGTCTCTTCTTTTACATATTGCACAAATTGCATAACGGCTAAATTGTGGGTTAGTTTCGAATTTACTATCCGAATAACATGTAATTGTAATGTTTTTATACAGGGGCTCATGGTTGAATATCTTAAAAGCTTTAAAAGCAAAGTATTCATTAACTATAAATTAAGTGGCCGAATTTTAATCTAACCACAGTCGCCGTATTTTCTTGTTTACTTTGAGTCTCGCAAGCATGGCCGTCCAATTAATCCGATTAGATGACACGATGGAATACATCCAGCCACATTAGTCTGCTAATGGTGCAAAAACATACAAACTGTTCAAAGAATAATATTTGCGCGACGGAGTATGATCACTCGACTAGTTGTATAGCCTGCGAGCAAGCTCTCCTATTTGGGTAAGCGAAGTGAGCCTCGCAAGAACGCGCGAGCGAGGGGGCCGAGGAAAGGAGAGCTTGCAACGATCTCTCATAAATTTTCATTTCCACCCCGGAAACCCCGCGACTCCGCAAAGCGTCAAAACTGTCACCGCAAACGTGCCGCAGATTAGAAAAGTGACAACCGCTTGTCAAGTAAGTTAAGACAGCCGAGGACGCGTAGAATTATTTATTTATTTATAAATCGCTTTCGCAACAGCATCAAAGCAATGTTTCTATATGTTTTTTTTTCCACGGGGACATCGAACTTCAACGTGTCCGCTCGGATAAGAACTCACTAATTGGATTCTCGTTTCGTTGAATTTTGAAAAGTCATTCCTACTGCAGTGTACTACTCCCCATCGCAATGGCCAACAAAAACATCATACATTTGTCCGTCTGGAACTGGGCCCAGTTGTTCGAACGCCGGTTAGCGCTAACCCAGGGTTAAATTTTAACCAGGGCTTCTTTTTCTTTTCATGGAAAGCACTTTCTCAGAGGATTTTCTATAGTTTTTTAGAGTATCCAATCATCAAATTGTAGGCAAAGACAATTAAACTGAATTTGCTTTATACGCTCTCATATCTGCGTTCAAATTTCGCACTAACCCTGGGTTATCTTAACCCACCTTCGAACAACCCGGCCCTGGAGAATAGCGTTTTCCTGCACTTGGTTCTCTTAAATTTTACTCAAGTAGCTTCCAACTCTTACTCTTTTCCTTCTTTACGGTCACGCTACACAGCTATACTGTCAAGTACATGTTTCTAAATTTTTCTACCCAGTAGAATTCAATCAAGCGAAGAAACCGATGTTGGAAAACAGCGCTTGAATCACTTTTCACTTTCACTCTACCGGTTTTCAGAACAAAACAAGGTGCTTGACACAAACGAATACAACTCAGTGATGAAGGGTTTTCATTTTCCTTCCACAAGAACTACAAACTCGACCCGACTTATCCTCTGCTCGCAATATTCTCTTTACGAGAATTAGTCAAACGAGCCCGTCTGCTTTGAGGGCTGAAGAAAGTTCTCGGTACCAATCTGATCCCCCTGAGAACCAAATTTGACACACAGACAAAGCGGGTGCCAGCTTAGCCTGTTATCAATCAACTTTGATTTCCGGAACGTCATTTTTCAGCCAATGGTATTTCCCTTCGTCTGGGCGAAGTACAAATGAAAATTTGTAAGGGATGGTTGCAAGCTCTCCTTTCGCCGGCCCCTCGCGGCTTCGCCGCTCGCTCGCGCGTTCTCGCGAGACTCGCCTTACTCGCCCAAATAGGAGAGCTTGCTCGCAGGTTACTAGTTGTATCGCTAATCCTACAGCCTTACAACTTTCTATCACTTTGATTTATGCTACTGTTCCTGAGAGAAAGAGTACCTTCTCTCCGTTGGGAACTTGACTCTCTTTTTTTTCTGCAATTTTGTCAATCAACAGAATTTTGGCCCATAATCAATGGCCGTTCGTTTTATCATGAAACGAATTTAGGGGTGACTAGGTATTTACAAGTTATTTATAAGACTGACGTACCATTCACCAATTACACTCATGTTTCTTTCGCATACCATCTTCATTTAGCGAGGCTGTAAAAGTCATAATGATTCTTAGAACTCAGGCTATCTCTATACTACTCTGCTAAGTTAATAAGACCGTACAAACTTAGTCTTGAAACGATTGTCGTTTACATTGTTCGCGTTAGGACGGAAAGCCGGCCGTAAATGCATGGATTTGTGTTTTACTCGACCTTAACAGACTCTTGTAGAGCAATGATAGCCTATATAAAAGTTGTGATGTATATACATACCTTCATGCGGAAGAAATAGTAGTGAGAAGAATACAATCCGTAAACCTTCCAAACCAACATTTAAAAAGCATCTCATGTTAGATGGAAGCGTAGCCAGTCGCAATGTATTTGCCAGTAAACGAGGGACACCTACTCCGACTCACAAAAAGCGAAAGTGACAGTGACGCAGTGACAGTTTGGAATCAACTTTCAGCTGAAGCAAAAAGGTCATCATGCAATAGAACTGCGATAACGTCTTTAGCGGAAGTCAATAGCCACACTATGTATTAATTATCGTGATTTGGGTTAATATTGACATTTTTTCTTAAAATATAATTAGTTTCCTATATAACATATATAACGAAAAGAAACAGTTTATATGTTTTAGGACCGTCTCAGGCGCATGTGGCTTAGAAGAGAACAATCAATTGTCCCTAAAACAATTGTAATAGGCTCTAAGGACAATACATTTTTTTCATTTGCCAAACAACAAGAATTTAGGAAAAACAGTTCGAATGCAGAGGTCCACGCAACGCGTAAATAAAACTTACTGGTTTATCTTGCCGGATCTCTGATTAAAGAGATGCTGTAGCCAGACGTCAGTTGATGTGTATAAAATGAAACAAAACTGCATACAAGGCTGGCACGACGGCAAAGAGCTGATTTATAATAGGCCAATATATGGCAAACAAAAATAGCTTTCCTCAGGGCCAGAGCTATACCGAAAGAAAATATTTTTTTTAAACGGCCGAGTGTTTATATCAGGGCTATGCAAATACAGGAAGAAAGATTTCTATTGCTTTAATTTATAAATAACTTTCACGGGAAAAAAAGTAAAACTCGTTGTTTAGGGCACTGATTAAAAGAGAAACTCTTAACATTCGCGAACTCTTGTACACGAATCTTGTACGCGTAGCCAGTTCTCATTTTGCAGTAAAGATGCTTTCCAAAACTAAGAATCTGTTTGCACTGTCGAATGGGCTGCTATAAATAGAAATAGAAGGACCATTTTTGTCCTTCGTTTGCGGGTAAATTTGTTCGTTACATTTCGCTGATCAGTGCAAAAGGTTCGCCCTTGTATTAGGTAAAAGGCGAATTTTTACCCCTTGCAAATGCCACCCCAATTTACAGATAGATAACGCATTGTGTGTTAAAAAGTAAGAAAATATAAGATTAAATATCCTAATGGTATTACCTAGATGCAAATTCCAAAGGTGTAGAAGTCGCTGAAGGATGCCCCCCCAAAAAAACAATAATTAAAGAGGAAACTCCTTGCTCAGATTTACTTTCCGTTGTTCTTTTCATTGATAAACCTTCAGGATGTCAGATTTACTTGTAACCGAAATTTCTAAATTTTGGTCCAGTCCGTACATTTTCCATTCAGGGGAAACTTGCCTTGGTCCCAATGGTGTCCCCTGAATGGAGGTTCCACTGTAGCAGAATTTATTATAATCCTGTTTCTGATTAGATTAATAATCAGACAATTATATTTTCTCTTAAATGTTTGCCAATATAAGAGAAAATATAGAAGAGAGGAAACGGGAAACACACAAGTAATATAGAAGATACCAGGATGTGTGTGTCACTGATTAATACAGTGATTAAAAGAAGTGACTGATATAAAACAAACCCGGTATACTAATCAGGAGTTGTGGAATCCCTAATTTGCTATCAATTACCGATTTCTTTACAGCAACAAACAAAATAGTTTTTCGAAAGTTGATGATTCAGATTTGATAACTATTCTTCCTATTTCGACAGAAATGAGTCATTTAATTTAGATGTGTGAATGAGCAAATTTTATCTCATTTAATAGATTTAATTTAATTTAGTATTTATTTCATTAATTTTTCTATGATTTTTTTAGTACTGAAAAAGTTATTCCGAGTCACGCACATTGCCCCCAGTAGGGATTAACGATAAATTGAGCCAAAGAATGAAACTATTTCGGATCGCAAAACAATAACCCATAAACGCAAAATTAGTTACGTTTCCAAAATTTATATATATTTTTCATGCGATTCCATCGCAATTGACCGACATGTCAATCCCCAAATTTCAGCGGACCTATGCAATCTTTAACTCCCTGCTCTGCCGTCATTAATAATTTCCCGAATTATTATATACACAATGAGTGTTCCTGGCGTTTTAAGAAATCTGATTGGTTCGCTTTCTCAGTTTATGATGCGGTGAATAAAAAGGAAACTGAAATCGCTTACTTTTTTGGTGAGTTGATAGAATTGTAAATTTCTAAATTTCTTCTCAGATGAGGTAGTAATTGAAGCTTTCGATGATTCCTTTTAAACCGCTAATGCGACAACGTACAAAAGGATAGAAGGATAGAATCTATGTTTTGCCATGTTTGACAATACTGTGAAAGTCTAACTTTTGTGTATCTCTTCTTTTTTACAGCTAGCATGTTCACTCATTGAATCAACCCGTCAAACAAACCCTAATGATCTCCTTTCTGATTCTGTTGAGATCAATTCGTGTGTATATACTACAACAATTATTCCGTTCAATCGGAGCGAAACTTGGCCTAAGGAATGTCTGCATGTGTACCTCGCCGCGAGATATTCGCCTCTATTCACCTCGATTTCAAAGAATACTAATTGTTAAATATTAAACTGCTGATTTCATGGCAGAATAGAAATTATAAATTTATTGTAATCAAATAATACTGGCTAGACGAATGAGTATGTCATATGATACTTACAGTTTACTAGCAGTATTAGCAGCTTTTGTGCAATCCCAGCAGAGTTGTTCGCTTTGCATGTATACGATCCTCCATCTGCTTTGCTGATTGAGCTAAAATTTAGTGTAGCTGTTTTAGAGCCAGAATTCGTCACTCTCCCATTATGAATCCAGCTGACATAAGGGACTGGTTTACCAGAGGATTTACAGCTGATACTAACGGCCACGCTTTCACGGTAAGTTGCCTTGCCTGATTCAGGATGAGTGATAATCGGTATCTCTGCAAAATGAGGCAAATTAAAAGGCAAAACATAAGAAAATAATATATTGCATTGCAGGGCCCAGTTGTTCGAAGGCCGATCAGCGCTTAACCCGGGGCTAAATTTAACCCGGGATTCTCTTTCTTGAGTTGAAAAGCACTTTCTCGGATCATTTTCTGTTATATTTAGAGCTTTCAATCATCAACTTGTAGACAAAAAGAATTAAAACTGAAATACTTTTTAAGCTTTCAAATTCAAATCTCGCACTATCCCTGGGTCACCTTAACCCAGCTGTGAACAACACAGCCCTCATCAACACATCGACAACACGTCGCTTATTGAGTTGGCGTAAAATTTGTCATACTGTGATCTTTAGTAACTGATATTATATATGTACGTGCGAGGGTTAATAAAGCCTTTAGCCTCTCTAGTTTTCTTCGGAATGCGTGGATCTGAATTACTGTATCAGTATGCACTTGTGTTCACTAGTTGTTTTGTCTGGTGTATCAGCTCCCGATATACCCTCTGATTAGCCAATTGTGACAGGTGAAATCATCACCTAGTAGCGTGGTCAATAGTGTTTCATCAGGAAGATGCCCAACGCGAATCTCGAGTGTAATTGTGCGCACAGGCTCCGCCGCCCTTCCTCTCCCCAGGTTCCTCTCCTTTTATTTGCGTGTTCGCGCTTTCTCGATTTCGATCGAGGAGCCTGGAACACTTTTACTTCTAAGAAAAAGGGTAACATCAGCAAGACACAAAAGCAAAACATCACCAAGAGGGTAAAAATAAAGAAAACAACTGAAGGTTTCGTAAAACAAAAAACACTCAAGCTAACAAGCTAACAGTCAAAGTGATATGAGTGCATGGAGGAGATTTTGTCTGACAGAAAGCGAGAACAAAGAACCCACTTACCTATTACTAGGAGGAACTGAATTTACTTTTCTAAACTATTTAAAAAAACTATTGAGAAACTAGATGGAATTGAGTAGGAACCTGCCAGTCTAAAGTCCTTCCAGCAAAGCATTCTCAAAGCTCCTTGAGATCGAGGTAAGTGTTATCAGCTGAGCCAAAGGCCGAGGCTGATAACACTTACAGAGACCTTAATTACTTAGGATATCAGAAAAGCCGAAGCTAACAATTGTCTTATTATACATTGCAAGAAATTAAAATCGATGACGACCGAAACACACCATCGCAAGGAACCTGAATTGATATAGTCAGATTAGTCAACTTGAGTAATCTGTAGGTTAGCTGTAGGCTCTTAGCCACTGAGAAGACGGATAATGAGAACAATGTATAATAATCGTTAAATATTGACCCCGTTCTTTATTTTTCATTTCTATTAACCTCGACTTCGTCTAGGGCAATAAGAAAACGCAATAAAGAACTGCGGCCATTACATCCAGCCATGACCGAAAACTTGGTGAATATTTATATAATGATACAAAACTTTATGAGTAAGAAGTATTAATGATAAACAGTCTCTGCTCTTGCCATTAATATCAAAGGTTGCCATCAGTTGCGGCGATTGAAGTAGATTATGTGAATTTCTTTCACTTTTCGACATTGCTAGCTACAAGTCTACATATTAATAAACGCCACTGTTGACTATTTTAAGATTCCCCAATAATGCTCACTTAAATTAGAACATTTTCTACACGTCATCACGATACACCTTTACAATAGTGAGACGATTTTATGCTGTTAATAATAACTGGCCTCAAATTAACAATACCTTCAACAATCAACAGCACGTCATCATACTGATCGAAAGCCCAAAACCTGCTCTTATAATGCAGAGATAATAGTTTGCATCTTGTTTGCTAATGGCATTAAGGGAAAAGAAGACTTCACCAGACTTCAAGTTTCCACTACGACTTCCATTAACACGACTAATGTATCCGGGATTTAAAAACGTTTGCGCGCCATTTTTGTTTATGGACAAGATTTTTCCATTTGATTCAAAATCATTAGTTACACCAGCTCTCTTTAATTCCCCAATCAACTGTGCCCACATCACCTGAAATTGTCCATGTGAAGTTGACAGATAAACCAACTTTGCTCTTTATGGTCCGTCCTTGATAAGATTTTGTAAATTTTACAGCAGCTAAAATAAAACATATATCTGACTGAATTTATGTAAACATGGCTTCAGTGAGCGTTTATACAGGTCCTATGCTATGTATGCTCTTGGTAACAAGGCTTTGACCGTTCCCACCCGGGACGATTGGTGAATGTCTGCGCCTCCCACTCAGCTCTGCAATTATCATGATAATCATTGTCAGCAGGGGCCTGATTGAGCTGGCCTCTAGTGAACACTGCTGTTTACGGAAGGCCGTTGTGTCAAAATAGCCCCCCCCCCCCCTCCCTCCCTCTCTACCTCACTTGTTTTGCCCCTCCAGGCCTGATCCTTTAACCCAGTGTTAGGGCAGTCCCTGGGATATCCAGCTGTGCCGACCAAGACGGCAAGCCCCCTACTTTTTTGGACACTGCACTGGCCTGGAGCCGGGCTGCGCCCGGTGCCAGACGTAAACTTATTGGCCACGTTTGAACTAGATCAGACAGATTTACAATTATGACAACGAAATATAACAACACAGCTGACAACAACAGGCAGAAAGTCGGAGAATGAACGGGAAATCTGTATGGCCGTTTACAATGGCGAGTCAATGAAAGTTTATGATATTAAATACACTTAGATGATTCAGTAAAATTGTCTGGATAGCATAAGTGGTTTTAATTTAAGGAGAAATAACTTCGAGGTTTTGAAATAACCTTGGACATGCTAACCGGCCGTTTACTTTCATCACTCTGGTGGCCACGTAGTTTGAGGTCGATCTTTTTAGCTGTCGAAATATTTAATTAATGTCAAGAGCCATAATGGGGCTCTTGTTAATATCTGGTCACAGCGTTAGTAGTGTACCGGTATACTGTTTAGCTTCCTTACAAATTATCGCGACTATACCAAGATTGCAGTAAAGACTAGTGGAAGCAGGTTTTAATTAACTGTATGTCAGTTACCAAGTTAACTAAGTTGTCATAATGCTTCTCAGTGAGCAAATCCTATATGCAAATTCAAAGAGGTGGGGAATGGGCAGCAGGGGTAGTGCATGCTTGCGGGTAATAAGGCTATAGAATTGCGTTGCTGAAATTATTTTTATAGACCGTTTCAAAGGTGAAATATTAAAAACTCCAGTAGTTATCATCTACAGCCAGATGTCTCAGTATGGTGCAAAATTGTCTTAGACTATAGGCTGATGATGTTCATTATTATTTCATTTATTAGCTTTTTGATAACACCTCAGTTGTGAATGGCTTTGTCAATAAATCTAGACCAGTTTTTATAATCCGCCTATTTTTAATTAGTAAAAGTTTCCTTATATTTTAAAACTCATACCAAAATGTTAAGAACATAGTGTCACTATTAATAAAATTATAGTAATAAGATAAAATACAGACGTACATAACTATTAATCAACAAAAATCGTGTAACAGTTTCCGCTACTTGTATGTTAACTGTTTTTTTATTTTATTTTCTCTCATTTCACATAACATTACATTACATTACAATATAAACTCATTGATTACTAATGATACACGTACTGACAAATACCTGACTTATTACAAATTCAAAATACAAATGAATTACAAATACAAAAAGAAAAGACACAACATAAAACATAAGCAGTTAAATCATTTATAAGAAAATAGAGCAATGCAAGGCCAAAATTGAGAAATTGATAATGCGAAAGTGCAAAAAACAAATATATTTCAGTAAATGTTATTGTGTATATTATGTATAGGTATGCGGGCAAAGCATGTTGGTCAAGTGACTTGTTGGAACTGAAGGGGGATTAAGAAAGCATTGAGATAAACGCGTAATTTTCCTCAAGAGAACATCATTTTCCTAGCAATATATAAAGTTCTAATTTGGAGGTAGCCTTCAATTTAGCCTTGAAAACTTCAATTGATGGTTCTTTTCTATCTAATTTTCACCTATAAATAAAAGAATTTTCAAGGCTAATAAAAGGGTATGATTTATTATAATAAAATATTTATTGCTATTGAATTTGCCAAATAAGACGTCTGGAAGGGAAATGTCATTTATGTCATTATTATAACGGGCTGTCCAGGACAAAATCTCTTTCCAAAACATATGCCCACTACTTTGCAAAGGAAAAATATGTGCTCTGAGGATTCCACTTCAGTTTTACAGAACATGCAAATACTGAGCTTTTCTTTCTTTAAAAGAACGAATCCCCGAGCATTTAAAGACAAAAGTTTAAATGCCACGCTCATCCTTTTTCGAATTTATGCAAAACACGTACCCAAACTTTCCACCCAGCTTCTTCAACAATTTTGTTCTACTTGATTTGAAAAACTACCAACAATTGTACCCCGAAATTGGCCTATCCAAAATGGTGAGCTTACTGCGTACATTGAGACTAAACAAACACTGCGGTGAAGAAACATGTTGAAAAGCAGCCAGAGAAAACTGTTTTGCTGCCATCGAACGAATCGTTACAGCCATTACAGACTCGCACATAAAGAGAAAAAACATAACCAAAGCAGAGAGGAAAATAATCTTACTACCTCTGAAATTTAGTAGTAAATAGCTTTCCCCGTGCAGACGTTCCGATTAACTTTGCCGAAATAAATTACTCGGTAATTAGGCCATAAGATAACTAGACTAGTATGAATAACCGCCAAAATAAACCTTTACAAAGGAATCAATAGTCTGTCTTTGTATAATTTCAGTGTCCGGTTCAGTGCGACTATAAATAGGCACGTTTACCCTCCTTCCTTACGTCAAAGAGTCTCTTGCCTTTGTATTTTCTTTGCTGGACAATTTCCATAGCCATTGTCTTTCAAATCTTTGGAAGCTCTCTATCACCGTAGCGAAGAAATCGAGCAACTATTGGCCTTGGACGTCCATCATCATTTACTTTGCCTTCTCTGTGGACTCGCTGGAATTCGATGTCGCTCGCGTCGACTTCTAATTTACTCTCTAAGAAGGATTTTAGGACGCTGCAGGAATTTTCCTGCCTTCTTCTTGAATTCCGTAGAAGCGCAAAATTTTCGGCGTATAATAATTTATCTACGAGAGCGTTATACCGCGCTTAGCATGCCTTCTCGCAATTTACCTCATGAACTTGCTTGTTGATCTCATTCAGGCCATCCTCCATATCCTTCACTTTCCCTCTTACTTCAGACTGGTTTGCTTTAAGTTTATTGAGTCGAGCGTCTAGCTTGTCAAATTTCTTCTCTAGACTGGAGACATAGAAAGAAATCTTTCCTAGGTTTTTGTCCATTTCCGGTATCTGTGCGAAAACGCAATCGATTTTTGACCTAAGGTTTTCCGTCATTTCTAAGGAATCTAAAATTTCGTCAGAGGAGGAATCTAGAAGGAAACTTCTCTCACTCACAGACACTTCTTTGACCTTTTTCTCCTCCGGAGAAAGTAGCTCACCGTCTGATACACTTCAAACGCTTGACGCGTCCTTGCGGTTTTACTATTTGCCTGATATAACGTTGTTTTGGCCAATATTAAGTTGATATTAGCTTATTCAAGAACGGAAAGTGCGGAGAAGCTTTAGGCACGTCTATATTCGCTCCGCATGTCTCGATCCATTGTAAACAATTCCAGAACTCTTTGTTTTTCTGTCTAAATGCCACATGACTGGAAACTAAGAGCAAGGACTGGTAACATGAGAATAAAAATATGAAATATGTTCTTCCGAGATATTGCTGGTTTTCAGTGTCACGCCATTCAAAATAGAAGAAAATCAAAATCAAAACCATTCAATAGATAACGTCCAGAATCTGGGAAATGAAAGGAGGTACATATGCAAAGACCCTCGCCAAGATTGAGGTCAGAGGAATATTTCGTATACGAGATTTCCGAAGAAATGTTTTACCCAAATTTATAGAGATTTGTATGGAGACGACATGCTGGTGCTCACCTGGATGAGCTCCAACATGGCGGACGGAAACCAACAGAAACATCTGTTACCGAGTTTTGCTACAAAAGCGTGAATTTATTCTTCGAGAAACTCATTAACATTAAAATAATACTTTTTCCAGTACATGAACTGCTTAGATGGCAAAATTTCCTGAAATAAGTCATTTTTTAACCTACATGACAGCTCTCTTAGCCGTCATGTAAATGTCGCGTCACGCAAAAGCTTAGAAATTCAAGCGTACTCTATCACAAAACCAAAAACCCTTTTGAAGCGAGAATTTGTTTGACAATTAGTTTTCGGCTGCTCTAATGCATCGTGAAAGTAAAATCTCGGTAGGACGGATAGTTTTTTAGTTTGAATTTTAGTGACGTCATGTGAAAACCAGCAATTGTAACAAATCGGTGGGAACTTTTCCTACTTTACCTTTTTTGCCCTTGCAAAGAAAAAACAAACAAACAAACAAAAAAGAGTTGCTGCGATTCTTAATATCTAGACGGATCTTGAGTTGCCTCACTCTCTGTATCTAGCTCGTATTATTAATACCAGTATATCCAATAAATCACTAGATCTTACATACAGAAGAGGCAAAAAACGTACTCTTGGTCTCCAACGGTTATTGCACCTAATCGAAAAACCTGCCAATATTTTTTTCCTTCAGTCTCAATGTGTTTATGATCATGTGTGTGAAACACTAAGCTTTTGCTTTGCTCAATTGGCTCCTAGCTCCATGTGGTTATTTACTTTATTTATTTATTTATTTATTCATTCATTCATTTACTGTTCAGTTTTAAGTTGTGTGGATTTCGTTTTAAATTTTAATTATGAGCCTCGATTCAGAATATCTTAATGCAAAGTTAAATTTACTTATAAAAATAAATAGCAGTAATAATAATTAATTTGTACTATAAACAATATTCAAAACCGCTTTACATTCAGTTGGAATAAAACATACTTAAAGCTAAAAGGAAATTCTTAAGTTGGGGAACATGTTGATTAGAGTTGACTGCCTTTACAATATTTGCAAGCACTACGTACCCACCTCGAACAGCTTTGCTTGCTATACGGACATGGAAGCAGACCGTAGAAAGCCTCCTCGCCTAGCAAAAGTAGTCACGGGAACTAATTAAGAAACGAAGGGCGGCACGGTATGAGATTACCAGCATCATCAACCAAGCTCGTCTGTAACAGTCGAGGACAAACACGTTTGAATTTACTGACACCAGACCGCAATTAAGCAGAGGAGAGTGTAAGTATTGCAAGAGATGAGAGAGCACATGGAAAAGCAGAAACGAGAAGCAGCGTCTGTACCATTACCGAACAGAGCTAGAAGAAGAGAAAATAGAACCCTAAGCCCGATAGCGAGATGTCGAGCGAACGGTGAGAGCTCCACAGTATTGTTGCATCATTCATAACTGAATGACGTGTTGCGAGCCTTTCGTTTACTTTCTCGCTTATTCTGAACTTTCTCGACCATAGATCGATTAGTCAGTCCTGTTCCCTTACCCCCCCCCCCCCCCCGGCAAGTTACTTAATGTAATCAGTTACTACCCAGACTGAAGCAAAAGTTATACACATAACGTCATATTTTCTTCTTATTGAGCATTGGCCCACTATTTTACAGTGGCAAGTCTTACACATCGATGGAGATTTATAAATTCGTCATCCAAAAAAGTGGTCGCGATCGCTTGTGCGAGGTGACCGTTTACGAGAGCTTCCAGCCATAGGGATTGACTGGAGAAACGTTGATGATCCGAATAAATGGTTTCATACAGAAAGTGGTCGCACATAGATCGAACGTAAGATTTCATTTACCAAGGCGACTATCAACACGCACTCTTTTCCCTAACCGTTCCACTGCACACATTTGGATTACAAGAGAGGATGACTACGACTACGAGATAGTTTACTCACCTTAGTCAGTCTGCGCGCATGAGCCAGGTTCATTTTAGCGGCAAAACGCAGAGGCCGCGGTTATTTTGTTTTCGTGACAAGGTCGTTGTGATGGAAGCTTAACTTACCGAATTTATTATTTTGCGATCAGGAGAGGGCTTAACTTCCTAGTTCAATAATAATATAAGTTCTAGCTTTTCGTGTGTTAAACGAAAACATAAGCCAGATCTCGTCCTATTCCTCGAATATTAAGGTCCCTATTAACCCTCGAACGTTCATAACCCCCTTGTAGAACAGGGCGAATTGATGGAACCCCTCTCTAGAGTTTTTGATATGTTGCAGTATTTCGAAACAATTTTGCCTTCAGTGAAAAGCCTTTGATTTTCTCAACAAGACGAATAGCCTGCGAAAACATACGTTTCTCCACGCTCTTCGCTGCTAGGGTCCTTTCGGCCGAAGGAACGTCTGCGACTCAGCGACAGAAATTCCACACTACTGACGTAAAATCTGTCCGGAATCCGGTCAGAAACACTGATTGGTCGACGGAGTAGTTACATGGTTTTGCTATTGTTTACGAATGACAGACAAAACAGTTGTGTAGGAGCTGCTCGTAAGGTCTCTCCTAATTGGTCACTGGAAACAATGACATGTCATTCTTCCCATTGTTTTAGTATTGTTTGGGGTTAGGGAAACGCAACATTGGTGACTTGTCTTCCGAGCAGCTGCTAAAAAGCAAAAGGCCACAAAGGTCAAATGTAAACGCGAAGAATCTCTAACAAAACAGTCACTATTTGTGGAATGATAGTCTTTTCTAGAAGAAGCATTTTAGTTTTGCTGGAGCTCGTTGGCAGATGAACACAACACTTTACCAAAATCGACCATAAGACTCGTAAAATGGAACGAATTTACATTTGGAACCCCATGACTACCGGATTTATTATGTAAACATCGATTTGCGTCATCAGTGTGGAATTTCTCTCGCTGAGTCGCAGACGTTCCTCCGCGCGAAAAGTCCCAGCGGCGAAGAGCCCGGAGAAACGGATGTTTTCGCAGACTACAAGAAGAGGTATCTTTTATGGGTGGTGGCGCTACTAGAGGCCTGAGAAGTCACCAACAATGGTCGCCATATTAGCCGCCAACTTCGATTTTACCAAAAATTAGAAATCAGGTTAAACTGCGATAAATAGTACTTTTTGTGCTTGACATGTAAAATAACACATAAATAAGCACTTGCATCATTTCATCCAAACGCTGACTTTTATTGTTGAAAGAAGTTGAAAAACCTGCATTTCCACTAAAAATGGCTTGACCGCCTGCTACCTATGATGTCATATCCCGCAACCATAGAAACTGACATCACTAAACTTGTCTCAAAAATGTGCTCGAAGGATAAACAAAAAAGCTACTAAAAACGTCAGGTGCTGATGTGTTTTTTCGTCTAGGAAAAAGCTCAAAAATCCTCAGAGAGTGGTGGCAACTACCCCCCACCCCTCCCCCCGTACGTCCGAGGGTTAACAGACATACCTACAACAACCAACTGCACGAAGTCATATATAACGAGTCCATCTGGGTGATCAGGGGTAAGAAAACAGCCATAAAATCTCTCATCATCTCTGGTGACATTATAAAGTGTGAAGCTGGCCTGACCAGATGACAAATCACCTGTGCGAGTTCCATTCACACGACCTTTGTATGCCTTAGGGACTGATCCAGGTGGCATCACATCGACACCACGGCCGTCTAAAGTTACTAAATGTCCGCTTCTCCAGTCAATGTCACTTGCACCATCATTCGCTAATCCAAAGGTTACCAAGTTAACTCCTCCAGAAAATGTCCATGAGAATATCACAGAATGGCCAATAATTCCTGTCATCTTTTTCTTAACATATGGTGTTTTAAATCTTACTGAAGCTGCTTGACCTTCAACGCAAACATGAAAACAAAAACTTTTTAAATGATAATTTTAAGGCAATAAAATCCGATGAAGGGCAATTTAATCACACGGTAAAAAGAGCTGAAAGATAAAATAAAACAGAAAAATGCATCGTTCAACAACAAAAATGATTTGTATCAGTTGTATCACACTGGGGAAACTGTACCAAGTAAAGTCAGGTGGAGTAATCGTAACTTTACCAGGGGTTCTGACGTCATCGGAGGGGCTGACATTACAGTGAAAAATAGGTAAGCCTGGTTTTCGTATAACCGGAAATACCAGACGACAAGCGTTTTTATCTGTTTCCCTTAAAGTCCCAGAATTTTGCTTCTAAAGAAAATTTGAAGCCTGTTATTATGAAACCTTAACTGTTTGCGATGTTTAATCATTTTGCTCGTTCCCCAATCTTCTAACTGCCGTGTAAACTCTTAAAGGGACACAGTCAGCTGATGCACATGTGCATTAGATACCATTTCTTAGCTGATTTGCATGTCACAAGACACGAGCGTGAAACAGAAAGTGAGAAGCGTATCCGGAATACTCAAAACAAACCTTGTTGAGTTGAACAATTTACCATCCCACACATTTTTTATATACCATTGAGAATTCATCGATGGATTTGTCCAGGAAAAGCCAAACATCGACGAATACTTCTAAACTCGATCATCAGTAGAGGTGAGGAATGACATGGAGTCGGCATGAATCATTATCGAAGGTTCAAGGTCGATAAAGTTTGATTTTCCAAACATATGTAACCTTTTCCATCGATTTTCCAAATACATATAACGATTATTTGCTCGCCAATGTTATTGATTCATTTCTTTTGTTATTTTGGTAAACGAAAGCGATTTCTGTTCATGGTCCTTAGGATACTGTTTTTAACCAAATATAATAAATGTAATGTCATACGATGAGTTAAAGTTTGCTTAAAAAGAGGTTTTTGTAAAAGATCGAGGATGAAATGAAACACTAGGAAGGATTGAAGCGGATTTATAGATGTAGCCGACGCGTTGATTTGATTTCGGGTTGAGGTAAACTATTTTCAAAACTGACAAAAGTAGTGTCCAGGTCATCGCGGTCACAGTACTGGAATCCAGAGTACACAGTGTGGAATCCAGATATCAAAACTGTCTTGGGTTACCCTATATGAGGTGATGTCATGTTGAGAAAGCGAAGAAACACATATAAACACAACTTTAATGTGCTCGACTTCCCTCGAATACATCGATTTTTGTTTTCACTGAATGTACAGTACAAGAAGCTAAAACCTACAATTTCCGGGTGACACTAGAATTCTACATACAAGGGTAGGGTAGGAAAGTGTTCCTATAGGTCCAGTCCTACTGTTTTCTCAATGACTCTGCCTAATTGAGTACAAGGAGCTGTCAGTGGCTGTGGTCACACTTGGAATTTGACGTTGGTATTGCATCGCGTAGAATGCCCGGTGACATCCGGGAATTTAACAGACTAGAGCCGCATTCGAGCCACGATTTGGTCTTTAAAATATGGCGGAATAATAAGACAGAAGCGACTTTCGGAGTTTTTTGTCTCTGATTGTGAGTTACTCGTAACCAAATCTCAATGGGTACCACCGGAATATTTTTATCAAGAAACACCAAATTCAAGATCTTACCTTCGATTAATGCCAGCTTATCGGATTTCACTGGGTTTTTCGCGCTAAAAACCAACCAAAAAATCGCCATTGTTGTATGGATTTTCACCTGCGTAGACTTTTGCGGAACGATTACAACCAAAGTTTGCAGAAATCGCGAACGGTACCACCTGATATCGTGACATCTCTTGACTGCCTTTAAAACCACCACAGTCTTTTAAACCAAGGATTGTGATAAAAACTGGGTTTTTTGTTTTCCTTTGAATTTGACCTGAGCCCGTGAGGGGTAGCCAGCGCGAAGAAAATTTCCAGAAAGCGTCTTTGAAAGCCAGAACAAGACTCTCTGAGTTCCGGCCGCCATCTTTTTTATTTTCAAACTTGTTTCCAGTACTCTTTGACCGTTTTATTGTTTTTACCTTATGTATGCTTCATTTAGAAGTGTCCCAGCTAAGAATGGCAAAATACTAACCCCTACCCGGACGGGAAATTTTTTGTTGACCTCAATGGACCCGGAATTCTACGCGATGGAAATGGCTTTAACCGTGGTAAAAAGGATGTAAAAAAAAAACTTTACTATAGTAAAACTCATTACTTGACTTAACACGTTCCAGATGGTTTCCCAACAGAAATGTGTCACTCAAATGATGAGCCTGAGGACAGGTGATAATTCTTACGACATTCCATGAATGTTTTATTTTTCATCGAGTTACATGACTGTCTGTACATCATGCATTCACTGAAAATTGTGGCACTGCTGATACTGCTTCTATCCCATTATTTTCTCGGCCAAATATAAGCTGTCCATGCTGAATTACTTCGTGGCTGTGAGAAAAACCGCCCGGTGGGATTACGAAACTATTACGGAATGGTGGAACTCTAAAGTGAAAAGAACATGCAGGTTTCTTAAAAAAAAAGAGTGCCTACCAAAATCCATGTTCAGACAATAGATATAAAAAATATGGCTACACGGAATAAAAAACAGCTGAATTGAATGATTTACTTCTAAATTTATGCTCGACTCAGAAATGAAACACGAACATTAGATGTAGGCGTATGATTCCTTGAAGTCCAGAATTTACTGTTGAATTACCTCGAATGAAAGCGAAAATTGTCTGAGTCACTGTGACATCTCTACTGCACTGTTTGGCACGAAAAAAGGAAAATAATAGGCTGGCGGCGCTAAAAATACATTTGTATAAGTATTCAGCAACGTGACACTCAGGGAACGCATCTCAAATAATGCGACTAGATGTCAACTGAATAAACAAAGTTTAGATATATCAGCGATAAACCATATCGTTTCAGGAAAGTTTACTATAGTAAACTTTGCATTCATCCCACCGCCGTTGCCACCGCAACAGACTAGATCTGTGTTTACCATAGTAAAATGGGAAAAGCCGGTCACATTAGAAAACGTGTTTACAGTAGCAAACTCGACTTTACTATAGTAAAAAAGCCCAAGTGTGACCACAGCCAGTAACAGTTTAAGTTCTTTGTGGCTGCCACCAGGATTTTATATTGATCTTCTATTTTTGTCGTTTGCACATAATCAACCATTAACTATCTTGTATAGAAATTACATGTACGAACTCCTTGGTTTTCGACATGATCATATGATATCCAAAAAAAGTAACCGGCTTGCATTCAGACAAAGCTTTTTTTTCACGGTTTGGGAATATTGACTTCTTGGAAAGATAAGGAAACAATAGCTGATTATGTTCTTGATATAACCAATGATTTTTTTCTACAGTTTTAAAAAGATATTGTTCAACCAGCGAAGAAAACAACGAAGATCAATAGATATTGAGATGGCTGATTTAGCTGCCAACATTTCTTCGAGGGATGAGGACTAAAAATGGGGTGCTCATAATCACGTTGTACCCGATCAAAAATTCTCGTCGTTTCACTATTCCAACCGCAAAAATATGTATATTTTTCTGGTCAAAGAAAATAAAAACAGACATTTTTCCAAAGACAAAATTCCTGTTATTCTTATTCATTGTTCATTTTCAGCCCCCAGGTTTCCAAAGAGCTTTACGACGGCTATGCAAGTTTGATTACATTAATTTATCAACATTAAAAAAGGCACTTTCGTTACATCATCTTTACATGAACTCAAAGAAAAAGCCTCATAATTTAGCGCCCCCTTAGACCATTTAAATATTTAGATATTAACTTAGCATAATATGGAATAATACCACTCGTTGCTAATTGCTTGAAAATATACGTATAAATTTATCCTATAGAATGAGATAAAATAATAATTCTTTAACAAGCTTACCTGTACCCTCGAGTAGCTGAAGCAGCAGTAGCAGCAGCAGCAGGGATCCAACCGAAATGGACATCTTGTGATCGTCTGTGACGTATAAGCTTCTTTTGGCTGACTTTGTGGATAGAGTGACCCGGGTATTTACTTGACAGTGATCACAAAACGTAAATGTTCTCACAAAAGAGAAGATAAGCAGGGCACAGGTATATTAACCTCGCCACAAGAATCATTTAGTCAAACCACGTGACAAACTCAAGCGGAAGCAAAAAAAAGTTACGTCACGCCATGCATTTGAGTTTCCTCTACAGTCGTTGTATTGATCCGAAATTTAAGTTTAACTTTGACTTTTACAATTAGCTGGATGCACTTTCATGACGAGGAAACGAAAGCAGCTAGTCAAGTTGAGTTTATAAGTCTCACTCAAACATCTCAGGTTGCAGCGTTTATGTTTTATTAATATTTATCGTATTTCGCTTCTAATCCAATCAAGGCGCTAAGGGTGTTTTGGGTATCCCTGTGATTTGGGTATTCCTTCTCATATTACGCTTAATTGTCTGTTTTCACTGTCACGCCATCAAAAAATAAATGCAAATCATTCAATACAGACAGTTCAGAATCTAGAAAACGAAAGAAAATAAATATAGAAAGAGCCTCGCCAATAATAGGGTCTCTATGATATTTCATATACGAGATATTCGGAAAAAAAAACGTTTTACCCAAATTTATAAAGCTTTGTATGGAAACACCATGTTGGTGTCCTTTCAGGAGCACAAATATGGCCCCGGAAAGCAACAGAAACATCTGTTTTTTAGTTCCCCTATTTATGCGTGAGTTTATCGCTTGAGGAACCTATAAAGATTAAAGTAATATTAATTCCGAGACAAGGAATGTTTAGATAACAAATGTCAAAAAATCGGTAACGTTTTAAACTCACATAAGAGCTTTCCCGGCCGTCATCTAAATACATCGTCACGCATAAGCCTGGAAATTCTAGTGTCCTCTATCGCAAAACGAAGAACATTTCTTGATTGTTATTTCGATGAACACATAAGAGTGGAACCTCCATTCAGGGGAATTGAATGGAGGTTGGGCTCGGTATTTGGTAATAATTAACAAACAAAGGCATATGTTTTTGTATTTAGTTTTGAAACATGGTGAAATGCTTCACGCAACAAAAGGGTTTTCTGGGCCGATCATGCTGCAGTCTCTGCCAGTCACAACACACAAATAGACCCCAGATTTTGACAGTCATAGAGTACTAGCTATTTTACTGGAAGTTAACAGACTACACATTAAGCTTTTGTTTTTCTGCCTTTACAGTTGTGTCATTTGCGTTTGTCTCTTTCTTTTTCCTCTATTGAGTGTTTGGGAAAAAATGGAATGGAACGGAAAAAACAAACAAACAAAGCATACTTGAAGCTGCCCATCGAGATAGTGAAATGGTGAGAGAAGCTTTTCCAATTTGGGGGTATAATATTCGGAAATTTAAAAACTCTCATCTAACGTAACAGAAACGTTGATGTTTTTGTTATTGTTAAAAAAAAACGCACACACACAAATAGATATTTTCCAAAACTATTAGTGCCTCCTAAACGTGCAATCAGCAGGGTCTCGGTGATACTTGATCATTTTGAAGATTTAAAACGTAACATATGTTTGGGAATAAAATTACTGAAGGGGCAAAAAGAAATATAGCAGTTTTAGCTACCAGGAGAAAAAATCATTTTCATTACTACCCACCTTGAACGACTAAATGTACATAATCAAAGGCTGTAGAATATGGACCGACAGGAAATAACTCGCAACCATAAAATGCCTCATCGCTTTTCTTGATTTTGGTAAGGACAAAAATGACAAAGCCAGAGGAAGCATTACCACTCCCACTTACACGTCCAACGTATGCTTGAGGGGGTGTCATAGGTAATTGTCCTTGAAGTCCAATAGATATGAGCTTCTTATTCACATCAACTGTGGGGCTAACAGAGTCCTTCAGTCCCCAAGTTACGGTTTCCACACCATTTGAAAAGCTCCAAGTAAAGTTAACGGATGAACCAACTATCTCGAACACGTCTCTGCCATCATATTTTTGAACGAATTTTATCTGACCTTACAAAGTAAATATACAAGATAGCTTACAAGTTAAGTCTACTAATTTATGGATGTTCTTAAAAACAATTTAAACTTGTATGAACTTACAACTCAAAATTACTTTGATCTAAGATTATAGGGTTCGCAATACAAAAGGTGAAGTAAAAATGAAAAAAATGAATAATTTTTTTCTATATATTTATTTATTCATTTTCGATCAAATTATACAGTCAAGATGTCACTATGGAGTGGTTTACAGCTTCTCCAACAGATCTTAGCCTTCTTGATGATATCAATTACAAGACTTAAAGAAATGATCCCAAGCCTGCGTTTAGATATTACAGCAGCTTACTCCAAAGGCAACAGGCTGCAGCAGCCAAAGTCCTCTACAAAATGCACACAAACCACCCCCCATGCAGATCATCGTGTTATGCTTCCTTGACCTCGTATGGCGCGCTGTTACCAGCATTAGCGTCTGGATGCTTCACCATACTTTCTCTATCGGACGGCGGCAAGTGCAGACTCCCAGTTTGACAAAGAGATAATTGTTGCCAAGGAATTCAAGGGACCAGGCCCTGTTCCCGTAGGTATTCCCTCTCCTGACAAAATGGAGTGCAAACTTTTCCGGAGAAATGGGGTACAAATAAGCCTCAAATAAGAGCTAAGAGACAAGGATTGACCTTTCTCGTTTTCAATTTCATCAGATTACCTTTGCTTACTTCGTCTTCTGAGCATTTCCATCCAGAGGTTTATAAATCAATGAACATTAATGTTTCCTAGCTTCCATTTCAACATTATATAAAAACTTAAAATTCAAAACAGAAGAGCACTGAGACAGAAATGGAAGATCCATCACAAGAGTAACGATCAGAGTAAGGTTAAATTGAAAACCTCTCAAGAACATTGCACTTTAAATTTTATGGCTTATATTTAGGCATGTGACCTTCTAGTCACTCTTGTTGACATGTATACTGTGAATCCGCGGTATCTCCGTTCATTTCCCTTCATTTGAATTCATATTCTATATTCAGTCCTTTTTATGTTTCAATAGAAAGTTGCAGATGCAACTAAATTGGTCACAAACCCTGATGAATTAGCTGTCCGTTTTAATTCAGACCGGTATTTTACCAACTTTTACACCCGCAATGCAGGCAGCAGCTAAGCGAAATTTTG
The DNA here is from genome assembly GCA_038088405.1 of Porites divaricata. Lineage (NCBI taxonomy): Eukaryota > Metazoa > Cnidaria > Anthozoa > Scleractinia > Poritidae > Porites > Porites divaricata. Next base: position 4,637,456 of record JBBMOI010000010.1, on the reverse strand, counting down.
TGGCATCAGCGTGGAAGCAGTGAATACAGATAAGCTAATGTTGAAGCCCTGCATGTGTCATCGGAGAGGGGGTCAGCCAGATAAGGCATGAATGAATCGAACCTTCGGACACGATTTTATTTGTAAAACGTTAAACAATGAACTGATGTTTATATGAGACAATCCTCCAACATGCACAAGGTTAACCTATAATATTTACGCTTCGGTGCAGCTTCTTATCGTGCTCCGCGCAAGCGAATTACTGGCGTGCAACGAATACAGCTTACTGTTAAAAGGTTTGATTCATTGGCTGGAGACGACAGCAGGCGATCATTATAGATACCGAAAGTCATTTAACCACACTATTTCCGATTGTGTTTTCTGCGAGAGTAATGTGCTTCTAGCTAGGTTTTGGCAACGAGTATCATGAGCGAAATGAAGTGTTCAACCAACATCTATTTACAATACGACAAGCTACCAAGAACTGTAAAATGCAATGTGCAAGGCTAGAGCTGTGGAACTGATGACCATATATTTACTTAATTAGTTTTTATTTACAAGGCAGTAGGTAGGCTATACTAGATAGTATTTCGCGCTCGAAACTTCGTTTATAGGCTTACCTGACGACCGAACAATAAAAAGAACCACAAACACCAGATGAACTTTCATTTCGTTCTTCTCCAGAACGTAGGCTCGTTTCAGAAGCAAGATATTTCCTTTTCCGGTAAACTAGGAAGCTCTTACGGAAATTAGTTTCACTCCGTACTTTGTATGATTTCCCTGAATTCAATATCAATTGACATTGTTCCCAGGACTTCCAAATATCTACACGTTCAAAGTGGTAGGCATCCTCGATCGGAGACCGAGGGGCAGTCAGTCGGGCTGGAAGAAAAGGCGCGACAAAAGTTTTCAAGCATGGGCGGAAGAGCCCCTGGGTACCGACTCTCATCGGACCATTTCCAAACGGTTAAGCGAATGCTGGCTCCTGATTGGGCACAAAAAAATGCTTTGTATTATTATGCCCAATCGGCGAACAGCATCTCCTGAGTTCATTTCGTGAGTTCGTACACGACGGCTATTGACTCGATCACGGTTTGTCTGGCTCATGCAGCAAAGAAATCCATGCAGTCAGGAAACTTTCAGTTTGATATAAACTCTCCATTTCAAAATACTGTCTCGATGAATCCGCTTTAGATTACTGAAGACCTTTTTAAGAGGTTTAAAAAGCCAAGAGTCATTTCATATTAAGTAGGAAGAGCATGATTATCCACGCCAGTGCAAGAAGATTGTTGTTGACAGTGACTCACGTTTCGACACCCTGTGCGGTAGTCATCTTCAGAGTCAAAGTTAGTTGCGTCACGTCAATTGGAGTCTTCATAGCCAATAACATCACGGCTTAACTGAAAGACGTCTAATAACATCGACACCTTAGATGACAAATTAAATCAATAATCTGAGTTTAACTCTCGGACGTACACGCAAATTCATACCCCACCGTGTGGTACAAGGAGGGGAGAGCCTTTGCTCTTCTTAACAAGAGGAGGTATATTTTTATGGATGGTGGCGCTGCTGGAGGCAGGTGACGTCACCAGCAAAGGTCGCCATCTTGGCCGCGATCTGGGATGTTACCAGGAACTAGAAATCAGGTTGAAACCACGAAGAATGATTTTTTATTGTGCTTGACATGAAAAATGACACATAAATAAGCAGTTTGTATGATTTTAGCCACAATATTTACTTTTATTGTTTAAAAAGTTGAAAAAATTACTTTCATTCAAACATGGCTTGACCACCTGCTACGTATTTACATATCTCGTAACCATACAAAACTGACCATCACTGAACGTGACTCAAAATGCACGGGATGAACGAACAGCTACTGAAAACATCTACCCTGCGAAGAGTCTCCTTCGATCTTCCCAGATAAGTCGAGAAGAGGTAGGAACCTCTGCCGACATCCTCGACAATTCATATCGAGCATGCTCCAAATTCAATTTTTTTCTGCGACGTCAAACCGTTACCGTAGCATCCATTGCGCTTGTCAGGAAATGTAAATATTAGCGGGAACGTACCGGTTCGTTTTCACTCTTCCATAGCTGTGTTTCCTCTGGATTTGGAAGCTCTATAGGAACAATTTCACCTTTGGAATCTAAACTTACCATGTTCAGTGTAAAAAAGTTAAAAAAATCTTAGAGCTAAGGTACAACTTATGGTGCTTTTCAAAAACAAAGCAACGGGCTAACCTTTAATGACTGCATGCGTGATCACCTGTTTCAATCACTCCTTCTCGCCGAATCCCGCTTCCCAAACTGCGCTTTGATTGTTGCTGGAGATTTTAATCGGCTGGATGTAAAATCGATTCAAAGACATTTTCGGTTGAAACAGAAAGTTAAAAAGCCAACCCGGAAAAATGCGATCTTGGATTTAGTGATAACTAACATGCATGGTTTCTACGCTGATCCTCGTCACTTCCTACCCTTTGGACTCTCCGATCACCACACTGTCACCGTGGAGGCTAAAGAAAGAGCAGAGTCCCGTCCAGCTCCAAAATTGTACAAAGGCGTGACAAGCGAGAAAGTCGGCGAGCCGAGCTAGGACGGTACTTTCTGGTACTATGGATTGGTGAGTGACTGTTTTCCTCTGCTAACTGCTGCCAGGATATGCTTGATATACTTCATAATGTCATCCATGCCGGTCTTAACATCCTTATGCCTGTTAGAAGAGTTCGTGTTAACACGTCTGACGTCCCATGGATGACGCCCCATCTTAAATCGCTGATTCTAAGGCGACAGAGGGCGTTCCGTGAACACGGTGCGGAATCATCTAGTTTCAAGTTCTATAGGAACGTAGTAAATCGTGAAAGAAAATCATGCAAAGTCTCCTTCTATAAGGTCAAAGTGAAGCACATGAAGGATGAAAATCCAAAGCTGTGGTGGAAGGAGGTTAAATGTCTAAGTGGATCCCAATCCAACTCGGACAATGTCATCAATCACATCCACATCGAAGAACTTGAGGATTGTAACAACCAGGAACTTGCAAACATCATTAATCAGGCTTGAACCTTGAACCGCTCGAAGAATATCGCTTGGAACAGCTGCTGACCAAGTTCCCAGTCCCTACTGACTCGCCAAAGCTGCATGAGGTATCCGAGCTGAGGATAATGAAGCTGCTGGCTACACTGAATCCATCAAAGGCATATATGGCTCAGCTGAAATACCTAACTGGCTTCTTAAAGAATATGCTGAGCTGTTGGCTTTCCCAGTATCTAAAATCATCAACTCTTCGTTTAAAGAACAGCGTCTCCCGAAGATCTGGAAGTTCGCTGATGTTTCACCATTGCCAAAGGTGAAGCCGGTGGAGGATCTAAAGAAGCACCTAAGGCCGATTTCTTGTCTTTTGAAAGTTGCTGAAGAGTGTGTCGTAGTTTACTACTTGAAATCCACCGTAGTACTTAATGTTCTCGACCCAAGCCAATATGGTGCTGTGCCGAAGTCCTCCACAACTCAAGCACTTATACAAATGCTTCACCATTGGACTGAGCGATGCGATGGCAACGGAGCAACTTTTAGGGTTACACTCTATGATTATAAGAAAGCTTTTGATCCCATAGACCATAGGATTCTTGTTAATAAGTTATGCAAATTAGATCTGCAGACTGAAATGATCAATTGGATCATAGATTTCCTAAGTGATCGTTCCCAGAGAATCAACTCTCAGAGGGATGTTACTCCGAGTGGGGATCAGTCCCATCAGGGGTACCCCAGGGGACGAAATTAAACTAGGCCCGTGGTTGTTTTTGGTGCTCATCAACGAACTAGAAATCAATAGCGCAGGCAATATCTGGAAGTATATTGATGATACAACTACATCCGAGATCGTTGTGAAAGGAGCCAGTAGCAGTTCCCAATTGATTGCAGATACTATCGCGCAGTGGTCTTTTGAGAATAGAGTAAAACTAAACAATGAAAAATGTAAAGAGCTTAGGATTTCATTTGCAAAGAACAAACCACAACTCGCGGCTATAGTAGTAAATAATCAAGAGCTAGAATGTGTTGAAAGGGAAAATTACTAAGTGTTAGATCTCCAACAACTTTACATGGAATATGCACATTGATCAAATCATAAAAAAAGCTTCTAAACGTATGCATTTCCTAATACAATTGAAAAGGGCCAATGTCACAAGCCATGAATTAATTCTTTTTTATACATCTTGTATAAGGTCAGTCATGACCTACGCATCGCCTGCATTCTTCTACGCCCTGCCATTGTATTTAAAGAAAGATCTAGAGAATGTAGAGAAACGGGCAGTATCAATCATTTGCCCGGGACTGGCCTATAGAAAGGCGTTAGAGTTTTCAAATATCATGTCTATCAATGACTACATCGCTAGCTTATGTAAAAAGACCCTCCTCTCGTTTCGCGCTAAAAGCCCACGCGTGCTTCGATCGCCCCGAATATTGAATGAGTGCAATTTGTATTGCAAAATTGTGAAATACTGCATTCTTTCCGAGGTCTGTATGGTAAAAACAATATATGGCTCATAGTACTGTTTCACCTCAGATGTTTAAATAGTATAAAAGGTTAGTTTACAAGCACCCAGATTTGTTGGCAAGATTTTGTAAAGTAAACTTGTCGAAGGCAAAAAATTCCGCCTGAGTATACTTCAAGGCCTAATTTAAGTCTACGGTGATCAAGGGCCATTATGGCTCTTAAATGTGATCGAAGATGATTGCTATTTTGGAGGTGTACATATGAGGCTATCTGAGGCTATCTTGGGCTTTTTTCCAATTATTTTTCTCTAAAATCACTTAGCCTTTCCCTCAAAAGTCACATGAATGTGCTCTAAAGTTAACTGAATTGTGGAATACAAGTTTAATGTTTGATTAAATTATAAATCTATTAATGGGAGCCTCGGCTAAATATTTATATTATAAATGGATATTAAACCTAACCTACGTACTACTCACCAAAAAACCTATGCTGCATGGTATTACGGAACAACACATTTCACTTAAATTAATCTGGAATAAAAAATGTCGAAATTTTGGTTCATTTGATCTTTAAAACGATCTACATTTTGTACTTGAACAGTTGTAGCAAGATATAATTTCTCTACTCATATTTCCTACATTGTTTTCATTTTATTTTCCTAAAACAAGAACGCAAAGGTGAAGGTACTAGTATATTAAACAAGGTAAAACAATGAAGGAAGAAAATTGTAACGACGAGTGTTGAGTTTGTGAAATGATGTAAAAATCCTGCTATGCAAATCCAGAATAATTAGTAGCTTGAGTTTATATGAAGAATTTAGCAGGCTCTTCGCAACGTGCGTGTAAGGTTCACATGCATTTCACTTACATTTCACTCTACGAACTCTTTAAATGGGAACTTCTTAGATCCAGCGGAGAATACAAAAGAAGAACCACTCTAGCGTACAAATTAAAAGGGCTGAAATTCGAGGATCTGAAAAAAGGCCTTTATAAAAGTAAGTTCCCGGCGGTTTTTTCTACCAGCAAGAAGAAATACACGAACAGAAATTTGCTGAGGATTAGAACTATTCGTCTTCAACAGCCTAGTCTTTGATACTACTGGTCAAACAGCAAGTAACTAGAACATAGGTAGCATGATTTTTCTTTCTTGTAGGGAGTAAAACAAGCCGTTGAAAGATGAGACTTCCCAAAATTACCAGATCGCAAAGCTCATCTGCACGCCAAGAGGGTCTTTTCCTCCATATGGTTGTTGTCTAACTGCCTTTTACTATTTTTCTTTCAAGCTGAACTCGATGCTTTAGTTTCTAATTCTAAATATAAATTATCGTAAACCTTTACCTTTGCCTCGCGTGCCTTTCGCGCTTCTCAGGCACTTGGGATCCCCTTCTCCTTTTCTTTCAAACGCCTGCTACGCAAGTTATAAATTTATTGTAGGAAGAAAAATCGGTCCGTAATTTACAGGACGGACTTGTGTTAGGCCTATTTATAGCGCAACCACGTAAGATCAAGCAGTATGAAAGCAGCGAAAATTGGGCCTGATCTTAGCCTACTTTACCTTTTAACCACAGGTTGCGCCATTAGTGATAACATTAAGGAAATGCCCTCACCTAGTTACATAAGTACCTCTATGGGAATAAACTAAAAGATTAACTTGATTCCAAAAGGGCTTGATAGCTACATTCTTTTCTGATTTGATACTATACTGCTTTATTACGACGGTTGAATACGGCTCTAACATACTGTAACTGAAAATTACTGCCAAAGGCACTTACAGTAGAACTGGCAGGCTGGACGGGTTATTTTGAGAATAAAATATTAACCATTTCTCAAAATTTTCCCTTAAACTCACCATTGTTAAGCATACCATTTACGAATAGACTTATCCGGCTGAGTACATCTGTAGGTGTGATCTATAGTTAAATTCTCTTTAGATTAGGCAAGATTGATCGGACATGTAAGGATTGGTAATTTGTTTTCCCTGTATTTCAACTAGACAAAACTAGTCTTCTAGTACATGTATAAAGAGGTAACTACAAAAAAAATGTATTAAGTTTATCTCGTCTGTTTATCCCGTCTCTTCAAAAATTTTTCCCTTGTTGGGAAGGATTGAATGTTATAACAAATGGTCCTCTGTCAGATTCTTGTCTTGTGGATGTTTCGAAGGCGGGGCTGCGCCAGTCGACAAGGTAAGTAGAAACAACAGAACACGATCCGAACAAAATGGCGGAAAAGTAACAAGAACAACGTCCACAGAGCAAAGGCGTCTGGGTAAAGACAGAGTCCGCTTGCCTAGGTGCGCGCGGCTCACTACTCAATACAATGAAGTAACATAACTAATAATGCCTAATGGCGCTGCACGAGATCCAAGAAGGCAAAAATCTTGAATCATGTGGGATGAACAGAGGAGGTGAAACAATCTATTTATACAAGTTTTGCAAGTTTCCGCCTATTGTCTTTTTACTACCAATAACACTTTATTTTTATATTTGCCTATATTCATTTGAAATACTGAAACGGCCGTTTATTCTATTCTCACTTAGCTTTTTAGTCCCTAATAACGAATAGTTTTGTCAAGTCAAAATTTTGGTCAAATAAATTACCAATCCTTAGCTGCCCGATCACCCTTGCCTTCAATTGTAAGTGTTATTCTATATTCTATCTTGATCTACACCAAGATCCAGCTTTCCCTCGCTCCTGTTTTTCCAGAGGTAGTCCTTGGAAGAATTGTTCGCAAATTCCCTTCAGGACTGGATTGGTCTGCCCGGTCATTTCTAATAACTACAAAGCGCCTATAAGCATCCTACACACCACCAGGCTTTGTGCTTAAGATTGCCTTTGGTTACTGATAACCTAAAGTCTAAGCTATTTCATAAACTTTAGAAACTTTGTTTACCATCCTCTAAAAAGGGTTATTTGTCTGCAGGTGAGAAGAAAGCTGAAGATTTTGACTCTACCCACCTTTAACAGCCAAGTTCACAGTATCATATTTCGCCTTCAAATCAAGATCTCTGGGGTGCAACACACAGCCATAGATTGTTTCATCTTTTTTTGTAATAGAATGAAGGGTGAAGATGACCTGACTATAAGAGGAATTGCCTTTGCGACTTCCAACTACTCGTCCATAGTATGTTGATGAGCTTGAAACTTGTACTTTGGCTGATTTTGTTATCTCCAAAAGTATTGTCACAAAATATTTGTTTGTTTTATCCCATACTCCAAATGAAATCCGTCTAACATCACCAGAAAAGCTCCAACTGAGGTTGAAAGAGGAGTGAACCAATCCAGTCACAGTCTGACCACTATATTGTGATATAAATCGTATCTGGGTAGTTGCTACAAAAGTCAATTAAAAGAATGGTAACGTTGTAAGCAAACAGCAGAAACAGGTCACATGCAAATTATGTACTGTTAGAGGGTGCTTTGTCAAGAGTCTGCAGCCTACCCCATCATTCTTTTTCTACTCGGGGGACAATAAAAAACAGCCTAAAAATAATCCATGTGCAAGACGTGGTGCAAGACGTTCCTGTACAGCAAGAACACGCAAGTCGCTGCAAGAATTGAAAATGTCGTATTTTTGGTTTACCTGCAAAACAGAGCTTAAGACGTGAAAATCTAACTGCAAGAAGCTGCAGACGGCTATAAAAATTATCGCAGGCCTAAAGAAAGTACAAGCTCAAAGTTTGCATATGACTTTTGAGTATCGTTCGTCTCAGATAGTCAAATAGTTATTGTTCAGGACGTTTTGATCACGTGCCACGGGCGGACCCAGGGACTTTTTATTTGGGGTTCCAAACTTTCATAAAGGAGTGCTGAACTTTTTTGAGGCAAATAATCCCCCTCCCCCCTAAAAAAACAACCAAGCCTTCCCTACGGGCACACTAGCACGTTATTATTCTTTGGCCCCTTTGTAGTATGGGAAAATGGCGTGGAAAACAGGCATGCAGAATTGTTCAAATTAGTGTTAAAAGCACGAAATTTGGCAGAGGTATAGAGATTATCTGGATAGGACGTGACGCCCTAAGCTGAATACTTCCAGTTTTTTAGCCATGAGATTAATTATCTTTCAAACAGCAAGAACTCAGTCTTAAAGTGAAAGCTCGGGTCCGAATAATGTACACTGTAGTGCACAGTACTACTCAAAGAACCACGCTCTGTGAGTGATACTTCTAGAGATATAGATGAGGAATACATTATGATAAAAATACGTAAATTATGCACTGTTCAAGCTTGTGCATACTTTAACTCTTCTATATGGATAGTTGTTAATGTTATGAATAAATCTGGATAGGACGCCACGCCCCTTTTCAAGCACTTCCAGCTATATAGCTATGAAATCGATTATATAAAAAGGCAGAAAAAGAGCTCAATTAGGAAGAAATCAAAGATTCAAAATGTCACTGTGATTAGCTACATTGCGAAGTGAATTTCTATCCACGCCTTTGGGGGATACTTAGAGAGAATTAGATGCTACATTGGTATTACTGAAAGGGTACAATAGAGTACCAAAGATGCGCGCACATTTTATATTTCTGTACTTCCATCTCGCCAATAATATTTCCATGCAATTATTAGATCTTAAATGTTGCCACGTTCTTTATTGAGTAATTACAATTGTGCAGTCACGGAATTAATTTTTACAAAACAGAAACTTATATCTGAAATCACACATAGTGATAAACCCACACCCGTGCTTGCTTTGGGAAATCGTCTTTTTCCCAATGTTGGGGCAGCACAGTTTATTCGACGCGTCTTTACATCAACAATGAAAAAATTATTTCACTTTCGTATTAAACAGCCTGCGTGGCGTGGCGAGACAATGAAAGCCTTTGTGCAGCAAAGGAAAACGAAAATCTGCCGCCAAGCGTTTCCAATACACGTAAAAGGCGCCATCTTCGATATTTAAGCGCAAAGAAAATGTCACCTGAAAATTGGCCGGAAACATAAGAAAGGCCGAAATGAAAAACGAAATAATTAGTTGCGTTTACAAAAACAAGGCTAGTTACCAAACATTCCGCCCCCCCCCCCCTCCCCCCCGCTGGAGACGCAAATTTTGACCAACGCGGTTTAAATTAGGTAGAGCTCTGCACCATTTCTCTCTTACTTGCAATGATGGAAGATACACTCACAATCACCTCATCCAAACCGATCCACCAGAAATTGCACCTGCCTCCACACGATGGAACTGGTCTGTCATTCCAAACGAACCCGGGGTAAGCAATAGCCTTCCTCTGCATTATGGAGTGAGAAGGGGCAATTCGCTAAAGGACGTATGGGTCATCAGAATTAGCGGTAAGAGCACACCCATTTAACACTCGTTCCATCTCAGTTAGCAACGTCTACAAAATTGCCTTTACCATTTGGGTCCACATGACATTTCCATTTTCCATTTGCATCCTCGGTGAAGCTGTTCGCGCTCAATCTGAAGCTGGTTCCCCTGTTCGAGAAGAGATGCGGCGACTTAGAAAGTGTTCGAAAGGAATTAGATGCGGCTTGGAAGAGGTACGACAATTTTTATGAGAATCATATCGCGGAGAACTTGCCAGAAGGCGAACTTGGTCGTGTGTAAGACAGGTACACAGAAATAGTAGTTCAGTATGGAGCAGGGGGGGGGGGGGTGGGGGAAGCTACTTCCCATACATTCTCTTAAATGAAATCCAAACGATGTTCTCACAACTTGCAAAGCGATCAGCAAAGGTCTTGCCAGCGGATTTGGTACTGATCATGCGCATTACATCAAAATCATAGATCAACGGTCTTGAGAAGAAACAAAAACATGGCGGTCGAAGGCGAGACTGTTTCTCACTATTATATTTTGGTAATTCGCAAATTTATTGATTTGATGTCGCTTTTCAGACATATTGTGTGGTTTTCTTTTTCTGTTAAACAATTTCCCTCTGCAGAGTTTGGAATATGCAACATATATCTCCGTACTGATAAGAACCGCCCGAACAGTTGAGCTATCGAGCAGTGTCTTGCAGCAAACCTTAGGAAAGTTAAAGTCGCTTCAAGGTACAGAGCGTTCAGTAGTAGTTGTGATTTGTTTATTAGGGTCGTTTTGAATTTTAACTTTGGATTCAAGGTGTTGACTGATCGTAATAAACGAAGTGAAATGTTATGAAGTGTGAATGTTTATCTGATGTTTATTCAGTCATGTTATGTAGAGCTGCAAGCTCATATTTATAAAGCTTTCTGAGTATACTTGCTTCCGATAAATTTGACACTTTTTCCAGTAATTTTTATCAGTATCCTTGCCGGGCAAAAACGATGTAACCTATAAATCGATCGAGCGCGTTGTTGTTGGTTAAGTTCTAACGCGGTTGCATGTTAGTTTCCCCCCGCAATTTCAGTACCGAAAGACAAATACGATATGCAAGAAAAACAAAGATGAATGATATTATTTTTTTTCAATTTTTAACATTTCTGATTTCCTCTGCCGGTTCGCTTCTTGCTTCTAAAAAGTCTAAAAATATTTACTGTGGGAAAAATGCTGCAATTATCCGCTGACCATCACGCAGGGTGATCGCTTTGCAAGTTGTGAGAACATCGTTTCTCGGTCCCAGACCTCGTCTCTTCCCCCCCTTGGTATGGAGAATGCACAATAAAGTTAATAATTGTTTAACGCAAATGAAGAAAACGAGTACTAAAGGAAAGTCAGTTAAATCAGCACCTTCGAATTCTTTAAAACAATCGAGATTAAAAGATCTAAAAAGGGATATCGAAATGAAAAAGTTAATATTAGAGCAAGAGCAAGAACTGGCACAATTTGAACTTGAGATGGAGAGAAAGAAAATAGAACTGAAATTTGAAAAGAAGAAAAGAGCATGCGAACTAAAATTTCAGATCCAAATAGCCGAGAAAGAGGCAAAGCTTTTAGAAGATGATAGGAGCGATAGCAACAGCCAACGTACGTGGTCTGGGAAGATGGGGGGGGGGGGGGGGGGGAACCACAAGCCGGCAGGACGAAATAACGTGTTTCCGTATTTTGTAAACTCGGCGGAAACGGGAAGTTGCTTATATCCGTCACGCATTTCCGCCCTGTGGAAACATGGTGATCTTGTTTTCCTTGGACGGGACGCGTTTCCCTCATGTTTCCGCGTCGGAAACGAACGATCATGTTTCCCCCACATTTCTGTTATCACATTTGCGTTCTTTCTTGTTTCCGTTACGTTTCAGGTGGCGTTTTTCTTCTTTTTCTTTAACCCATGTCCAATATCGCATGATTAATGTACAGTAAAGGTGAATAAAGGTAAATTTACTCTCGAGATCGGGCCATTAAACGGTTCTCATGCATTTTTCGCGCACGTTGCATTGATGCAAAGGCTTTGAAGTGTGCCAGGTTCCCATTGCTTTTGATTCTAAGTGATAAAAATCGCAGAGAATACCAACAGCTTTCGATATTTGCCAGATTGATCTCAATCAGTACTGGCTTTTGAAAAAATGATCTTAGACGGAGAAAACAAGAGAGGTTGGGGCCTAGAAGAGAGCGGAGTGCTTGTCAGCGGACTTTTCTTTTGCTCATGCTCATTGTGGTCATTGTTTTTGGCGTCCATTTTGAAAGTGACTGGTAGCACCACAAGTTATCTAAGCATGTAGCAGCTGCTCGGAAGAGAAGTCACAAATGGTGCGTTTCCCTAACCCGAAACAATACTAAAACAATGGGAAGAATGACATCTCATTGTTTCCAGTGACTAATTAGGAGAGACCTTACGAGCAACTCCTACATAACTGTATCTAAGGGTTGTTATGTATATTTATCGAGCCACCGGCCTTCAGTATTCGATCGCTTCCCTCGTAAAGCGACCCTTTTCTGACACACAGTGAGACAAAAAGCTTCCTGATGCGCAAGTATAATTTGGAAGTTGCGGAGGATTGTGATGGAGAATACAGATAGCAGCAGATAGTAAGACGAGGTAAGCTTAACAGTTTTCCATATTTCATTTTCGTGGTCTGCGGCATTTGATTTAATGCTTGGTAGATATATTTGTTGACACAAAACTGTGATTGATAAGTAATTTCCCAAGTTTCATATACGGACATATAGGTGTAATTGACATTACTATTACAGTTGATTTCACATTGCTTTACGACGCTGCATTGTGAAGTTTGTTGGCAAATTGGGTACTACAGTACGTTAAAAAGTACATGTAGCAGAAAGTAGCCAACACTGTTGCGAACTTCAAGACGTAGTTGTCAACTTTGGTTCTACTGAACTTCATATCTTTGTTTGAAAGCAGGAAACGGCTACATAATGAACCCGGATCCTTTTACTAAACAGGGCAAGGCACTTCCCTGTGAGGTCTGTGAAATGATTGTAGAAAAATGGTTAGAGGGTTCCAGTGATTTTGTTACAAATAGTATTATGGTTAGTCCTGGGACTCATCTTGTGAGTAGTCACAAGTCCCTGTCCATAACCAGTGAGTCCCAGTTAAAAAAAAAAAAGAGTCCTGAATTGAAAATGCTTGGTATGGGCCTTTTAACCAGACGGTTAATTTGAAGACAAACGCCAGAACTTTTTATTACAGTTTACTGAAACCAAAATATAGTCCTTCTATACTTTTAAAGCACAAAAGACTAAAATAACTAGGGGGTTCGAAACCATTCCAAAAAGTGCATCATGTTAATTTACCGGCAGCACTAAAAGAAAGGATTCCGGAATCCGGAAACGGAATACGGAATCAAATATCAAATATCATTAAAGAATTTCACATTGCATAATTTAGTACAATCCAAAGAGAATTTGTTTCACACTGTAGTTTCCTTGGCAGTTCCCTTAAATATATTCTTGTTATTGTGTCTTGATAAGATTTGCCATAGTGTGGGTTATTGAACTGCAAGGCCGATGAAAGTAATTTTACTTTTAATTCTTATTCAAGAATCTAGTAGTAGTAAATTCTTTATTTTAAAAAACTCGGTAAAATCTTCGGTAACAATGGAGTAAAAATCTAATTACAATTAATCAGACTAAAACTATCGATATACTGTTTTACAAGACTGCCGAGTGAGAGTCCGACGACTCAAATACATGTTTAATTTGCTCTTTAAATTTCCAGACTGATTTAATTTCTCTCACATTTTCGGGTAAAGAGTTCAACAACAAAGCACCGCTGTAACTGTAACTTCGTTTCAAGGAGTTAGTACGCGGCTTGGGCAACGTCAATTTATGAAAGGAATTGCGCAAGTCATAGTCCGTGCTTCGTTCGTGAAATAGGTTCTGCAAGTACACTGGAGCTTGTTCATTTAGAGATTCAAACATCATTATTGCTTTATGCTTCTTTCTCCTTATAACTTATTTGTCTTTTATTTAACTATTAGCTTTTACTTGAGTTATGTCAGCGAATACTGGGACGTCCCAGAAGGCAGTCACATGCTCATTCTAATACAGCGGCTTGGATGTAACTTGAGAGAACCATGGTTCAACTTTAGTAATGAGATCTAAAGATCTAAGGACTTCAACGAATAAGATCTTGAAAGCACTGTTATATCTCTGCAGGTACTTAGTCTGTGCCAGTGCATTACAGCCAGACAGAATGTGCTGCATATTCTCCAGGGAATCCCCGCATAGGTGGCATTTTTCATCAGTGACTTGTGATTTTGTTTTTCTGTTGTAAAAAACCTTGGTATGTAACAGTTGTTGGTAAAGCTCTTGTAATCCAGCGATGGTATGCGTTGGGGCATTCTTCCAAGAAGAAAGCCACGCAAAGCACTCCTCCAGTTTAACTTTCTCGTCCTCCCATCTGTGCTTGATAAGCTTTCCTTGCCATCTCTCCTCAGATACCGTTGATTGACAATGGGCTGAACCAGATGATTGATAGCCTCTGTAAGTATGTCTTTGCTGCGACTTCCAGTACTTGCCTATCCTCTTGCTTGGTGTTTTCGAAGATGCCTAGAAACTTATACTTGTTATGCTGGTCGAGGCTCTTGATAGGTTTAAGATCAGCTATCTTCATATCAGTTTGTTCACTTCCTTGCTCGACTTGTCCCCTCTTCACGTGTACCACTGCACACTTCATCTCATTCCACTTCAAACCAGTGCTTTCCATTCCATTCTTTGCGACTGTCATAACTCGTTTCAGCTTGTTCTCAGAAGCAGCAAGCAACTTTATGTCGTGGATCTACAGTAGGTGAGTGATCTTAGTTGATATAGGCTTAGATAGCCTGTATCCCTCAGTCGCCCGTACCTTCCATGCGATTGGATTCAAGCACAATATGAACAGCATAGGACAGAGCGCATCACCTTGCGGCAGTCCTTTCTTAAAACGTATTGAAGGAGAGATCTCTTTGCCTTGGCCATTTTTTGAGTTTTCCTATCAGTTGCTTTTATTATTATTATTATCATTATCCCGCAGTATAAAACTTTGGAATGCTCTCCATATTATGCGTAGTATAGGGCGCATAACATAACCTACACCACTTGAGAAGCTATATTTAGAAGTAAAAAAAGGTCGGTACGGAACCTAATACGATCCTAATATACATAATGATATGAATCCTCTACTTAAAAAGCCAATTTAGAATATTATTAAATTCTTATACTCTGTAAAACCTACCTACACAAAGACATGATGATATAATTATCTCTACTATTATTATTATCGTTATTATCATTATTACTCCTGCGTAACAAGGGGCTATGATTGTGGCTGATCTCTTCCTTCATACCTTCGAGTACGATTCCATGGTAAAAACAATGAAACAGGACATTACAAAAGTCATCCAGTTCAGCGACACCTTTCGCTACATCGACGATTTATTCAGTATTAATACGGTGGACTTTGGAAATTACATCAGCGCAATGTACCCATCCAAATTGGAACTTAAGGACATGCACTTCTACGTCATCTACTAAAGTGTGTTATCTCGACACCAATATCAAGACTGGCGACATAACACCTTTCCGTATCAGCACCTACGATAAGAGAGATGACTTTGCATTCCGGATTGTCAACTTTTCTCATATGGGCAGCAACATTCCCGCCTGTTTATATATCTCGACTGGTGGAATATGCTAGAATTTGCACGTCCAAAGTTCACTTCATAAATAGACGCCCCGGACTTTCATTACCTCTCAGACAATAAGGTTTTAAAACCAATCTACTTCGGAAATCATTTAATCAGTGACCACAGGCATACTAGACGGATCTGCTGAGTGAAGTTGTACTGGAGGCGTTTGCGGTTGCTGATGGGCTAGAAGGCCTTCTAGGATGTTCGTCAGCTTGCTCTTGGTTGTGCATTGTCACAAACTGCCGTCAGAGGAAAAGAGTGTCTTTGAAAACTCGGCTAACTTAAACGTACTTGAGATAGTTAATGCCCATATACTAAAGCATTTTCCAACCACACTTCTCTCCTACAGCTAAGGCCTTACTGCAGCTGATCAAGTGTGGATGCAAAAGAAACTGCAACAGAATGAGTGGTACGCGTAGGAATCACCACCTCTAACATTATACAGATAAGTGCAGGGAGGGATATCAGTGAATATGAGGACCTTCATATCTAGGTCCAATCTGTTACGTTGGATTTCAAGCCATGATATTTAAGTACGTTCAGACAAGGAAGTGTTTTGCTACATGCTAGCCATCTATGCTTTGCAAGCATTCCTTAGTGAAACATTAAAACTTTTGCAGAAACTGATACTCACTGATTTTAGCTAGAATTATGAGTTTGCTGAAAAGGTGTTATAGAAGCTTTGCATGATAGAACAGACTTTAAAGCTTGCGAATGTGCAGTGTTTTTTTGTTTGTTTGTTTTGTTTTTGTTGTTGTTGTTTGGCCAACAGAGCCAATGGAAGGAAATCGCCCTTCAGTCCAAAGATTCACTTATCTCAAGAAAATCAACCAATAGTATCAACGCCTAAAGAATGATCCAGACTGAGCAAAATTGTCTATAGTTCATGATATTTGCTGTGGCTTCAGTTCAAGCTACAATACACGGATCTGTACTGAGAGAGATCACGATCTCAGCTATCCGTGAGAATTTAACATCCTGCAAGTTACTATAGCCCAAAATATTACAGGGTATCATCACGGTCACGAAAACAAAGCAACATGCCTGTGGATATTTAAGTCCAGCCATTGCAAAAAAAAAACTAAACAAACTGAAATCTTTATGATGAGGTTTTTAGTCGCAACAAAAAGTTAAAGGCTTAAAGAGAAGCCAGAGAAGATAGGTGTGCATCGAGATAAAATCTTGTCAAAAAGTAAAAACACCTAATACACAAAACATTAATTAATGGCAAAAAAATGTAATTGATATGCACGGAACAGTCCGGTTTCATGACCTCTACATGTCATACTGGCGGCAAAAATAAGATTTTCTCAGTCAAAATTTAGAACACTCATGCATTATATAATCTGCACGCTAAAAAGACGAGAACTTTTAAGTCTCGAGAAAACTCTAAGGTCATGTTTCACTGGCGATCACGAACTCATGGATCTTGTTTGGCCTGCCAACACTCCATTCCCGCCAGTCTCTCCCCCCCCCCCCCCCCCCCCCCATTTTCCAGATGTTTTCATGATGGCGGCCGCGATCAATGTACGCTTTCATTAAAAAACGCCCGCTCTGCAGGCTAACTTCTTAGTAGGAGTAGGAGTGAGTGTGTATTTATAAGTTATCATTCTCCGTAAAACACTCATGTTTCTTTCGTATTCCATCTTTAATAATTTAGCGAGATTGTAAAAGGCATAATGAGTCTTACAACCGTTAGGCTATGTCTATACTACTCTTCTAAGGGACCGGTAATTATTTATCGAGAGGAGGGGGGGGGGGGGGGGGCTGGTGTAATATGAAATATGGCTTGCTTGATTTTTGCTGACCCACCCTTCTCCTTAAGCATGAGTTTCCAGACCTTCCCCCCAAAGAAAAAAGAAAAAATCGGACATGCATTAACTAAGAAATAAGTCTCATAGACATTCTCTAGGTAGCTTGTGCACAATTTACCTGCCTTCAAATTCAGAATCGCGTTGCTCTCCGTCCAGATCCTGTGAACTCAATTGATGTATTTACATTGAAATTTCCAGTACTTTCAATTTCTTCTTCAGACTCCTCTTCCTCTTCAGAGCTCGAAACTCCTATCTCGGCAAGGACACAGTCTTCTTCTGAATCATCTCCTGACTCACTGTTGGACTCATCTTCGCTTCCCTCATTATCCTCTTCATCAATGCGTCTAGAAAGTTGCTTGATGATATTTTTCTTAATTGCTTCCAACTTTGCATTTTTTGTCCCATATTTACCAAGGTTACGGTGTGCTATGTACTTGTCTAATTCAAATAGTTTCAATTTTGAGAGGCTCCTGTTATTAAAAATTCCTTCCCAGTCATAGTCTTCGTACATTTTTCCAGCTTCTTCTTCACGTTGTTGAGCTTTTTGTTCTGATCTTTTTTCTTTCCTTAAAGACAGAAGCTTCATGTGGTTAACATACACCTTGATAGCATCTTCAGTAACCACATATTTTTTTGAGAATTCTTCAACATTGTCGGGATTATCAAAAAATGAGTTATTTTTTGTGAAGATTGCCTTCAGCTGAACTCTTGGGTGGAAATCGTCCACACTTCTGCCTACAGTTGGGGTAAATGCAAAATCAAAAAAGCGTTCTCAAAAAGAAAACAGAAGAAAAGCCAAAAAAAAGAAAAGATTCAAGAAAAGAGATCAACATTCAGAAAGTGCGAGAGTTTATTTCAAATTCTTCTACTTCTACAGTAATCCAAAGCCAAAACCTAAAATTGGAAGCTCTAGCTATGTTATCATTGTCTCAAGAGAAGTATCTACAGCTGATGTATGAAGATGGAGAACTATCTGACGAGTCTACACATTTGATTAGTGATTACATAGAAAACTTCCCAAGAAAAGAAAGTTATCTCTCAGAAACAGATACTGATGCTAAAGATGACAGTGATGACATTGATAATGATGACAATGATATAAATGATGACAGTGATGACACTGTTAATGATGATATTGATATTGATATTGATGACAATGATGAGGTTGACAACAACCATTAAGCTAAAATGATGTTGATGATGATAATAGTGGTTGCGTCGTTTTTAGAGGGGTATGCACTTTTTAGTGTGCAATTTCTGAGGGGTTGAAAGCCTAAAAACTACTCTTTCATAGGTATTTCCAAGGGTGTTCTGTAGGGTGGTTTGGATAATGGAATGGTCCTGTGTTTTGAGAGACAATCAGTTGATTTGTAAAGCAAAGTTAGTGGAAATAAATGTTGATTTTTAAAAGTTATTTTAATAGTAGTCCTCTCCTCTCTTGCTGTATTTAATTATAAGGATGCAGCTCAACATTTTATTGGCTTATACATTTGCATGTTTTCTTGTGGCCCCCCTTAAACTTCTGCATAAAAAATGGTGACCCACCCCTTATTTGCACCAGCCCCCCCCCCCCCCCCCCCTTCTCGATAAATAATGACCGGTCCCTAAGTTAATAAAACCGTACAAAGGGTTGTCGTTAACATTGTTCGCGTTAGTTCAAAGCGTAGACAGTCGAAAATTCTTTGCCAGTAAACGAGGGGCGCCTACAATAGCTATACTCCGTCACTCGAAAAAAGCGAAAATTTCACCGACGCAGCGACTGACAGTTTATAATCAGCTTTCAGCTGAAGCAAAAAGTCATCCATAACACTGCATTAGCGTCTTTAGCGGAAGTCAGTAGTCACACCATGTCTTATTATTGTGTTTTGGGTTAATACTGAAATTTCTCCCCTTAACAACTAGTTTCCTATACTGATAACATTTGTAAAGGAAAGAAACAGGTTGTATGTTTGAGGACCGTCTCAGACGGTGGTGGCTTAAAAGAGAATAATTGTTCCTAATGAAATGAGAATAGGCTCTTAGGAACAGCAAGTGCTAACGTTGCGAGTACGCGAGTATGCGCGAGCCGCTGGGCGGTTTGTGGAGATATTGAAGAGTAGCCGGAAAAAAACCATAAGCTGTCAAGACATGTCCCTCCTTTAAAGTTTACATGTACATCATGACAAACAACACACAGTACACCACAAACTGTATTTATTTACACCCAACACTCACTGGCGAAATTTAAACTTGCCTTTTGTACATTGTCTTAATCATCAATACTATTACCCTAAATTGCCGGTGGGTTTACCCTAAAACAATAATTAAACGAAACCTCTTATTGGTTTTCGTAATTTAATTATAGAATTACAGGTGTATGCCCAGTACAGTATTAAAATGCTGCAAAGGAACAAGATTCAATGCTCAGAGTCTCTAACAAATACCTGTCATTTAGCTTCCTCTTTCAACGCTACATCTTAGCGAACGTGAAAGGATTGATATGGGGTTGCACTAGCTCTGAAGAGCTGAAAATACGCACAATGTAAATTATAATATATCCGGCCATTTGGTGAACCTCCTTTTGCTGTGTCGCTAGATTCTTCAATTCTCGCTGTGCACTGGCACAGTCGCAATGACCAATCGGTATGATTGCAAATACATTTTGCTCGACGATAAAAAGGAATCTTTAAAATTCATTACACCCCTGGATGGTTTATTTCAAACAAGTACCAAAGTCTTATTTTCTATGACAAGAGAGATCTTAAAATCTCCAAATCCAAGAAATGGGAACAGTGCTAGCATTTCCGTGATCAGTGTGTCATAATAGATCAGACTACTCAGAAGCTGAGCAAAGCGGTGATTACATTAATTCATCATTGAATTATATTTTTGTTCACCTAAATTGAAACCAGAGATTAAAACGTAGTAATTTTAATTCTTTGAATCATTACAATAGATGGTTTTCATAGTGACGTCATCAAATTGTAAAGTCAAAATAGTGACGTTTTACGACTTCGTATTTTAGGTTGAAGATAAACAAAAAATAAATCTTTGCACAAGTTTCCAGTCCCGTAGTATGTTTCATTTCGAAAAAACACAGTAATTTGAAGTTCCGAGTATTCACAGTGCGTGACATCAAAATAGGAATGCTGTCTCGTTGAAAATAGTCTCTTCTCTTGATTTTCAGCGGCAGAACCATTTCAAGTATTAGAAGATATATTTATGTGCACGTATGCTAGCCTTTTATAACATTTCATTTTCTTGGCGTCTTCTACTGGGCGGTTTCTAATTGTTGCGTGACAGTGAAAATGATCTAAAGCGCGACTACAAATCTTTTCATCCCATTTGCTAAATCCAAGCATTTACTGTGTAGGTCTTAACTTCAAATTAAACTGGTGCAAAAACTCAGGTGGTAGAATAATCAGCCATTTTTTAACTTGGGCAGTTTACTCTTGATGAGTGGGATAAACCAAGATTTCGTCTTACATCATAAAAGCGGAAGTGAAGTAACGAAGTGATGGTTTAGTAAATGAATCAAGGGGAGTTTCAATTCAAACAGCATAATATGTGATACTACTACTCCTAGGCAAATGTCAGAGGTGAAGTTCATAGCAGCGAGTTTAAATTTATTCTAGATGAAAATAAGTACTATAGACATTTCTAAGTCCCCAATAAATATCTCAATCAGCTTACCTGCACACGGGAGTAGCTGAAGCAGCGGCAGCAGTGATCCAACCGAAATCATGATAAGCATCCTTTGATTGTCTGTAAGGTAAAACATGACTCCAATAATAGACTTAGTGGTGTTTTCACTTGGCAGTAATCATAAAACGTACATTTCATCACTGAAGGAAAGATAAGCAGTAAAACGACACAGGTAAATTATAACCTTGCGGCAAGTGTCGTCCGGTCCAAACCACGTGACAAACTCAAGCGGAAGTTTAAACTTGCTACGTCACGCCATACGTTCCCCCCACCGCTGTTGATCCGAATTAAAGTGTTATGGCAAAACGTTAAATTAGTCCGATTCTTTTTTAAGTCTTACTCTAACATCTCAGCTCACTACCCGGAAGCTTGCTTGTTCACGTCCCATTAAACTTAGTGATATTTCGCTTAGAATCTGTTTCAGGCGCTGTCCCCTTGCGTTGGGCATTCCTTCTAAAAATACGTTAGTGTTTTGGGCATCACTAGTAATATCTATTAAAAGTAACAGGAACAGTATATTTTTATTGTGCATTAGCCTCCATTAAAATATAGGACATATCGTTCTGTTTATAATTAAGATTAAAGATAGTTCAAACTTCCTAATCAATGATTTGCGATTTGACGTCATTTTTTAACTTCTTTGATATTAAAATAACAGTAACAGTAAATCTTTATTGGCATTAGTCTCCATTAAGATAAGGATGTTACTAAAACGGGGAACGGGGAGCGGGGAGCGGGGAGCGGGGAGCGGGAAGCGAGGAGCGGGGAACGGAAGTAAAATAACCAGTAGTCAGCGGTATCCTCCATAAAAATAAAAAAAAAAAAAGGCCGATCAAGAACCCGGTAAGATCGATGATGGAGGATCGTTGAAACAACACTTAAGGTCGCTATTTTACTAATGAACTAGTTATGCTCATGAGGTGCTTGAAATAATACGGAGGTAATAATTTCATGACATTTTTCACCTTTTTGCGTTTTACTGAACAACAAAATATGCTCCAACAGTAGTTGAAAGAAGCTACAGTCGGGACAAAAACTCTCAAAGCACAGCCATATTTGGAACTCAAGCGAATCTATACGTCTGTGTCTAACTCACAAAGCAATGAACTACTTTTGCTTGACGCGTTTCGTAGGGTTTTGGCTTAAATACACCCTGAAAGATAACGTAGATCGATGCAGTCAGCTGTATTTCCTTGACAGTAATAGTGTGGCAGTACTACTGGAGCTCCTTCCTAGCTGAATCGTTTTTTTCAGGCCTAAATTAAAACATGTTGGCGAGGAGATAAAACTGTAAGTCTAATAATATTATATTTACAAACCTATGATGAGAAGTAAGTGCAAATTGTATTATGTGAAAAGATAAGATGGATCAGGTTATTTAATACTTCAATAAAGGCAACTTTAAACATATTAACATGCAATGTGCCAGGAATATCAACCATACCTTGCTCTTACAGATGACAGTTGTTTCAGAGCAAATGGCTATGCTGTGGTTTTATTTTATTATAACCATGGCTGAAATTTTGCTTCCCTTTGTTTGGGGGTACGGTAATATGATTTTTGTAATTATGAGTTCAAAACAAAGTGATTAAAATTCAAACTTAGGATAAAAGTGAACCACAACTGAGCTGCAATATTAAGTGCTGCAAGTGTACATGGGGAAGTACTTTGGTTGGAAGGTACTTTCTAAAGGCTAGCTGTTAAAATATGCATGGGAAGTATACTTCCTCTGTTTAGCCCTCTGGATGCCTTTTTTAATTTTCTAGGGGGAGTCCTTTAATGTTTTTGCAGAGGGGAGCTCCACTTCTCTTTGATGAACGTTATTTTTACTGTGGAGAAAAATATTTCAAGCTCAGTGTAAAACTGTATGTGTCAGTGACTTAAACCAGTTAATATTGTCAAGCTGCTTTATTAGCTCAATCCAGTAATATTGCAACTTGCACCTACCATCAAGCATCACATCATCAATGTTGCAGAGGTTGGCAGCTTATTAGAAGGTGGTTGATAAGATTTCAAGCAAGCTGTCTGTAGTTTTGGAAATAAAGAGTTCAAGGTCTCACACAAGTGATGGGAGGCAAAAGATTGGAGTGCGAATATGTTTTTCAGTAAACACGCGCAACTGTATGTGTATAGTGGCCACGTTAAACTTACTCAATTTTTCATGTAAAATAACGCAACAGATCTTCCTACCCATTTTCCCTAATTTTATTTCCCCTCCAGGGGGCATAATTTCTTTTAACATATAGGGATTTTAAAAAAAGGGGATGGAAGCTTTTAAATGAATAAAAATTTATTTAATGAAGCACAGTATCAAATAAATTAAAGAGAAGAATCAGACTACTGTAACAGTAACCCAGAGGGGGGGGGGGGGGGGGGGGTCTCACTGAAGTTTTATACGAAGAGGCTCTGCCCCAGGGACCAATCCCTTACCCTTTGTATGTACCATTTTAGACAGAAAAGGTACCCCTTTTGTATACCCTGCAGTGACAAATGGTACCCCTTTCACATACCTAATTTTGAACTCTGCATCCCTTTTTGACTGCTGTAAATACACTATCTTTACAATATGAATAAATTGCTAAAACAGGTTTTCTTGTCTCTCACACCCATAAAGTGCGCCTGTGACTGATCTCATTTTGATCCTTCAGCTGACTGCAATGACGAATGTCCCTTTCATATACTTCAAATATAAAAAAAGACCCTTCCCTTTCATGTACCTGAAGCCTGAAAAAGGTAACCTTTTCGGGGGGAGCCTCTCTGTTTAGGCCATTACAGTACCCCCTCCTGCACTGAGAACAGTACTTGATACAGTGATATTTATGGTATGAGTTGCACCAAACGTTTTGTGCCCATGAAGAGGTACTTTGATTATTTTAAGATGATTTTCATTTTTCTTCAAAAGAAAAGGAAGAGTTTGGGATCTCATTCTTAGCGGGGGGTGGTTAATTGAGGATCTGCAGTGAGTGAGAATCTTGCATTTAATGCAATCCAATGGTTTTGATTCAGGAAAGGGTCGTCAGGGGTATTTTGCAGAAAGACAAATGGCCACTATACGACTTTGAAGTTTACTAATTAGGGTGAGGAAAATGAGTGAATTCGGTTCCATTAGGGTCATTATACTGGTCTATACAAAGTAGACTGGAGACATCTCTATCAAAGGAAACAGGAGAAGTCTGCACGCAAGCTACCTGGCTACTTCGATGTATGTTATCTATCATGGAAAAGTAGTTCATTGCTTTGTGGGCTAGACTCAATATAGATTCGCTTGAGTTCCAAATAAGGCTGTACATGTGCCTTGAGAGTTTTTGTCCCGATTGGCTTCTGTCAACTGCTCCAAAAAACATTCAACGATCAAAATCATACCCAGCAAAGGTGGGGTAGTACCCGCCAAAGCCCTGAAGGGGCCCCCCACCCAAAGCCACTGCATTATATCTAGTAATGTTGATTGACATGCTTAGTATTTGCTAAAACAACAACATTGGCAACTTGGGCCTCAGCTTAACGTTTATAAGTTCCACACTCTAATGAAGAGTTCAATGTTCAAAGTTCAACTATTAATAACATCCAGCTCCAACACTCTGCTACTGCTAGAGTGTGGATTAATGACTACATGAACGCGACATCACAATCTCGTTATTGTCATAAACCAAGCTACATTAAGTAACGTATTGAACAATGCTGAAATGGATGGATTATGGAAAACTCTGATATGAACCTTTGGCCCCTGCTCAAAAGGTTCCACTAAGATACCTAAAACACTAGTTGCATGTGAATGCCCACAGCTGGCCATCCATACTTAGAACTGAAGGCTCACCCGAAGGTCTTCTAATTTTGAGGCCTGCTGCCCGTCAGGAAAAACCCCTGGTTTTGGGGGGAAACCTGATCCCTCCCGAATGCAGAGCCAGGCCCACAACACCCTGAGGGAGAAGGGTGATCGAAAAGACTTGACAAATCTCTTGGACCTTTGGCCCCTGCTCAAAAGGTCCAAATATTAACTACTAGAGCCGTTCACTACATAGCTGAACTAGAATCTGCTTACATGCTTCATCAATTTACGTGTACGGTCTATATTGGTAAAGGTTCACCCACACTTGGCCCCTGCTCAAAATGTGCTGAACCCGTACCTTAAGTCAAACAGTTACTGTAAGATGTGAAGCCACTGGGCATAATGGGAAGGTTATCCTTTGTAAGTCATGACTTTGACCCGAGGGTTGGTATGCGAATGTATTTCAGAAATGCGTTGGAATTCCATCTACCAAACACTCTTATCTGAGAGTCAGACATTCCTTTTGCTGCGGCCCGTGAGGCTGCACCGATGCGAAAGCTGTGTGTTTTATATCTATCTTCATCGAGGTCGCAATATTGTAACACTTCTTTGAGAAACCGAGCAAAATAAGACCTAGAAATAGATGCCCCATCAGCCCAGCAAAAAAGTGGCCCTGGGGCCTTTCCTCGTATCGAAACATACTCTAACACCAGAGAGACTGGGCAAACAGGATTCTCTCTATATATAATCAACTCTACTGGTGTTGTTGGATCACTGTGTTTATAATGTGTCAAGACTAATTTGGCAGCAACAATGTTATTGAGACCATCTCTTAAAAAGAAAAGTTGGTCGATCGTTATTACATTTTTTGCCTGCTGACCAGGGCCCCCAGTAATTTCTCCCACTCTTAATGCTGCAAAAAATGCGAGAGAGTACATGGCGTTTAACAGCTTCCGCTGGTAACAAATGGAAGACAAGTGATTGCATGCGGTTATAATGCGTTCTAATATTGGTAGGGTAATAGGGAGCCTAGTGTCTTGTGATGGATATAACTTGCTATATCCCCGCAAAGCTAGTTTCACCATTTCTGATTTTGTGGGGTCTGGCCAACCCCCTAGACGATGAGGAAAACTCAAAGCTGAAATATAAGTCATAACCGTGGACCCTGTATATTTTCTCTCCGCCAAATAGGCCAGAAACAGAGCTAAGATGTCACTTGATAGAGGAAAGATTGAAGTCGTCGCTGGTAATCTCTCACGTTGAAAACGATGTAAAAGTTCCCAAGGACGTCTATAGGTTGACAATGAAGCAGTATTAAGGCTAGCTTCAAGTAAGCGTCTTAGGGTATCACCCAATTCTCTGGCCTCAAATGTCTGGGTAGGGGAGTCGGGACCCGATCCATCCCTTGAGACAGGCCCTTGAATTTGTCGACCTGCAACCGAGACAAACTATCAGCTAGCCCATTCTTAACGCCCGATATGTGTTTTGCTCTGAATAGGATGTTATTCCGCAAACAAATTAACACCATCTTTCTAATCAAGGATAGCAAGGATGGGTCTCTTGATGTCTGCTTATTAATAACGTGAACCACACTCTCATTGTCTGTCATGAATAGAACCTTCTTGTTCCTTAGATTATGGCACCACAAGCTTAACCCTACAACAATCGGAAAAAACTCAAGAAAAGAAATATCGCGTTCGGGTTTCCAGTTGTTTGGCCATTCACCATATGCCCAGTGGCTCCCGAAGACTATACCATAACCCTTGGATTTTGCCGCATCGGTATAAAATCTTAGCTGACCTGAAGTTGCCCAAGCTTCCTCTAAGAAAAATGATTTGCCATTAAAGGACTGGAAAAATATCTCCCACATTTGCAAATCGTGTGTTATTTCTTTTGTAATCCGAATGAAATGATAGGGGTGCTTTTTGCCAATTGTCAAGTTAATCATCCGACGCAGAAATACTCTACCCGGAACAATTACCGAACAGGCAAAATTCAAGGAACCAATCAGGGATTGCAGATCCCTAAGGGTGATCTTATGCCGCCCCCGAGCATTCTTGATACCATCGATGCATTTGTCTACCTTTTCTTGAGGAAGCCTGGCTTCATACCTAAGGCAATCTAATTCAATGCCTGCAAATGTGAGTACTGAAGAAGGACCCTCTGTTTTTTCGGGAGCCATGGGAACCCCTATGTCTTTGCAAAAGTGTAAAAACCTTTGTAGTTTAGCCTGGCAATCTCGAATGGACTCCCCGATTATAAGAAAATCATCTAAAATATGTAAAATGTGAGGAATACCGAGCTTTTTGCGAGCGATCCATTCCATTGCTGTGCTTAAACGTTCAAAAGTTTTGCATGAACTAGAACAACCCATTGGGAGACAACGATCGTAATATCATTGCCCCCTCCATTGTAAACCCAATAGGGGGTGGTCAGAAGGATGCACTGGTATTATTCGAAATGCACTCCTCACATCAGTCTTGGCTAACACACAGCCTTTGCCTAAAAATTTTATGATATTGATAGCATCATCGACTGTAGCATATTGGACTGTTGAAAATTCTGGGGGAATGAATGTATTGATTGAATCTCCATACGGAAAGGATAAATGACGAATCAGTCGAAATTCCCCAGGGGCTTTCTTTGGTATTACCCCCAAAGGGGACACTCGCAAGTCAAGGAGAGGTGGATAATTAAAGGGCCCTTGTATGCGCCCGCTTTGCCTTTCTTTAACCAACTTGGTGTCCACCACGTCCGGGTGTTGCATTGCCGAAATCAAATTGTTTGAACTTGAGGCCTTATAGGGTCCCTGAAAGTGCAATCTAAATCCAAAAGTGAAACCTTCAATCCAATTTGTCTTAAGCTCGTCATCGTAACCTGTGAGATATATGGCTAATCTGCTAACCTTGACTGGTGTGGTTAGCTGAGGGGGTGGAGGTGTTTCTGTTTGACCAGCCTGGTTTTGCGAAAGGGCGCTGTCCCGCTCGTTTCTGGTTTTGCTGGCAGCGGGAAACGGGGTGATTAAGGCCACATTTAAAGCACTGGTGCTTGAAGTCACACCCTGGGCAGTTGCCTCCCCTGAGGAAAGTCCAGCAAAACCCCTTTGGAAAAAACTGCCCACTTTGTTTTTGTGTAGACTTTGATGGGATAGGCTGTTTGGTTTTGGGTACACTGGCCCTCAGCCAGAGCTCGCTATGGATGTGGGCCCACGGCATGACTTCCCTCTGGCGTAACAAACGGAAATTCTCGTCATAAAATTTCCAATTGGCCCCCCGTTCAGCAAGGTCTCTGACTGTGGCACCATATTTCATTAATTGGGCTGTTTCTGAAGGGAAACGCTCACAATACACGGCCACAAATGCTTGAAAAGCAGCCGTCCAGTGATCAATGGTGTGAATTGGCTGTTTTTTAACATTTTGTTCTAAGGAAAGGATTGGTTTCTCTCCCCTCCCATTTAGTACCTTAAACGTATATTGATCATCACTAGTTGAACCGTTACTGAATATCACTGCAAAATCAACATACTCATTACCCCAGATCTGTTTTTTGACCTTGTCTGACACTCTGTGTGACAAGGGAACAGCACTAGAAACAAATGTGTTCTTACTACTTGGAGGCTCTTTAGCTCCTTCCACTAGGTTGGCTGTCACCTGTTGCACTGCTGCTTGAACTGACGTTTGGCCTACCGAGCCATCTTGTGGATGGTTGCCCACCCTATTGGTCTGGGGTGCCTCTGAGACAAATTGTATTCCTGGCTGACTTGGTGCTTGTGAAGTGGTGAGGCTGATACCAGACTCTTGCAGACTTTTCTGCACAGCCGCTGCTATGGAATTTCCTAAATTGGCCAGCCAGGCTGCGTTAACGCTTTGCTCGTTCTGTGCTGGTGGTGGATTGGCCGCTGTCAAACTCTGTGGGGGCTCCCTTGTAGCTGGCTGAATGGTTAGCTGACTCGGGTGAGGATCATTTTCTGGAACCCGTCTCCTTCGGACCACTCTGTCTGCGGAGCTGGCTTTCCTTTTTGGTGGCATACTGTTAACAAATGTTGACAATGTTTAGTGTAGCATCTTTTGTGTTCTGTTATCCTACCCTGCCAGAGACTGTTACGGATTGGATTATACTATATTACCCCTAACAGTTGGGAAACACTAATGTATGAGGTATCAACTGTTGACTTAAGTCAACGGTAGGAATTTATT
This sequence comes from Porites divaricata, assembly GCA_038088405.1. Lineage (NCBI taxonomy): Eukaryota > Metazoa > Cnidaria > Anthozoa > Scleractinia > Poritidae > Porites > Porites divaricata. The sequence goes on along the minus strand of JBBMOI010000010.1, from coordinate 4,608,526 downwards.
ACTCCCCCAGCGGCACTGTAATTGCATGATTGGCTCGAGGCAAAAAGCCCCTGCCGAAAAGTTACCATGCCAGACACCACATACTTTTTCCCTGAATAAAAATTTTACATTCTGAGACACAGTCTCAGGGGACACTGTACCCCGGGCGAGAATGGGTAGCTTGTACCCTAAAACAATACATTTTGAGACACAGTCTCATGGTACACCGTACCACGGGAGATAATGGGTAGCTTGCACCCAAAAACAATACATTTTGAGACACAGTCTCACGGTACACTGTACCACGGGAGATAATGGGTAGCTTGCACCCTAAAACAATACATTTTGAGACACAGTCTCACGGTACACCGTACCACGGGAGATAATGGGTAACTTGCACCCTAAAACAATACATTTTGAGACAGTCTCACGGTACACTGTACCACGGGAGATAAGGGGTAGCTTGTACCCTAAACAATAACATTCTGCGACACCATCACATGGGACACCTTACCACGGGAGATTAAAACAATAACCTACTGAGGCACCATCTCCCGTTAACCCATACCACAGGAGATAAAGATAAAAAAGGGGGGGCAGGGCTAGCCAGTACCCTAAAACAGATAACAACATTATGTCTTGCTCCGAAACTTGGCAATACAACACTGCAGAATGTAAAAAAAAAACACTAACCACCTTTCATTTATGCTCATACGAAGAATGTCACACTAATACTATACAGTAGTAAGCCTTGTATGGTTTGCTCAAACTAAACAGACCTTGCTAACTGGTAATATAACACCGTCAAATCAATAATAACTTTAAAAAAAAAAATCTTTCACTGATCATCACAAGAAGTAATGGCATCTCATCTTAATACGATACAGTAAGCCTTGTTTGGGTTGCTCAAACTTAACAAACATTGAAATTAAGAGTGACGGACAATCCAAAATAACTGAGAACTAAAAGACGAGCCCTATAGCAGAAGCTATGATGCAATTGATGACTGCGTGTCATGCCCATCTCTTTGCCAGTTCAGGGCGAATAAAATAGCTCCTCGGTAGCTGCGATACAGCGCTTGCTGGCCTTCATCGTTCAAGTGAATTCCATCCCGGGTAAAAATGTTACGCGAAGGATTGCATAAACCACGGTGTAACCAGAACTTTACCCCGTGAATGCCTTTAACAGCTTCCCTTAGCAAGCCATTTAATCTCCAAACCCTGTCGTTGTATTCCGCGAATGGCTGGTTTTCCCTGGGTAAGACTTGGCATAAAACTAAACATCGTAGCTGTAAATCTTTTAAAAGTATCTCAACTAACGCGAGAATCGATAAAGCGACCGAATCCGGGGCAGCTTGCTCGTCGCACAAATCGTTCGAGCCAATGTCAAGAATTACGACATTGGGCGCGCGGTCAGTATAAAACACGGACTGCGGACTGCGGACTGGGTATAAAATACGGACTAGGTATAAAACGTGGACTGGAAAATACGGACCGGGTATAAAACACGGACTAGGTATAAAACGCGGACTGGAAAATACGGACTGGGTATAAAACACGGACTAGGGTATAAAATAGAAATTCTTGGTGGAGGTTCCTTGAATCAAGAGCCTGACAAAAACACTATCTTCTTCACCCATTTTAGACATGGTCTCGGTCTCTAACAACTATGAAAGGGGTCAGGACTTGGGGGTACTCTTTTATATAAGCCATATGCGTATTTGCCGCCCTAAAGGGTAGGTTATATGGGCCGTTTTGGTGGTCTGAAAACACTTTGCCTCTTTTGATTTGGAATCGGGTATGGTTTTCGAGAAAACTACGGAAGCGTACATGTACGAATGTATTTCTAGATGAATAAAAACGAAATAGGAATATGCGAATTTGAAATGCATTTTTAAGAATTTTTTGTTTGCGCTCTAGAGAGAATGATCTACTGTTGCGCTCTAATCTATAAACTTATAACGATGACATGATTTCTGCCTAATTAGGCCTAGCCTGTTTCAGGCTCCAAGATAGTTGGGTCCGCTAAATTGAGAAAGTGCGAAAATACAACGAGAGTAAACTGGGTAGTCTCCTCTTTATTTGAGAGCCTGGAACAGGCTAAATTAGGCCAGGTCTGAAAATGGGTATGGATGTTAGAGATCAGGTCTGAAAACGGGTGTGGAAAGTGACATATTTTATTCTGAAACAGGGTAAAGAGAAACAGGGGGCGTAACCCCACCAAAAAATTCCTAGCAGTACCCCCTTCCGGGGTTCAGGAGCAGGGTGTAAATCATGTCATCATAATCATCGCGTAGAATATAACGTTGGGTTGGATGATTCATTTCGGTTATTATTCACGTATAGGTGAGTAATCCCTCCCGCCTAAATACTGCTTTTTACCTCGCGGAATGCCCCTATATTGACCTTCCCGTCTGAGTTTTTCATTTCCTCATATTCCGAAGGATTTATTTGAAACGGAATAGAGGCATCTTTAAGAATTTTACTCTGACTCGGCTAACACCAATACTATTGATTCTTTTTATTCGGTGCTTCTTTGATCGATCGGTTCTCTTCTAACTCCTTCTTTTAATAAAATTCAGGTTTAATTTCAGATGCCTTGAGTAGCGGCGTAACATTCCTTGTCTGTGCAGTTTCCTTTCCTTCTCCACATGAGGAGAATAAAGACAGCTGCGCGTGACCGGCGTACGGAATGTTTTTGTGTGACGCAAGGAGCTGGAACTACTGTTTTATGCAAGCTGCTTTCCGTTTCTCTCAGTTTTACCTTTTTACATAGTTCGTAGTCCGTGTTTTATACTCAGTCCGTAGTACGCATTTTATACCTAGTCCGTGTTTTATACTTATTCCGCAGTCCGCATTTTATACCTAGTCCGTGTTTTATACCCTGTCCGCAGTCCGTGGTCCGCAGTCCGCAGTCCGTGTTTTATACTGACCGATTGGGCGCGGTACCCCGAATGGCTTGTAAATCAAACTTTATCAGTTTGTCCACGGTTCTCCCCCCAATTCCGATCGTCTTAACGTTACATGTGCCATCCACGCCGAAGGTGGGTGAATACAAACCACCGACTTGGTTTCGTTCGATGAATTTAGTCATTCTCCGTACGAAAGAATGGCCAACCAACAAAGCACATGGCAGCGGAATGCCAGCCATCGAGTCGCCTCGAACGAGTTAGTGCGCGAAAAATATTCGTCTCAACTGATAACAACGTTTAGACTTAACTTTTTGGCGTCCCCTCACTGACTTTAGTAGATCTCTTTCCCAGAAGCGAAAAGGACAAGGTCTGTAAAATGCGAACTGCATAAAACTGTGAACTGCTAGTAGAGCTCGAGTTTGGAAAAGAGGACAGTAACCTGGCCTCATCCGCTTGAATATTGAATTCTTACAGACCCGGATGACCCCCCCTACCGTTTGCTGGGAGACTGGCACTAACAATCAGCATAAAATCATTTATTCCCCATGTGGGCTGAATAAATTTCCTTTATATTTATCACTTTCTTTTTTAATGTAAAAATTATGTTGAGGAGTTTTACCAGACTTACTTGTAGGCTGAAAATACCAAACAGCTCAGTGCTGCTGCAAATGAGCCACGGGACAAAACACCGCTACCGATGAACAGCATGTTGCAAAAAGACAGAAAGGTGGCAGTGGAACGACGTCAGGCCAGGCAAAAAATGGAAGTGGTCAATCTTCACCAACTACTCCATGTAAGTTGAATTTATTGAGTATGTATCAGTAGGGAAACAATGCTATCATAATCATGGCTGTGTTCTATGACAAATTGAAGGGAGCCCAGTGCCATGAACCCGTGAAATTAAGGATGCCTAGTATAATATTATAATCTCTAAGATTTTCTTGTCGCCATAGAGCAGAAGGTATGTGTTAGGGGTCATCATGTGCTGTCAGAACAGAGCCGTATCTGAGGCTAGCTGAGTCTTCTGCCCCTCTCAAGTCACTTTTTTCTTTGGGAAAATCTTTTTTTTTTGGACATCTAGGGATTTTTATTATTATCAATATTACTGTTATAATTAAGAAAATAATAAATATAGCCATTAGAGCAACATAATTTATTACATCTTTTGTTTTGTTTTGTTTTTGTTTGTCTTTTTAGTAATCCAATCTCAAGCAGCATTTGTAAATTGCCTATACGTAGCGAGATTTACAATTGTACATTCAGAAACACAAATAAAGTTTCCATTATTATTATAATTGTTGTTACATATTATTATCATTTTATCAGCAATGAAGGTGGACTAAATATATTTTTCCTATTTTGCTTGCAGTATCTGTTGTTCTTGCCCAAGAGGCAGCTGCAGCTACAGCACAGTCATCAAGTAGAGGAAGAACAAGGAATTGCACTGTTTGCAAAAGACCCATGAGAGGGCACAACCTTCTAGTTGATTGTCCAAGGAACTAGGCACGACAAAACAGTGGACGGTGATAGTGGACCTTTTTATTTTTATTTTGAGGCAAAGTCAATACGTTGCCTGGTAATTGCTTAATACAAACTGAGAGAGATTTTCATCACCATTATTTCAAGTTACACTGTAGATAATTAAGATATAGATAGATTCTGTGCAATCAGCTGATGTTTTGAGTCAATATTAGTCCAAACTACTATAAAATTTGTCAATGGACTCTGTTTCGCTATTTGCACTTTAAAATAATGATGGTCATAAAGGCAATATCTTTATTCATTATCTTCAAAACCAACAAATTCTTTATTCTCTTCTGAAAGTTCTGTTCTTATTGCATGGTAGGCACATGCTGGCAGTGGAATCCGCTTTCCCCCAAGAAAACCATGTACTAGTTAGGTAAACTCTCTATAGGTTACTCCACGAAGAAACCTGTGTAAAAGAATGAAGACATAAGAATAAATATTCAAGTCATGACCTCGCCCTGTATTTCAACTCTGTGAGCCCAGTATTACCACATGACCAGTGGCAGATGCGTTTCTATTCAAATCGTGCCCTTTCTTTGTGTCTCTAAAATCCCCATTTCTTTTAACATCTTATGAACTGAACATTATCAAATCAACTGTCGAATATAGTTGAAAATAAGACCAGGGTTGAAGGGTAGAGCAGAGTAAGAAAAGATGAAAGCAGTCGACAAAAGATGAGATCAAAATGCTTTGTGTGGGGTTTGGTGTGGCTGGCACCCCCCACCTCCCCCCTCCCACACACACACACACACACCCACCCAAGCCCAGAGAAAAGTTTGATTTTAGGGGTTCTGCAAAGTACATTTTGCTTTATTCTTTATCATATGTTTTTTGTAGTATAGTGATTCTACTCAACCGATTAAACAGGTAGTAGAAAGGTACACGCTATCATGCATTATTTCTATTGTGTTCTAAATTGTAGCTGTTTATTGTCTGTTTCATGGGTCAGGTAAAATCTCTCTATTAAACAAATTAATGGGCGACAAAAACAATCGATTGATTCTCTTTCTCTTAAACTGGTGTTTGTACAAATAACCAATGCTTCTGTTGCAACTGTCGGGCGCTTTTGCCGGCTAACGTTGTTTTCATTCTGACAGAAAAAACGGGGCAAAACATTACTCACTTTTCTTCTGTATCAGACTGGCGATACTTTGTACCGTCTATCCTTTGGTGTTTACTTGCGGCTGATCAGAGAGACCATCTGTTAAGGCAAACGACACTGAAACCTGGATGCAATGTAATACATTCGGGACTGATTTCCACCTCATTCAGAACGGAGGTACTATGCAGCAGAGGCATTCCCCGGGATTTTGCAGCCAATCAAGAGCACAAATGGCCACATGGGCACCTCTGAAATTAAAAAGAAGGAACGTAGTATTTAAGTTGAAGAATACAACTTTTACCCTTTCCTTTTATCGGCAAGGTATGATCTTAATACGATAAGATTTTTCAGGCTAACAATAAATGGTGAGAAATTGAGCGAACACTTACCAAGCTCGGGTTCGACAATCCTGTCAAAGCGGTTTTGTAACTCCTAGTTTCTTCTTTCAATTTCTTCTAGTTCTCGGTTGTAATCCGTTAGCCATTCCTCGTCTGCAATAGGTTCATCTATATACGGTCCTTCTGGATCTGAATAGTACATATCTTCTTCATCTTCGTCTGATCCTAACTCTGTCTCGCAGATGTGAGAGCGCGACCCGATCGATTCCACGTCTGAATGTTCCGTATCGCTTTCAAAACTCATTATTCTTTTTCACAGGCAATTAAATTCGAGCTTAAGCGACTTTTATTGATTTCTGCTGTTTCTGATCAAAAAAGGTCAGGGAAACTCAAAAAACATTCTCCACATACTGCCACAGAAATAAGAAAATGACCAGGTAATTTGCCTGCCGCGAAATAGAATGTCCTGAAGTGACGTCTAAATCATTCCCAGTCTTCTGTTTTCGCTAGCGTGGTTTTGTAGCTCACCGGAAGTGAAATTTCACGTTTTTGGCGGGTTAAAACACGGGGAATAAAAAATCGCTATCGAAAAAACTTTTTTGCTTTCCTTATCAAAACACTGTATAGATTCTATCAAGCAAATAAAAAAATTTCTGTCATACACACTTTAATATTTTTGGCCGATATTAAGGCATGTGCCCTTCTCACTCTTGTTGACATGCATACTTCAACTGTGTATTCGGTATCTCCGTTCATTTCTCTTTCTTTGATTCCATATTCTATTTTCGTTCGTTTTCATTTTGTAATGTTTCCATCAGATGCAACCAAATTGGTCACAAACCCTAATTATAACTTAACTGTTCGTCTTAATTCAGGCCGGTATTTTACCAACTTTCACAACCGCAATGCAGCAGCTAAGCAAATTTTTTTGTTTGACATCAACGTCAGGAAGCAGTGAATACACTCAGATAAGCTAATGTTAAAGCCCTGCATGTATCATTGTAGAGTGGGTCAGCCAGATAATGAATGAATCGAACCTGCGGACACGATTATTATTCGTAAGACATTAAAAAACGAGGTGACGATTATATGCGACCATCCTCCAACAAGGTTAAGTAAAAAACTTAAAACTTAAGAGTACTCTTATGCTACAAATATATGGCGAAAATGAAGTCCCCCAGCCACCCTCTGCACCACCTACTTCCCAGCCCACTTTCTGGACGCGCCTAACTACACCTTAAGGCAGAAAACACAAAAGTATTATCTTTTCCGGAAAATGCAGGTCTGTAGGACAAAGAGAGTGGAGGACCTCTTCACATTTAAATATTTAAGTGATTCAATTGTTATTTTCACTGTTATAACTGTAAGTTACTATACTCTAGATAATAGTGGCCTTATGATTGTAAAATGTGCTCGATAATTCAGACCTTTTTTTACTGCAAGAGAGTTTTAATAAACTATTCTTATTATTGTTATTAATATGTACGCTTTCGGCCAGCTTCTTATTGTGCTTCAGTCGTTGTAAATCAGTAGCGTGCAACAAATACAGTGCAGCAGTAAAATGTTTCATTGGTTGGAGACGACATCAGACGATTGTAGATACCGAAAGTCAATTAACCACAGTTTCTGAGTGAGTTTTCTGCGAGCGTAATGTGCTACTAGCTCAGTTTTGACAACGAGTACCATGAGCGAAATGAAGTCTTACGAACATCTATTTACAATACGACAAGCTACCAAGAACTGCAAAATGCAATGCGCAAGGTTAGAGCTGAGAATCTGATGTCCATATATATAATTTCCTTAATTAGGTTTTAGTTACAAGGTAGTACGTAGGTTATATCAAATAGTATTTCGCGCTCGTAACTTCCTTTATAGGCTCACCTGACGACTGGACGATAAAAAGAACCAAAAGCACCAGATGGATTTCCATTTCGTTCTTCTCAAGTTTGTTGGCTCGTTTCAGAAGCAACAAATTTCCTTTTCCGGTACACTAGGAAGTTACCACGGAAATGAGTTCAACTCTGTTCTTTGTATCATTTTCCTGAATTAAATATTACAACATTGTCACCAGGACTTCCAAACATCTACGCGTTCAAAGTGGCAGGCAGAAAACCACGCAAAGCGAAGTGAATTACTTGGCTTGGCAACCCTCTTCAGTCGATGAATCGATGAATCTACTGAAGACCTTTGGCATAAGTGACATCCTATCTTCATAAAAGTTATTCACTCAAATTTTTCTTAAACTGTGAGAGGTTTAGACTCAGGAGTCATTTCATAAGTAGGATGGAGGAGCATGATTATCCAGACGAGTGTAGTCCTGAAGACTGTTGTTGACAGTGACTGACGTTTCGACAACCTGTGCGATAGTCATCTTCAGAGTCAAAGTTAGTTGTAACTCGTCAATTAGTTTTCATAGCCAATAACATCACAGCTTAACTGACAGACGATCAACTAACATCGCGACCTTAGTTGAGCAATCAAATCAATAACCTGATTTTGATATCATCAACTGACTTAATACAATTCACTTTGAATCAGAACGATGTTAATAGATCCACACATAATTACGGTGCGTTTTTATGATGAGGTTGCAAACATCTCGAAACATTAACTTTCAATCGACTAATCAGGGACGGTTTTGAAAACTTTGCTTGCCTTTCTTTTTAAAAATGTTGCTTTCTGTCACCTCTCCGAGTAACAGTTTTGTTTATCTCCACACAAAAACGGGTTCATGCATACATATTCTGTGACAAATCAAACGGCTTGATGCCGACACCGTTTAATCGTTCGTCAAAAACAAGTATAAGCATGGCATGTAGCTGCAAAGCCTACACAAAGAAGTGGTGACAGCCACAAAAAATCATCCTTGGAAAGGCAGATATTGCGATTTTTATATACTCTGTATAGACCAGTGCAACGCCATTTTGATAACATTTATTCTTGCTTTAATTGGGTACAATACATTTTTGCTGTTGTTGTTGTGTTCTGATGTCACGATATATCTACCATCTCCATGAAATTCCAATACTTTGTCTTTGAACAATAACTACTGGTGGCATGAATACAGTAATACAACAACATTGGCAAGATTTGTAAAAATATATTAAAAATTAGGTTTTTTATTAGTAATCACTACGGTACTCTATGACTGGATACTGGACTTTCTAATGACAACTGATCAGGGAAATAAAACAGTAAGGCACACTGCAAAAACGGTGCTCTTTAGCACAAGCCAATAAAGCCCTGCACTTGCAGTGAAACGCGTTTCCTTTCTGTTTAGGATATAAAAAATGAAAGCTGATAAAATTGTGTTTAGGTAGTTTTGGTCTTTTCGACCATCATGGTCTTCGTTTTGTTTCAAGGTGAAGAGAAATGCAAAAATAGTAATAATAATGCTGTGTCTTATAGAGTGATTTTACTTGAACCGTGAAACAGACACTAAAAAAATAGTGCAAAATAACGACATGTGAACAAAAGAAGACAATGGAAAATAGTGCGTGGTATTCTACTACCTATTTCACGAGTAGCCTGCGAAAAGATCCGTTTCTTCTCGCTCTTCGCATATGCGGACGTTTCGCGCGGAGGAACGTCTGCGACACAGCGACAGAAATTCCGGCCATACTAATGACGTAAAATCTGTCCGAAATCTGATCAGAGGCGCTGATTGGTCTACGGAGTAGTTGCATTGTTTTAGCTATTGTTTACGAATAACAGACAAAAGGCCACAAAGGTCAAATGTAAACGCGAATAATCTCTAACAAAGCAATCAATCTCAAAAGTAAGTTGAGTTTGATCGTCCGGGTGAACGTATATGTAGTCCTAATAGGACTGTTGTTGTTTACAGTGACTGACGTTTCGACAACCTGTGCGGTAGTCATCTTCAGAGTCAAAGTGAGTTGTCGAAACGCACCAATTACTGATTACGAGTCTTCATAGCGAATAACATCACGGCTTAACTGTCAGACGACCAATAACATCGTGACGTAATTGACCAATCAGATCAATAACCAGAGTATAATACCATCAACTGACGTGATACAACTCACTTTGACTCTGAAGATGACTACCGCACAGGTTGTCGAAACGTCAGTCACTGTCAACAACAACAGTCCTATTCAGGACTACGTTCACCCGGACGATCAAACTCAACCTACTTTTGAAATGACTCCTGGGTTCAAACCTTTCACAAAGCAATCAAAGTTTGTGGTAATATTAATAATAGAAACAATAAAATAATAATAAAAATATTAATTGACACAAAAGTTAGGTTGATTCGTTATAGCTTGTGATACGATCCTTTGGCCCAGTAACAGCTGTGGAGTCACATAGCTTTCAAGTCGTTTACGTTAGCTTAAAGGCTGTGGTCATATTGTTTCAAGTTGACATATGTCTGAAAAAGTAAAACAATGAAAAGAAATGAAAGGTGGTAAAAGGCAATTGAGATGGAGGGACTCATTTCACCTAATACTCAAAAATAGCTTACAGGCAACTTTTATGATTACTTAAGGAAGACAGAACATATAGATTTAGCCAGGGCTAAAAGTGAAGCTCCCATTAATAAATCTATAATTTATATCAAAGAATAAGCTTGTATTCCACAATTCAGTTAACTTTAGAGCACATTCATGTGACTTTTGAGGGAAATTCTAAGAGATTTTAGAGAAAAATAATTTGCAAACAACCCAAGATAGCCCATATGTACACCCTCAAAATAGCAATCGCTTTGATCACATTTAAGACCCATTGGGGCTCTTGATCAACGTAGATTAATAAGGCCTGGAAAAAAATCAGGCCGAATTTTTTGCGTTCGACCAACCTTTCATACCATTTTAAACATCACATCTGAGGTGAAACAGTACTATGAAGTACTGTTTTTATCATACAGACCTCGGACAGAATGCAATATTTCACAATTTTGCAATACAAAGTGCACTCATTCAGTATTCAGGACGATCGATCGAAGCACGAGTGGGCTTTCAGCTAAACAGTTAAAAAAAATCCAAAATCACCTAGTATATATATGGCCAGCCGGTTCTCACTTTTGCAGAGTGAGCTGTGGTCGTGTTTGAATGAACATTAACAGAGTTTCGCTTCAGCATAATAAATAATTTATTATGGTTATTTTTTTTATTTCATGGTTTTATCGATGTGTAATCTTCAAAAGCGTTTGATACGCGCGGCATTTTGAATACCTCCTGCAAGCGATGTTCACTGAACGACTGAAAACAAACGGCACAGCGATTAAAATTACAAGAGAGACTACTAACAATCAATAAAAGAAATATAATTCGGTGAGACATATACAGAGACAACAATTTTCATTCACGAGGACAAGTATTGAAGTGTCGCTAAAAATCCTGAGTTCAAGCTTAAAGCTTTAATAAGTTTATAAGTATAGAAGTTTATAAGTTTAATCCCGGCTTCCCGGTGTTTGCTTCTTTTCAAAGCGTAAAATGAACTCGAGGCAAGAAAATCGCTCAAAGCTTTCTTTTACAGCCAGAACTATAACTAAATATTCTTTGGAACATTTTCTTTCTATTTGCGGTGATAAAATGTCTAAAGGCTTTTTAAAGTTCTATAAGCTTATATCAAAACTGATACTCGGTCAGATCAGTGTCTCAAATCGTACAAACGTGCAGAAACTAAATAGCCGCATAAAGTACGCTCGACTTCATATTCGACTTTAGATATAAAAATTAAAAAACAAACATCAAATACAATAATTACTCAGGCTTACCATTCGAGATGCAGCCCTGAAAGGTACCAAGCGAGGCTGGGTGCTAATGGGGGTACCCAATTCTCAGTTGACTACTATTTTTTTGGCCAATTCTCACTTAAGGCCATCCCGTTTCTTTCTCCGTTTAGCGTCGTCCGATCGACCCAAATTTTAGCATTTAAAAAAAAACAGTAACGACGTAGTTAAACCATTTTTCACTTGAAATAATTATTTTAATCTGAAAAATGAGCATAGCAATAGCATAGAGAAAAACAGGAACAAAAACAGGAACATTTTTCCAGTATATTGTGCATTTTGTTAATCCAAATCTGTTAATGTTAACTTTAAACGTCATCCTGGGGGCCTCCTATTCCGAGACTTCTTGTGGTTTTTTTTAGGTTTTTTACTTTCAATCCGACTGACCGACCCAACATCAGGAAACGCATTCGACGCTAAACGAAAAAAGGGGATGGCCTAACTACTAACCTTAAAACTGTATTTTCCTTTTCCGAACACAGAAATCTTGTTAGTATTAGAAGATGAATTATTCGTTGAGTTGTCTACAACCAGCTCTTTGACTGACGCTTTCTATTTGTCTGGTACTGCCCTAAAGCCTTTAGCACATAGTAGTATCAGTTTATGTGCCACCGGAACAAAACAGCCGAACAAAAAATGTCAGAAAATAGCATTGGTGTTTGGAAAACTTTTTTTGCATTCATTAACATTAATCTAATATCTCTTAGCTGTAAACTTTTCATTTATCGGTTACCTACTAATTTTTTGGCCAATTAACAGTTAACTACTGTTTTTTTGGCCAAATATCAATTAACTGTTAACCCCATTCGCACCCAGTATCGCTTCAGACTTTGCAACCCTCTTACGCATCAAGCAAGGTGAAAAACGAAAACGATGCCATCCCTAATCGGATTTCTGACTTTGACAAGTGACGTATTTCTCAACCAAAAACCCAATAAACAAACTAGCCATGAATAACACAAGACTCCTGATAGCAGTGTTCATTTTGTACATCCAGTGCAAAAAGACAGTTAAAAACATCACAAGTTAACACACGACTCTGTCAGCTTCAACGGTCAACGCAAATAAGATTCAAGATGCTGCATAAATTTTCCGCATGAACCTACTTGTCAAATTTTGACCAATCACAACATAAAATTGGACGAAGAGCGTGACCAACGCGTCATCATGGTGAGCAGAGTCAAAAGCAACTGTCTTCCCTGCCTGTAATAGCTGGCTGAAGTTTCGCGTCCGAGGACAGTTTGAAATCAAAATTTTAATTGTGCGGCAGAAATACACGACATATTTCATATGGATTTAAAGAAAAATTAAACTTGAACCTGCGATCATTTGATCATGTTGTACGCCATTTCCGCCTCTCCCTTTTATTGCAACATTCTCCATTTATATAATATTGTGATTGCCTACATACGTTCAGTAACATCTGTAAACCTGAAGAAGGCTGGTATGGCCAGCCGAAATATTGTTATAAAAAAACAATAAACGTTGTTTTAAATCAGCTTTGCAATAGTCTTTGGACTTTTTGTGTTTTGATCATTTGAAAACTAGTAACTTGTCAGCGGTTAACTTAAAAAAATACTTGACCTTGATTGGTCGACACCTCAGCACGCGATACGGTCAAATCATACTGGTCAGCGGATAGCCTGTTTTGACGGCTGTCAATTGATCACAACATTAACGTCAATATGTGTGCATTATCAGTTTTTCTGTGCTCTCAAACTAGCTAGAAAGTATGAGATTGAACATTGATGGCGATCTAGTAAAACAATTAACTGGTCTGCGGACAGCTTCCAAATAAATCACGTCACCGCGATGAGTTGACACATGTGCCCGCGGTATGGTCATGTGATACTGGTCAGTGGCTATCCTGTTTTGACAGCTGTCAATTGACCATTTTGTAAATGTCCAATATATGTGGACTTGCCAAGACACGCCTGAGACACCCCTCCCCCCCTTTTGATAGTCTCCTCTACCCCACCCTTACAATCTGTAGACGCGTACGTACGCTCGTACGCTCGGTCAATCACGTGAAAACCACACGAAAAGAGGTTGACCATATTCCATGAGTATGGGGCTCTGCTCTTAAAGAAAGTTCTTACTCTTCTTACCTGATGATTTCTCTCAATCTTCTTCATTGTGTTCCTCAGTCTTTCAAACGTAGGACGATCCACTGGGTTTTCCCTCCAACAGTCAAGCATAATCTGATAGCTAATCGAGAGAAACATAATATATAGATTTAGCCAAGGCTAAAAGCGAAGCACTAATTAATAAACTTGTAATTTAAATCAAACAATAAACTCGTATTCCCCAAATCGGTTAACGTTAGAGCACATTCATGTGACTTTTGCAGGAAAGGCGAAATTATTTTAGAGAAAAATAATTTGCAAACAGTCCAAGAGTGAACCAAATCTTACATCGAGTTGATAGCCTTATAATTACACCAAAAAAAGCAATCATCTTCGATCACATTTAAGAGCCATAAATTTGCTCTTGGTCATAATAGATTAGGCCTGGAAAACAAATTATAAAACAAATCAGGCGGAATTTTTTGCGTTCGACACGTTTCGGGAGTTTGATTGACAAAATCTTCCTAACAAATCTGGGGGCGTGTAAGCCAACACTTTAAACTTTTTATACATCACCTGAGGTGAAACGGTACTATGAGGTGCTGTTTTTATCATAGAAACCTTGGAGAGAATGCAGTATTTCACAATTTTGAAATACAAATTGCACTCATTCAATATTCAGGACGATCGAGGCACGCGTGGGCTTTTAGCAAAACCGCTAAAAAACATCTCAAAATCACCTATACGGCAAGCCGGTTGCGAGCTGTGGAGTGTTTGAACGAACATTAACAGAGTTACGCTTCATCATAATAAAGAATTTGTCACGTTTATTTTTTATTTAGTGGTTTTATAACGATGTGTAATTTTCAAAAGCGTTTGATACGCGCGGCATTTTGAATCCTCCTGCAAGCGACGTTCATGAACGACTGAAAACAAACGGCACAGCGATTAAAATTGAAATAGAGATTACTGGCAATCAATAGAAGAAATATACTTCGGTGAAACATATACAGAGACAACAATTTTCACTCATAAAGACAAGTATTAAAGTGTCTCTAAAAATCCTGAGTTCAAGCTTAAAGCTCTAATAAGTGTATGTTTTAAATCTGCTTCCCGGAGTTTTCTTTTTTCAAAGATGAACTCCAGGCAAAAAATTCGCTCAAGGCTTTCTTTCACAGCCAGAATTATAACTAAATATTCTTTGGAACGACTTCTTTCTATTTGCGGTGAGAAAATGTCTAAAGCCGGGCTTTTTAAAGTTCTGTAAGCTTACATGAAATGGAATGAAACCTGATACTCGGTCAGATCATTGTATCAAATCGTACAAACGTGCATAAACTAGATAGCGGCAGAAACTACGCTCGACTTCATTAAATTAGATATAAAAAAACAAACATCAAATACAATAATTAGTCAAGCTTACCGTTCAAGATGCAGCTCCTAGAAGCTATCAAGTAACGGCAGACTTTTTTCCTCTCTCACGCATCAAGCAAGGTGAAAAACGAAAACGATGCCATCCCAAATTGGATTTCCGACTTTGACAAGCGACGTATTTCTCACCCAAAGACCCATTAAACAAACTAGCCACGAATAACAGAAGACTTTTGATAGCAGCTGAATTTCATTTCTTGTACATCCAGTACAAAAAGGCGGTTATAAAAATCACTAGTTGACACAAAACTCTGTCAGTTTCAGCTTTCAAAGTAAACAAGTTTCAAGATGCTTGTCAGCGGATAACCTCAAAAAATACTCGACCACGATGGGTCGACATCTGAGCCCGCGACACGGTCAAGTGACACTGGTCAGCGGATACCCTGTTTTGACAGCTGTCAATTGATCGTTGACGTGCAATACGTGTGCAATGTTAGTTTTCCTGTGCTCCCAAGTTAGCTAGAAAGTGTGAGATTGAACATTGGGTTTCCTGTGGTGTGGACAGACGGGCTGCGGGCGGTGTACGGTCACGTGATTGCCAAATTTTCTGGGATGGGTAGATTTACTTACCCATGGTGCACCGCTGGCGCGAGCAAGAGCTCCGCTATTACTCATCACTACATCACTAGCGGAACTAGGGAGGGGCCTGGACCCCGCTTATGTTTGGTGGAATTTAAACCCCCCCGGAGGGCCGATAAAATATTTTTGACGAGGTCGGTTCTCCTCTAATAATAGGCTCCGGATAAGCGGGGAGCCCACTTATTCCTGAGGATCTGAATACGCAGGGAAAGTTACGGAAACCTAATTGTCTTGGCATGGTTATTAATTTTTAGAACTGAATCCGTACTGATATCTTTTTTCATGTCTTAGAGTTTTCTTTCCCCTACTCGTATTATAACTCACAGTTTAATCTCAACGTGTTTTGGTTTTGGCATTCTGTATCCTTCCTGAAGTTTCTGGGCAATTTTACGGGCATTTATATCCGGATATGGAGATCCACCTAGAAGAAATGAAGATTTACTAGGATGAGGAGTTTATAACGAAAAAATGTTTTTCTGCACAAGCGAAAACATATACAAGAGGTTTACGCGATTTGAACAAAATTAATATTAATTCGAGTAGGTAAACTTTTGCTCTGAGGTTTGGAATGTTTTGTTTCTTATAAGGACGGTACACTTTAAGAGATATTATTTAAAAAAAATAGTAAAAACTGATTTAAGCATTGTTTGTTTGTGTGCTCAGTCATTCCGATATGATTATTGAAATTAAGGTACATGGAGTTTTGCTTTTTGCTTCATATTGTATCTGTTCTATCTATTACGAACCATGGAAAACAAGAAAAAATAGAGTACACAACAAAATATCAATGAACAATTTTCCCAACTCACCAACAGTAAAAATCTCGTAAAGTACGACGCCGTAACTCCAGCTAGAACAAACAATCATATATAGCAGTAATAACTAAAATAATGAAGAGAAGGCGCCTGCACCGATTTTCTAAGAGTTACAGTCACCTTTGAACTTGTAGAATACCACCTGCACAAGCAGCACAACATAAATCTCTTTCATTTTGTTGAGATAATTATCGTTGAAGTTTATTGAACGTAACACAAAAGAGACAGACGAAAGCCTTGTGACTCATCGGAAAAGACAACCTTCTCCATGCATAACGTGAAAAAAATACCTACACATCACTCTGTGTAGTGTATGTTCCATACATCAACGATTCATAAGCAGTCCATTTCACTGGCAGACGCCCCTTAAAAAACAATCAAATTAGAATCAATCAGAATTTTCAAAAATTTAATTTCTGCTCTTATGCCGATGTTTTCATTGTTTTTACCTTCTCATCAACTTTTTAAACACCGCTAAGGATACTCCAGATTTCAAAGAAGAAATTTGAACCCCTGACTAGAGATCTGACGCAATTTTGTAGTAAAACCCGACATATTTAAAATTAAACGGTGTGCTTAGTTGAACTCACGCGACTCGTTTTGTTGTAGATGTCTTCCTGATTCACATCCCTCGCCATTCCAAAGTCTGTCACCTTACATTTCTCTCCTTCACCAACCAGCACATTTCTTGCGGCCAAGTCACGATGGATAATCTACATGAGAAAAATTTCTTATAAGGGCTTTTTTCAAAAATCGGATCAAGATTAGAATAGTATTCCTTTTAAACCTGTGCTTAGGGCCTCCTCACATGAGCCCGGTTTCCAAGATCTCGCTTATTTAACTCTAAATTCAATGTGTTCATATGAGAGGGTGGGCTGGCTCGGTTTCCGACAACTCGGGCGCCGTTTTTCCAACCAGGATTTTTGAAACCGGGCTTAAATTTCACATTTGAACCCAAGACGAAATTGGTTCCGGCAACCGGCTCATCTAAGGAGAGTAGTCATGTTTCATTAGAGTTTAGCCTCTTTGGTGGATCCCCTTTGGATTCCCTCGAAAAAAGTGGAGTCCATGATGTCACCCATTGTTATAACCTATGGAAAGTGCCCTCCTCCATACTAATTCGGTATAGGCTTACTAATTAGCGTCCCTCTACTTCAATATAAACAATTTTTGTAAGTTCAAAAGAGAGGGAAGACGAGAGAAGTTAAAAAAAATATTCGGAAAGGGAAGTGTTGTAACGTGGAAGGTAATGGAGACGTTAGCACAAAAAAGAAATGCATCGAAGCCGGCAGCTGCAACTTTTGAGGCAGAAGAGTGATCGAGTTAGACGTTCTGGCCAAAGCCCTGGATAGTGGTTCCAGTGCGTGTGGAAAAGCTCTTCAGCTATCAAACTGACTATCTCTGGGTTGGGTAGGGTTTTGTATATCATGTGCAGCGATCCGGAATGTGGAGAGGTAAATGTTTGCACCACAAGCAAATCGCATCGTGCCGCCGGTACTGGTCGCGGCCGACCAACTTTTGATGTAAACTGATTATCAGCTTTTATCCGAGTTAACAATCATTATACCGTATAACAACTAATGCAACTTTAATTAGATTTGTACGAATAAGTGCAGTTAAATTTACAATATTTTTTCCCTGAAAAGAGAAATGGGCCTGCCCGCCTCGGAACAGAAAACGATGGCATAGCTTCTAAGCGAATACCGGCACCCCCGTCTCTTTTTTCGCTTGTTTGACTCTACAAACAATAGGCAGCCTACACAAAAAGAATGGACAATTTTCTATGTTCAGAGAAAAAGATAAAAAGGAAAGTATAAAGCCAATACTCATTTTTTCATTTAAATTATGGTAACCATGGTAACGAATTTAGGGTAGTGCTTTCTCAACGTATGCGTTTTCGTACCAAAAGCCTTTTGAAAGTGTTACTCTTGTCCAACTCTAAATGTGTATAACCTCATTTCGCACAATCAATTAGGCCTAATTATTGAAATCGCTGTGCATTGGACTCTTTTTGTCATTGGTTTTTAATAAAGTTTTTAAAACGATATCTCTTGTTTTGTCAATTTATTTGTCGCGTGTTTTAATTGATCCTTGTCAAGTAATTTTAAATTGTTTTTGTACTAATACGTCAAGGTTTTCCCATGGGGTTTTTCCTTGTAGAACTAATTTGTATTCAACTTTGGGCTTGTGAACTCGCATAATTAACTGACGAACGGTGCCTAAAAATGACAAGACTTTAATCGTTTTTCACGCCCTCGGGATAGATAGGAGAAAACGGTTCTGTAATTGTCAGATAATATAGAAAAAAAGACTTTTTAGCTCTTCTTTGTGTATGTGTTTTATTGATATATCCGATTCAGTTTTTAGCGCTGAATAAGATATAGTAAGCCGTTTCTCGCGTTTCTAGGTGATCGCTTTCTTATTCCTATTTCTCTTTCAATAGACGTTTAAGCCGGGCTCAAGTTACTTACCGGGCTAGTCTAGGTGAGTCTATCGTTGCTATTGAAGTAGAGGGACCCTCATTAGTAAACCTATACCGAATTAGTATGGAGGAAGGCACTTTCCATAGGTTATAACAATGGGTGACATCATGGACTCGACCTTACGCATATCAATAAAGGGAATCCACTTTTTGCGAGAGAATCCAAAGGGAATCCACCAACGAGGCTTAATTCTAATGAAACATGACTTCTGAAGAAGCCAGTTAATTTGATAATTTTTTATCATGACAGTTCGTTGAAGACAATCACTTCATATTCAGATACGGAAAGAAGTTTTTTTTTACAAACCACACCCTGAATTTAAAATTTGTAGTTGCTAGAGACGATAGAGGAAACCATTTTGTGCTAATTTGAGGAAAAAGATACGATGGTACATCTTTGTTCTATTTTGAGTAACCGCGAAGAAATGTCATTGCTAGAGAAAGTTATTAGCAAGACAGAGATCCTCCTGATTGTGCTGTGCCTGATCTAAGTTCCCCATGGTGTCTAACACGAGATGTCATGAGATTGTACCTCCTTGTTCGCCTTCGAAACTCTGTGTTTCTTTCATACTCGCCTAATAGAGCAATCTCTTTTATGGCTATGGCAAGGACGGATCCGATTACACCTCCCACAAAATATATATCGTACATGATGAGGTACGCAAGTGGAGCACCTCGTTCAGCTTGTTCTGAAAAGACTGGTACCAATGGTCACATGAGCTGCTGGTCACAAACTCACACAACGAGCTCGGACCCTTCACACCCACAGGATAGGTATCTCTGGACAACATAGTTTAAGTAACTTTTTTAGTAGTAAGATTTATTTGAAATTTATATATTCATTACGTGATGTTCATTATTTGAGCACATGTTTTTTTTTTAGAATTGGGCAAGGTTTGTAAGGCTAACACTTAAGCTTCTAAACCTTGAGAGCTCAGTCTTATGTTCCATAAAGGTTTATCTTGTAGCCAAATGTTAATAATATCTTACAGTTCCAATATCAGTTCTCAATTCAAATTATTACTTTTAGTTTAAATCACATTTAAAGCAAACCTTTTTCGAGGATAAGAAACACATTCCATCTGCGACCTGCCAAGCGAATTTCATTAACTGCTCTGCTGTAAGATTGGTCTGTGGCTTTATATCCGGGTCCTTAAAGTACGTGTCGTTCAGTCCTCGACTCTTCCTCAAGTAGCCCAGTAGGTCACCGTAGGGGACATACTCAATTAAAACCAACAACGGCTCTATGGTAACCAATATAATAAGAAAATCTTCAAACCTGAGTTCCTACTTATGACTACTTATTCACTTTGAACTACAACCGCAGTTCAAAATGAATTATTTCATTATTTCACATCATTTCACTCCTCACGGGAGATATGAACTCAATAAATTGACCTCGCTCCCAATGTGTGGCTTCATAGCTCAGTTGGTAGAGCAACGCACCGGCAACGCAGAGGTCACGGGTTCGAATCCCGTTGAAGCCCTGATTTTTTTCAGGCTTCTTCTTTCCAATTGCTTAAATTGGAAAATTTACTGCGATGATCATTCTTCACTTTCAACCTAGTTCTGTTGAAATAATTGAATACTTGTTATGTAAACGTTTGCTTTTTTCTAATTAACTTGTTCTTATAACTTCTGGCCATATTAGTTTAAACGCTCTATCATTCCAATCATTGGCAGTATACAATCACCACGAAAACGTATATGCCACAAATTCAATGAATTGAAACGTTACTCCCTTCACACATCCCTTACCGGTTTCTGTCACGCAGCCCAACAGCTTGATCACGTGGGGATGAGGTTTTAGTTTTTTCATCAGGTCAAGTTCTGACAGAAGGTCCTTTTTATCTGAAGCTGGAGCATTTGCTAAAAAGAACCCAAAAAGTTCTCAATTTTTTTTACCATTACTTTATTGCGGTAATCGTTTTGCTGCAGTGAGCTTTTTTCACTGACCTCTGTCTAGTTAGTCTTTTTTGTTTTGTTTGTATCGAAACCATCCAACTGAACCAGATGTCTTTGAAGTATAGTGTATTGACCTACCTTTGTACTCAACCTTACCCAAATCTCCATTTATTAGTCATAGTACACTGAATTACACCACACCTTTAAGCATTTTTACTGCTACTGTCAAGTTATCTTGGCTTCCACGTATGTCATTTACTGTCGCCTTGGCAACCTGTGAAAAAGCTCCTTTACCAATGACTTTAACTATGTTGACCTGTCTACGACTGATCTCCCAGCTTCTTGTTGAGGGATGAAGTGGCATGTAATCTGCACTTGCTGTAGATGCATAGGTCGGGGCTTCAAACGTTCGCTCCACATCGAAGGATTGTGAATCAGCCTCTACTTTAACAGCAATGGGATTCTATTGTCAAACATAGTGAGGCAAGATTCAATAGTAAAACAACAACGCTCAATTGTAAAGTGTATTTTTTAAAGAGGCCAGTAAACCGTACAATTAAAGTGATCGACAAATTATTGAATGAATTAAATGAATTAGTACTGTGTGCAGCTCTTTGTTTTAAATATCATAATGGCAAATATCATGCATAAAGAAATGTTCCAAGCTCAAGTTTCATAAGGAGCGTCCAATCAAGCTTTCCATCATTCGCTGAAAAAAGAGAAGAGAAACTCAGAAAAATATTCTCCAAGCAACGATACTTTGCTTTGCTCTGACCTATTTCATGACCTAAGGTTAGGCGTAGGCGCTTCACGGGTTAAAATATAGAGCTTGACAGCAAAACGACAGAGGTTTTTCTATCCCCCTCTTCCCTCCATCCACCCCACCACCACTGGTTCATTTTCATCACGCCCAAAATTCCATACGTTGTGCACAAATGCCCTTAGCAATAACGCATTAACTTGCCATCGCTAGAAGATCTCCGCATCTTGGACAATTTCTGTTGAGAAGAAAGTAAATAGTATTCAAAAAACGTTTAGACTAAAATTTGTGCCAGCAAGACGCTATTAAACTTTTGTCGATCTCCTTGTAAGGCACATAACCTTTAATTACCTATGATATTACCCTTATTATAACCAATCTTTGCTGAGATTGGACTAAAACACCCCGATACTGGTGGTACATGTGATGAAGGGAATGGTAAAGTTAAAAAATATTCTATAATAGAAGTGAGACTCAACTTTACATTTGGATTCCTAGCATTACCGGAAACACAAAATACAACCTTACATCTCACGGCAGGGTAAATCAACGGAAAGTCACCTGATTTCCTGCAAATTGTACCGTCAGTGACTGTGGCCGGTATAGCTAAATTCTTCCTAAACAAGTTTTTTGCTGAAAACTGCATACGTTATCTCTCTATATTTTCGCCGGGGCGATGAATCCGAGAAAACTATAATGACAATAAGGAATTAGTTACTTACTTTCTCTCCGGTAACTTTTCTGAAAAAAATATGTTTAGACATGTTCAGTTTGTAAACACTTTGACAACTAGTTATTGAAATATCTGTGAAGCTCAATACAAATTAACACGATGTGAGTATCTTTAGTCCTCGCAGCATTTACCAAGCCTTTCAGGGATTTTTACTAACGCATTCACTTCTACTACATCCAGTTTGTCTTTTTCTTGTAATAACCATAGTGATAGCGAAACATGCGAAATTACGGCCGCACTAACTTTGAAGCAGGATCTAGTTCTATAGTTTTAACGAAAATTGGAAAAAGCCTCTAAAATCCAGTACTAAACCGAAACGATGTTCTAAGAATTGAAAAAGTCTTAACGCCTTGCAAAAGAAACTTGGCTTATACCAACTGCTGAATGGCTCATGAAGGGGTTGATACCGATTGGGACTTAAGTCCTGTATCATCTCCTGTCAACGTGTTGATTCACCGTGGCGAATTCAATAAAGAATTAGGACAAATGCTTTTAATATAAAAACCCACTTACCTGAACGGGTGCGCATTCGGCAGACGATGGATATCAGAATAAGATTACTTATTAACAAAAGACAGATTATGGTGAGATAAACAGCATGAAGAATTTCCTTTTGATTACCACACGAGGAACCTAAAACGAAATGTTTGCTGTTAGTTGTAAGCAATAGGGCAGCGACACTATCCTAATGCTACAAGTAGAAAGACAGGATACAGAAGATATAGTATTCAATGGCCTGTGAGCCGTCTGTATTTCATTATATTGCATTTGTTGTCCTTCAAGCGTTTCTGATTTTACGGAAGCAAACAAATGGCACTGATGCAGGTGAGAACAAGTGCATTTTAACCATGCATGGTTCTCTTTCCGCCTTTATGAGTAACAGCAACTCACCTGTTTGGTCTCCTGTTGGTTTGGAACCTGAGAAAAATATTTAAGAATACTATCATTCTAACGTGTTATATGGGAATGATTTACAGTTAAACCTGTTCATCTGGTTATTTTTAATTGAAACTTATTGTAACGGTAGTCAAGAATTAATCCTCAGAAGGCAAGATTGAGTGCCGCGAAGGTTGCTTTTGAGCGCTTATAAATTATTTATAATACGCCTTTTGATATTCGCCGTCGGCCAGTCTTGCAACTATTTCCTTTGATTATTGTCGTATTAATCCTATCTTGGAACTAACTGCCCGGCCTATAGAGCATGAACGATTCACATTTCATGAATGGTTCAATGAATCAGTAAGGCTCGGCATTGTCGCAACATCGGAGTTACTGACTACTTAATACTTTTTATAACAGCGTTTTATCTACAATTGTTCGCTACAATAATTTAAATTGAATAGCACACATGTACAATGGCCATTTTCACACTAGAGACGGGTTATCCATCTTCAAAATCCGTCAAAATTGTCGGAAAAACAGGTGCATAAAGTCAGGCGGATTGACCGATCCGAAATTAAGACCGTTCCATTTTTAAATTAAGACGTATTACCTGACGCGAATTATCCAACGGATAACCAGTAGTATACTAGGGTCAAAGATAACCGTTTTGATGCGTTCCCTTTGCATTCCGTATGCCTTCCCTTTATTAATATGCATAAGGGTCGAGTCTAAGACGTCACCCATTGTTATAACCCAGGGAAAAAGTGCGTTAGGCCGTACTAATTAAGTGTCTAGTCAGTGTCTAGCTAGCTAGGGAAAAATGCGTTCCTCTATATTAATTAAGTGTCTTCCTCCATATATAATAAAGTGGATAGGTTTACTAATGAGCGTCACTCTACTACAATAGGCACAATAGGCCGGCTCAAACTTGCCCGGGCTCTTTTAACCCTGATTGGATAGAAGACAATCTATTATCTGTTCAACATAAAAGCGCGCTCTCCGTTCAGCATTTTATTCATGCAATCGCTTTGCTAAGAAACAGTTTGTCCGAGTTCGCTCGTTTTGAGAAAACCTTTGTTCACTTTTGAACATCATGGCTTTTATTACCGATGTCACTGAGTTGCAAGCTCTTTTAATTGGTTGTTCCTCGACCCCCGATTGGGAATTATTGCTGGTGCACACTGGTGTATGCTCGGCTGTCGGAACTCACAGCCCAAGAGATACCAGTAAGTATTCTATTTCGTCTCTGAGTTCTTTCCTGATGACGGTTTACGTTTAATTTGTACGTTGAAATAACGAGTATTCATTAATCTTTACGTAACGTTCTCTCCCACAGATTGAAATCAATCAGGACACGGGTAGTGATGAAGTACTGAGCGATTCGGTAAGTTTTCGAATATGTTATGTCAAGAAGTGTAAAAAGCTCAGGCATCATTAATGTCCACTATGTTAATAGACTCGACTTGGGTTAGATTAGCATTTGATCTATTAAACTAAATCGTGTATCTTTTTGTTATCCTCGTTAAAGAAACAAAAGGACTCCAAGCTCGATTTGCTTGAACATTTTTCTAGACAGTTGTCATATAATGGTCATCGAATATGTTTCCTTGCTAAACTAAGATATAGGAAGCCGTTTCTTGCGTTGCTAGGTGATCGCTTCTCTTATTCCTATTTTGCTTTTAATAGACGGTCCGAAAACCGGAGTCAAGTAACTTCACGGGCAAGCCCGGGCAGCCTTGAGCCGGCATATTGTTCCTATTGTAGTAGAGTGACACTCATTAGTAAACCTATCCACTTTATTATATATGGAGGAAGGCACTTAATTAGTATGGAGGAACGCATTTTTTCCCTAGGTTATAACAATGGATGACGCCATTGACTCGACCCTTATGCATATTAATGATTTACCTCGACCTAGGGTTATGACAATGGGTGACGTCATAGACTCGACTCTTATGCATATTAATAAAGGGAACGCAAAGGGAACACACCAAAACGATTATCTTTGACCCTAGTATACTACTATAAGCTGTCTCAGACGGGTCTCTAGTGTGAATACGGCCAATGGCTGCGATACGAAACTCAGTTGAAAGTTGTGGGTTTTTTTGTCAGTGACTTTTGCTACTATAAGGAACTGGTTTTTATCAGCCGTTTTCACACTAGAGATGGATTATCCATCTGAGACGGATAAGCCAATGGATAATCCGTCTCAGACGGTTGTTCCCTCTCTATTGTGAAAACGGCCATGATATCTGTAAGAATTACCGTTAAACATTTAAAAGAAAGAATTCACTGAGGAAACATCACGTGGTCTGAAATGAGAAAACAAAACTTACAAGCTTAAAAGGTCTATAGTGAACATCGGTGAATGATCTACTGTGCGTCATGATCTACTGTGTATTTCCCTGAGATACACTCTTTTAGTTAAACTTGCGCTTAACCCACCTTCCTGTACGTCAACACGTTGTATCTTTCCTTCCTTGGAACTCTCTCCATACTTGTTGCTTGCTGTTACCAGTACTTTATATTTCTGGCCCACTTCGATTTTCACAACATATTTACGTACTGAGACATCACTTATCTTTTTAGTCTCGTTCCATTGCTCGTCACTTTGGGTTCCGTAGTATACAGTATACATTGTGATTTCTGCTCCGTTGTTGTTTGGTTCTTCCCACTTCAAAGTTATTTCATCAGCTTTTAATTCGTATGTGAAGGCCACTGCTGACGGAACACCTTTTGAACAAAGAAATGTCACAGAGCTGTTAATTTTAATTTCAAACTTTTCACTCGTTCTTCCTTAAACAACTGGAGTTCCACTTTTGCGCATAGCTAATGTTAAAAAAAATTGAAAAACGATACGATAAGGTTTTTATAATGCATTGCCAGTTGTGAAAAACATATCTACCCGTATTTGGCTCTCCCTACTACTCTGGTACGCTATTAAGATCGATCCTGGACATAAGTGAAGTAGATACTTATCCGGCACCAAACAGATGCTACGTATTATACAGCCATTGCATTGAGTCCAATGCAACATTATGTGTACTTTTATATTGGAAATTTAAAAAAAGGAGAATTATACAGAGTGTAAAAAGAGTTTAAAATGATACCTGGGCCAGAATACACCTACCTCCCAACACCTTGATTTTCCTAATTTTTCTCTGTTCTTTCCCTCCTTCTCCAAAACTGTTTGTAGCAGAAACTACAAATTCATATTCTTTGCCTTTTTCCAAGTTAACAACAACTTTACGATCTGACGTATCTGTGATTTCCCTTATTTTAGTCCAATTCAATGATGTGCCATCCTTACGGACAGTTCTTCGGTACACAGTGTACTGAGTTATAGGGGCTCCATTGTTTTCAGCCTCTTTCCATTTTAAGGTGATTTCAACATCCTTTGTTTCAGTCGGTAAATCTGTGATCTCCGCTGCTGCAGGGACTCCTGGGTTAAAAGATGAATAGTACAAAGCGAACAAAAACTAGGTTACTTTCAGTTGTATTGATAGCCTAGCAAAGTTAAGCTGCAGTTACTTCGAGTCTTCGAACGGTTGTCCTCCTTAAAAGCTTACCTCGTTTTCAATGAAGACATGCTTTGTAACAAATTATAACGAAGACTATGTACATGTAATCCGAAATTAAACAAACCCAAATTTGTAACTATACCCGCCTGGGTTATTTAGATGAAAATGAACTATAGAGCTCTTCTGTAGGCGTGGCTTTATAAAGAAAGGGTTTTTTGTGAGCCAAAAAAAATTCGACTATGAAACTAAACTATTATTTGCGGACAATTTCAGGTAATGCAAGACGAAGGATACTAAGAATAATGTGAGTTTCACGTTGAGATACAGCAAGAGATCTGGTCACAAAAGTTGGTAAAAGACAGAGCGTAACCTTCATAAGCTCAAGTTAGGCCTTGTTCACACGTACCCAGGTATTTTTTGAAAAGGGACGGATTTCTTTTCTCCGTTTAGCTTTCCGTCCACACGCAAACGGTATTTTCGGGCCCTGAAAACGCCAGCATATCTTTTTCGTGTGAACGGACGAGACGGAGGGTTTTGAAAACGATGATGCAGTGCATCGTATTTCAATTGATTTGGTGTTTTCGTCTGGACGGGAGAAAACGATTCGAATAGGCCAAAGAATTCTCCGTAAATACAGTGAGGTAAAAAAAAAACGCTACTGTGCCACTCACGGAAAACACTGTCCCGATTATGCGCACGCGAGAAGGACTTTTTTTTCTCTTAAAAAGACTGGACACGATTTTGTCGCTCGCTCGACCACCTGACGACCTGAAAAGCCTCTTCCATTCGCCTTACAGCTTTTGTAAAGTTAAACTCGTCTCAGAGGACAACTTGTGGCACTTCACCTATCCTCTTCGTGACTCTTGCCACATAAGGCCTACACAGAGTCTTTCCACTATTCTCGGTTAGCTGCTTTAGTCCGCACCGTACGCCTCCAGGTAGTCTTTGGTTTTCCTCTTCTTCTGTTTCCTTCTGGTGCCCAAGTCATTGCTGTGTTGCAGTCGCTGTTTTGGTCCTGTATTAGTATATGTTCGAGCGTCTCTCATTTACGCTGTTTCACCTCTTTACTCAGAGGTTTCATGTCCGCTCTTTCTAGCGGCTCTTCAGTACTGACATGCCCTTGCCACTGGATTTGTAGGATTCTTCGTAGAGATTTGTCTTGAAACACATCTACTGCTCTGTCGTCCCCTTGTTAATTTTCCATGTTTCACGCCCGTACAGGACTGGCATTAGCAGTGTTTTATACAGCCTCAGCTCTGTTCTTGTTAGTGTTTTTTTGAGCGCCATTGTCTCTCGTTCTTGTAATTTTGTTGAAATGTATATTTCATCCTAGTCTTATCTAAGTATTGTAACCATGGTGAAAGCGATTAAATAAATAAACAACTTCCAAAATAAGCAAAATGGAATGGCAGGTATGTTTGTGTTGCGCATGTAGAGGGCCTAAATGTAATAAACGACCCCAAATGTAATAGTATCTTAAGAAAAACATAAGCGGAATAGCATTCGGCCTTAAATGCATTGACGTCATGCTAACTTCATCAATGACGTAACATGTCATTAACCAACCAACTGGTTATGACAACGGCCATGTGATCAGTCGCGCAATCTGTCATGAAAGCCAATCACGTCATCGTCCACCACGTGACCAACTGATTACAACACCCACGTGACTATGACTTGTTCAGCCTTGGTAAATATTCCTTTTTTTTTTTCATTACCTAAGGCTTTCCTTGCCGTCCAGGGGCCTACACCGTAGCGAAAACACTTGCAGTAATCTCTGCGGCAAAGTTTTTTTGGACTACCCTAAAAGTGACGTTACACAGATTTAGAAATAAAAACGTGACAGCAGTGAGGACCGCGCGTACAGGTCTGAAAAAGAGGATAACCAATGGCAGAGCAAGAAATTAAGCACGAACTTTTTAACGGCGTATAGTTTGTACCCTTGAGAAGGCAGATTGCCGAGACGTCGGTTAAAACTCTTGTAACAGCTTCCATTTTACAATTTTCAAATTTACATTGAGCAACTACGCTACGCATGGATTTAAATCTTTATTTCACAAAAAAATTAAGTAACTTAAGTTGTCTTCAGTCCTTTCCGTTTTGGCCTGGACCACGCTCTGTAGTGCGGGAAAAAGGTAAAAAACGGTGCTCTCATCTGCTCTCATTTGCAGCCGCGCTGTCACTTCTTAATCTGTCTATTACAGTAAGGAGCCCAAAAGTGTGACCTCCTTTGATTAACTCACATCCTTTCATGCAGACGTTAACCAATCAGAAGTCGAGGACAGTTTCCAGGTGGCTTCTGATTGGATTAAACCTGTACGAAAGAATGTGGATAAATCAAAAGCGGTCACACTTTTGGACTCCTTGCTGTAATTAGGATGAATTCATTTAGAAAAAATTATTTTAGCTATGCGTGTATTTTGCAAACGAATTAAAATTCGCTTGTATTAAAATTTTGCATGTAAAATAAGTGGCAAAAAATGAGAGGAAATAAAAATGAATAAATAGTCACGTGGCTCTGAAAAACAAAGTTAGACTTTTCTGTTTCTGTTACGATCAAAACAACTCATGCCTTCAAAAGGTCCTCTTAAGTCAATGTCGTTCCCTGGAATGGCCATTTACTAGAGCCGATGTCGTATAAACGTAAATAAAATGCACTCTCTGAGACACGTGACATGAATCGTGTTAGTTACGTCACTGATGACGTTAACATGATATCAATACATTTAAGGCCGAATGTTATCACACTTAACAGTTAAATAAATTTAACAGCAAATGTTATTGCATTTAGGACTTTATTACATTATTAAGGGTTGCTTATTTCATTTAGGCGTTCAACAGCATAAAACAAACGATATGGTAAAGGGGTTCTCCGAGAGCCCTTAGGGTGACCAGGGATACCATGTTTATGTACATTACTGCAATGTTGCTGCATTAATTCCCACCAGCTACGTCTTGGTTTTATCGTTCCGTGGTTTTGTTTGTTAATTTTCGTTGATCTGTAATAAATGCTTTTTAATGAGAATTCAACTGTGTACGTGTACGAATTTTATCATTTTTTTAACAAATACTTCTGAACGGCACACAGCTACGTATTTTTTTTTATTTTTCAGGCTTTCTTTTCGCAACTGCAAACGTTGCGTCTATTACTGCGATGACCTACCTTCATATAATAATTATTATTCAACCCGCAGTTCACATATATGATTTTCATATGTTCATAACTTCACACAGCTACTTATCTTGTTAACAACTGATTTTATTTTTCTAACAGGTTTTTGTCTCATTCCAGATTTAAAGGAACTCACTTTATATAAATTACTACTAGGGTGTGAACAGCAGTAAACATGAAGGTCGATATGACTACATTCCTAAAGTATTATTCTAATTATAAAAATTTGTGGTAACAATTACACAATAATTCCCTCCCCCCCCCCCCCCCCCCCCAAAAAAAAAAAAAAAGAAAACACCTGGGCAAAAATGATTTGATAAGAGTGTCATAAAAAACAAATGAATAAATAAATAAATCCTACAAGCTTTATGGACGTCTCAATTATAAAACAAAAATGTTCATAAGTTAAAAACCATCGTTCATATACCTGTCCATTAAATTATGTGAACGTCTAAGGTATGTCAATAAAATTTCGATAATGTACAAGATTAATTATCTGTTAAAATAGGAGTCCAAAATTCCTATAGATACCTAACCGCTCAGCTTGAACATTCTAGCAATGTGAAATGAACTAGACAGGATTGCCTTTTGCATTTGACGCATAATTGATTCACACTTGTCTCCTACAAGCTCTTTTTTATTTTTCTCAACCTGTTCCGAACAGCCCCCAAGGACATCCATGATGATGTTCTACTGATTGACCTTGTACTCAGGATATCGGTTCGTCAGCTCTAGTCTCAGTTTACTGTACTTCGTTGTCTTCTCGAAATCTTTAGACTCTATTTTCCAGCAATGGACAGCTCATTTCAATCACTCTGACTTGCTTGCTGGTCGTGTCAATGACCGTGGCGTCGATTCTATTAGCTTTTACTTGAGTTATGTCAGCGAATACTGGGACGTCCCAGAAGGCGGTCACATGCTCATTCTCATACAGCGGCTTGGATGTAACTTGAGAGAACCATTGTTCAACTTTAGTAATGAGATCTAAAGATCTAAGGACTTCAACGAATAAGATCTTGAAAGCACTTTTATGTCTCTGCAGGTACTGAGTCTGTGCCAGTGCATTACAGCCAGACAGAATGTGCTGCACATTCTCCAGGGAATCCCCGCATAGGTGGCATTTTTCATCAGTGACTTGTGATTTTGTTTTTCTGTTGTAAAAAACCTTGGTATGTAACAGTTGTTGGTAAAGCTCTTGTAATCCAGCGATGGTATGCGTTGGGGCATTCTTCCAAGAAGAAAGCCACGCAAAGCACTCCTCCAGTTTAACTTTCTCGTCGTCCCATCTGTGCTTGATAAGCTTTCCTTGCCATCTCTCCTCAGATACCGTTGATTAACAATGGGCTGAACCAGATGATTAATAGCCTCTGTAAGTATGTCTTTGCTGCGACTTCCAGTACTTGCCTATCCTCTTGCTTGGTGTTTTCGAAGACGCCTAGAAACTTATACGTGTTTTGCTGGTCCAGGCTCTTGATAGGTTTAAGATCAGCTATCTTCATATCAGTTTGTTCACTTCCTTGCTCGACTTGTCCCCTCTTCACGTGTACCACTGCACACTTCTTCTCATTCCACTTCAAACCGGTGCTTTCCATTCCATTCTTTTCGACTGTCATAACTTGTTTCAGCTTGTTCTCAGAAGCAGCAAGCAACTTCATGTCGTCGATCTACAGTAGGTGAGTGATCTTAGTTGATATAGGCTTAGATAGCCTGTATCCCTCAGTCGCCCGTACCTTCCATGCAATTGGATTCAAGCACAATATGAACAGCATAGGACAGAGCGCATCACCTTGCGGCAGTCCTTTCTTAAAACGTATTGAAGGAGAGATCTCTTTGCCTTGGCCATTTTTTGAGTTTTCCTATCAGTTGCTTTTATTATTATTATTATCATTATCCCGCAGTATAAAACTTTGGAATGCTCTCCATATTATGTGTAGTATAGGGCGCATAACATAACCTACACCACTTGAGAAGCTATATTTAGAAGTAAAAAAAGGTCGGTACGAAACCTAATACGATCCTAATATACATAATGATATGAATCCCTCTACTTAAAAAGCCAATTTAGAATATTATTAAATTCTTATACTCTGTAAAACCTACCTACACAAAGACATGATGATATAATTATCTCTACTATTATTATTATCGTTATTATCATTAATATTCCTGCGTAACAAGGGGCTATGATTGTGGACCCTGGCTTCACATAAAGTCCAATATTTAGTTTCGGGGCTACAAATAAAAATAAAAATACGCTGCTTTGTGCTGGTCCCTTGTATTAATAAAATAAATGAACATCTGTCTGATTTCGTTAAAACGTGGCCACTAGGTTTTCGCCTGGCGCAGGGCGCAGCCCGGATCCAGACCACCCGGTGTCCAAAAAGGTAGGTGGCTTAACGTCTTGGTCGGTACAGCTGGATAGCCCAAGGACTGCCCTAACAGTAGGTGGGTGGATCAGACCTTGGGGTCAAAACTAGTGGGGCAGGGAGGGGGCTGTTTTGACACATCCCTTCACTAAGCAGCAGTGTTCAGTGGAGGCTTTGACTGGCGAGTACCTTGGTCTTAATTTGCTCTAGCCAGCTGAATAAGGCCTCTGCTGAGAATGATTATCATGATAATTGCAGCGCTCAGTGGGAGGTACAGACAGTCACCCATTGTCCTGAGTGGGGAGGGTCAAAGTCTTGGTACCAAGGACACACTTAGCGTAGGACCTTTAGACACTCACTGAAGCTATGTTTTCATAAATCCAGTGAGACATATAAATAAATAAACTGACTGAATACTATTCTTATGCATTCTTAGTACAGATTTTCATACCTTCATACTTGGTCTGAAATTTCCTTTCAGTTGCTTTTCCCTCAAACACGTCATTTCTAGCAAACACCTTAATAGTGTAGTTTGTGCTTTTGTTTAAACTTCCAATAAATTGATGATTGACGGACATATCAGTAATATTCCTATTTTCTATCTCCTTGTTGCCCCGCAGTATTAAAACTCTGTATGCTGTAATAGGACTTCCCCCATCATCAGCTGGTTTTGTCCACCTAACTGTTGTTGACGTTGCTTCAATCTGCACTGTGATGTTCGGTGAGCCTGGTGCCGCTGAAAGAAAACAAAATAGGCATAGGTGTACGGGCCGAGGGGGGGGCGAGGGGGGCTGCAGCCCCCCCCCCCCCCCCGCCCCCCAATTTTGGGCAACTCAGATGTTTTGGGCAGCAAGAGAAAATTTGGGCAAAGCCAGCTTTTAAAGACGTTTTCATGTTTTTTATTAGACAGTATTTTGAAGGGATAAATATTTTCTATTTTAACCTGAAGTCGATGTAATAATCCAGTTACATTCACACGAGACAGTGGTTACCAAACACGTGATGAGTTTCTGTTACTAAGGGAAGGGTATCGTGTGCTGAGTTTTTTTTTTATTGTTGGGCACTGTACTGCAATGGGCTATTTCCAATCGTGAATTGATTAGAATAAACTTCCGCCTAATTTTCTACTGAATCATCTCCGCTCGTAGAACAGTGTATGGCAGATAGCATCGGCGATTGATCTGAAAGTGAAAGATGTGGCTGACTAATTGTCACTTTGAATTACGAGAAGAATCTTAATTTTTTTAAAAAATTATATCAAGTGGTTCAAATTATTCACTAATTTTTTAAAGTAGACCGAAATGTTTACAAAACCGCTAACAAGAGGACCATTATACATACTAATGAAATCCTTCTTTTTAGCAATTGATCAGAGCTATCTCTAAAATAACTCACACACGCTTTTAAAAAGATTGAAGCTACTATGAGGTGAAATTGCATGTCAAAAGCGCTTCGTTTGCTACAGATAACGGCTAAACATCAAGATTTTCCTTTTGTACTGTATTTCTAACTATAAAAACTTTATCCCAAAATATCCGGATAACGCTCTTACAGATTCCGTTTTAACTTCACGAACATTAAGGCGCCGTATTGGAGGAAAAAGCTCCCAAGAACGATTTCATAGTCAGAAATAATGCTGCAAGTATAATAGGTAATGGCGTCATTTTGTTGCTATGACAACTCTGATGTCATTGCAACCCTGATTATGACAAATTTTCATCTTTATCTAATACAACTGTGGTGGCAATTTTTCCAAATGTTTGTTTATGGCGACGTAGTTTATGGTTCAAACTTGGCAGGTATTGACACTGAAAAACTGTTCATATGCCAGTACGGCCTATGTTGTTACATTGTATGGCCCTCGTTTCTTTTCAACTGTTTTGTAAGAATTTGGGCAACTTGCAAGAATTTTTTGGGCAAATGGTTTACCGCACCCCCTGGCCGAAAATTGCCCGTACGCCTATGAAAATAGGTCCGCAGAAATGACTGCACAACAGAGGGGGGATTGCAGGTCGAAAGTTTATATGCTTGTGCGAATCAGAGACCCGTTTCGGTAACCTTTCGTGCCGGAACCCAAATTTTAAAATTAAACACTAAATAAGACAAAGAATGTTACTACTGCTCCCAGCTCTATTTTTTTCTTCTTACCTGATGGTTATATAGAAAGATTACAAGACGAAAATACAGAGAAAAAGAGAGAACCACACATGACATAACCACCAGGAGCAGGATGGACAAGTAGAATAAATTGGTAAGACGCAAAGATGGAAAGCACTACGAACCAACTACATATATTCCGTTAGTCGATTTATAGCAAGCTTGATGGACACCTTATCCTGACATTAACTAAAAAATAAAACTGAGATGATAATGCCGTTGACTGGCGAAGGCTCGGATTTTGACCTGAAGTATTAATCACAGAAGCTAAATGCATCACTCGGAAAATATTTGAAAAGATAGACCTCGAGGCAGAACTAAACGGTAAATTTATTAGCTTAAGGTCTACCCCGTTTAAATAAGGACACAAAAGACAACGTGACAATAGGGCATTGCCAAAACAAAACAATTCGAATTTAATTAAGCCCCATCTTCTGTATTTGTATTTGTGTTTCTCAGTGAAACCAACAGACCAAATGCCAAATACCATTACTATTCATTCAAAATATTTCCCCGATTCTGATTGGCTAAAAGCACACGTTAAATTCACCATAACCAGTCACTGATGACCGAGAAGACCTGGGGACGAGGTTGAGTTGTTTTGGTTGTGAACTTGAAGAATGGCGGACATTTCACTCGTTTCAAGAGTAAGAACTAGGCGAAAACATGGCAAAAACAGAAAGAAGAAAACTCGAAGGGCGACATCTGCTACTTGGAGAATATTTGCGGAGCTGAACAACCCTAAACGTGCACTATCGCAGATGAACTTAACATCGATGGATCGATGGCCGTAAGCATGTTTCAGCCATGTTTTTAAACTAGGAATTATTTTGCATGAATAATAAAACATTTGTTGAATTCGGCTTTCATATCACATGAAGAATTATGGAGATCTCGGAGGGTGTCATCCGCCTCGGCCTACGGCCTCGACGGATAACAGCAGGGGGGGAAAGCTACTCCCCATACATTCTCTTAAATGAAATCCAAACAACGTTCTCACAACTTCCAAATCGATCAGCAAGCGTCTTGCCAGCGGATTTGGTACTGATCATGCGCATTACGTCAAAATCCATAGATCAACGGTCTTGAGAAGAAACAAAAACATGGCGGCCGAAGGCGGGACTGTTTCTCACTATTATATTTTGGTAATTCGCAAATTTATTGATATGATGTCGCTCTCCAGACATAGTGTGTGGTTTTCTTTTTCTGTTAAACAATTTCCCTTTGCAGAGTTTGGAATATGCAACATATAGCTCCGTACTGATAAGAACCGCCGAGGAGTTGAGCTATCGAGCAATGTTTTGCAGCAAACCTTAGGAAAGTTAAAGTCGCTTCAAGGTGCAGAGCGTTCAGTAGTAGTAGTGATTTGTTTCTTAGGATCGTTTTGAATGTTAAGTTTGGATTCAAGGTGTTGACTGATCGTAATAAACGAAGTGAAATGTTATGAAGTGTGAATGTTAATCTGATGTTCATTCAGTCATGTTATGTAGAGCTGTAAGCTCATATTTATAAAGCTTTCTGAATGTACTTGCTTCCGATAAATTTGACACTTTCTCCAGTATTTTTTATCAGCATTGTTACGCCGCAAAATGTAATAATCGCCACAAAATGTAATATTAACGCAAAATGTAATAAAAATCGCCGCAAAATGTAATACTAACGCAAAATGTAATAACATTTTCAACGCAAAATGTAATAACTTTTCTAACGCATAATGTAATAACGCAAAATGTAATAATTTCCGAACAACAACGTGCATGCTAATTCAAAATCGGTATTAGTTGCTCAGATCTTCACTTGAATTATTATTATTATTAATATTAATATTATTATTGCTAATATTGCAATGAAGCAGTTGAAATGAGGAGATGTAATCATCTTTAGGGAACCGAATCAGACGTTTGTTTCCGCTGATTTGAACGCAATACAGGTCCCAATACAGAAATAATATATTATGGAGTTCTAACTTCTATTGAATTATTGCACATTTTCTGTTAGATATCTAAAGCTACAAAAGACAGAATAGTTGGATTGAAAATTAGGAAAATGTTCTTCGGGATGAAATGGGTGACTACTGGTGTGAGTATTTCCATGACCACTCAAACAAGTAAAACGTACTATAAAATTTGTGTTTCATAGACGAAGCCATATGAGTATGAACTAATGTTAAACGAAAATTTCATAGCTGGGTGCAAGGGTAGGGCTAATTTAACGGTATACGGAACCAGAACACCATTTATTATCTTCAAATTAAGGAACGCAACAATAATCGTTTTTATTTGCTGACATTTAGGAATCGATTATATTAAAATACATTAAACCATGCAACTCAATTATGATTGTTACATGTGAAAACAGAAACGGTGATAAAATATGAACTGACAGTTGTCATTCAAAGGACATTAATGTTGGCTTTTTTGTTTCCAGTAGATATGTGTAATAAAGAACCATCCGTACCCTGCCGCGATGAAACTTAGCCACGCGCTGACCCACTGAACAGAATTAATTATCTCTCGTAACCTAACGATAGCACCGCTATTTTTTCCTTTCAAACGCATAATTTTGCGCACACTCACTGGGCGAATGTCTGTAAAGTCATTTAGTTCTGGGATGTACACCTGGGGTAGTGGCTCTTGGTCGACGATATTTTTAAAAAATGTCGAGACAGCTCTCAACGAGGGGCGCGTATAAGGATACATTCGTAATGTTTGTCGTATAATTTCTTCCAGAACGTCGGGGTTTGAATAAGGCCCTGCTGATGATGAGAGAACGTTCGGTTGGTTAGTGAGATTAAACCCCATCATCGGAGGATGATTAAACCCCTGATCATACGCAGGATTACCGTTTTCAGGGTGCTGCCTGTTTTCACACGCATCATCATCGTTGTCCTGAGACGTATGATCGCCGTCTTCAGAGTGTGGCCTGTCTCCAGGGTTTGGTCTGTGGTCACCGTTTCCAGGATTTAGCCCGTTCCCACGCTCATGATCATCTTTACCAGGGTTTGGTCCTTTGTCACACGTATGTTCATCGTTCTCCTCGTTTCGTTCCACCTCGCAACCTGGATCAGTTTCTTGCGTTCCGTCGTATGACAAAGGTGCACCAACAACCGGAGAGCCGTCTAAGTTTTGAGAAGGATCACTGAAGATCTGCGAAACACTCAGCCTCAATATTTATTTCACTCGAATTATATCCCTCTGCTAAGCAAACATAGTGTTCTCCATCATTCTCTGCAAAATGCCCCAAGGTAAAAGTACACAGAGGATTTGTGACCGTTGGAGAAATAGTGGTTGTATACCCAGGTCCATTGGATGAAAGAACTTGGAACTCCACATTGTAAAGATCAGATGCAGCCTGAAGCGTGATGTGGTCACCAAACGTACCATTTTGGGACATTGAAGACAGATATATGGGCCACGGAAGGTCTGTGAAATTTTGCAACGGTGTTCCATCAGCAGCTGTGGGGTTATTCTCTAGGTAGTTGACGATGTCTTCCCTTATCGTCTGGTTAGATCGGTGAATTCCTATACTATTTAAAAATTTGCAAATTGCAGAAAACTGACAGTTTCCATTTTTAGGGGGATCATAGGAAATAATAAAATGTGCCGAGCTTGCACGATCTTCGAATAAGGACCTCTGGTTTTCATAAGGTTGCAAGTATGTTTTCCTATGGGCTTTTTTCTTGCTTCCTTTTTGTGCACTTTTAGTTGCATTTTTCCTTTTTTGTTTTTCTTTTCCCATAGTTAAGCTTGTTACGTCACTAACAGGAATCCATTTGTTTATCAACTTCCCAGTTGTTGGCGATAGAAACGCAACTTTATATTTATGAAGACGTACATTTCTTGCAACAACATCAGCCTCTAATATATGCCTTTTGCTTACAGACTTTGTTTTGGAAGGATAGCGAATCAGAACAGTCTCTCCAACTTTGTAAATCGACGGAGGATTGTTTCTTTCTCCACGTGCCACCATGCGGTTGGCGCATCTTCGCGTAGCCGACGACGCCAAATTCCTGACTGCACAAAGATTTGCTTCACGTTTGGAATAGTCTTTCAGACAGGGGCGTATCATTTTGTGATATTTATTCGAGGCTACATCCCATTCTTGCACATTCGGGTTTCCGGTGGCAGCAACGTTGGGCTTGCGACCATAATAAATCTCGAAGGGAGATTTCCAGGATAGCTCTTCTTTTGGGTCCTCGTTTAAGGATCTCGCATACTCCGGTAGTGAATTAACCCAGTTGACACCAGCTTTTCCCATCACCAGGAAATCGTGCATGATTTTCTTTTTGAACGACCTATGTGCCCTCTCAACTTTTCCTTGAGATTGTGGGTGATAGGGACGACCTTTAACCACTTTGATGGCTAGCTTTTTACACAATGCTGCTACCGCACCTTCAAATTCTCGCCCTTGGTCGTGCTGAATGACGCGTGGGGCCCCGTGCTCCCTGTAAATACGAACCAATTCACGCGCCACGTGAGAGCTCTTCTTTGTTTGCAGTGGTACCAGCCAGTGGTACCGGCTGAACACGTCGAGGATTGAGAGAACATACTTGTATGTTTTGCCCTTGTAAATAGTGCGTAATCTCTGCATGTCTACCAAGTCTATTTGATGTCGAATTTGTACTGTTCGGGCACGGACTGGTCGAAGTCTTGCTTTGTTTTCAAAGCGAACGTTAAGCCTTTGATGAACGGTTGATTTGGCAAGCACTTCGTGGACGTCTCGCTCTGCAACACCACTATAACTGTTTTTAAGTTTATAGTAGATTTTTCGGACTCCTGATCCTTTAGATGACTTGTACATTCTTTTCACAACATCGTGTAACGTCTCTTTCTTAACAACTCTTTTTCCATTAAAACACAGCATTCCACCCTTTAGAGACAATTTTTCTCTGTTTCTCCAAAACCGTACTACTGCAGACTTCTGTTTGTTTGTTCTGCTCTTGACAGGAACTGCAAACTCTCCTTTTATCAGCTGAACGAATACATCATAAGTTTCGTTGTCTAGGGTGGAGATACTCGAAACACCGTCGAGGAAAATATCGATCGTAATAGACAAAATAGTAAACAGGACAAGCGCCTTCATGCTTCTCAGCTCCAGCAACTGGATCACATGAGCCAAAAGAAGGACGAGTTATGAATGAATGAATGAAAGAATGTGTTTGAATGAATGAATGAATGTTTGTTTTAGATCGCTGCTGATAACGACTGTCAACAAGCTTTTAAATGGTTTCTGACACTGACCATTTTGCCGGTACCGTAAACTTGTAAGCAAAATCAAAAAAGAAGAGCAGGAATTCAGCTTCACGCTGAACTGACATAGGTTACCGTTCGGGAGGTTATGAATGATTTCAGAAAAAACAATATCCGGCAGACTGATTTCGAGGGAAAAAAATTCTTGCAGGGAAATATCTGGCCTACAAAATTCCTACCATGGAAAGAATTATATCTTTCATGGCGTGTAATGAGTGATGTAAGAAATAAAATCTTACACCGTTGCATGAAGGGGAAAAAATTCTATAACCAGAGGTTTGACCAAATAGGATCGGATCATACGTTCTGAGAAACTGCCCACCTACCCCTCCCCTAAGCCAACATTTTGCCCTAATTGAGAAATAAGTGTTAATGTTGGCTTAGGGGAGGGGTATGTGGACAGTTTCCCATAATGATCCAAAAATTCTATCCCAAACCAAATTATCCATACCCCCTCCCCATCAAGTGGTCAAAAATGGTCGACCCTAAAAAGACGAAATTGTGCACTTTTAATGGATCTCCCAGTTCAAGATTTGGTGCCGTCAACTCTAAGCTAATGGCGATTGCGTTGCTGAGCAAATTCAAGATTTCGTTTAGCGTCGAATGCGTTTCCTGATATTGGGTCGGATTGAAAAAAAAAACCTGAAAAACAAAATCACAAGAAGCCTCGGTACCCCAGGACGACGTTAAAAGTTTGCATTCACATATTTGGATTAACAAAATGCACAATATACTGTTCCTATTTTTCTTTATGCTGATGCTATGCTCTTTTTTCAGATGAAAAGAATGATTTCAAGTGAAAAATGGTTTAACTACGCCGTTACTTTTTCTTTGAAAATGCCAAAAATTTGGGTCGGTCGGAAGATGCTTAACGGAGAAAAAAAGAGAGGATGGCCTGTCTTCTAATCACAACTGCCTTGCCAGGCAAATTCCAAATTTTTGTGCATCAGCTTAGCACTACTCCAATCAAAAATGCGTTACTGGGCGAACTAAAAAAATTTTGCGCTATCTGTTCTAGGCAAACGACAACTGCCTTACAAAGCAAACTGAGTTGACTTTGCAAAGCTCGGAAACTTCATCATAAAAGAAACTTCGACCCACATAACAGCATTAAGAACAAGCCAGCCTCTATTCAGTGAGAACTTAGGAAAAGTAAGCCACAGCCAAAGTTGTCTGGTTCTCATGGAAAAAAGTGACTCACAGATATCTTATATTTTAATTGCATTTGAATAATGCTTTGAAAGTTGATTCTATTACTTGTTTTCGACAACAGCTAGTTTATTCGACTGAATTAAATTCAATATCTGAAATTAAACCAAGTCTCTCAGTTGCTACAGTTGTGGTACAGTACAGCAAGCTCTTGCAGCCATTATTGTCTCGTCACGCAACGCTCCTCCTCCTTTGTTGGGAAATAGTGTGTTACGTGACGACACAAAACAAGGCTGCGAGGGAGACTAGCTCAGCACGGAAGTAACACGACGTTTCAACCGTTATTTCATTAATGATAATAATAATAATAAGAAGAAGAAGAAGAAGAAGAAGAAGGAGAAGAACATAAATATTATTATTATTGATATCAATACTGATAATAATAATAATAATAATAATAATAATAATTCGAATGAAGATCTGGATCAGCTACTGATTTTGAATTAGCATGCACGTCGTTATTCGAAAATTATTACATTTTGCGTTATTACATTATGCGTTAGAAAAGTTATTACAATTTGTGTTGAAAGATTATTACATTTTGCGTTGAAAATGTTATTACATTTTGCGTTAGTATTACATTTTGCGGCGATTTTTATTACATTTTGCGTTAATATTACATTTTGCGGCGATTATTACATTTTGCGGCGTAACAAGCATCAAGTTATACTTGCCCGGCAAAAACGATGTAACCTATAAATCGATCGAGCGCGTTGTTGTTGGTCAAAATCTAACGCGGTTGCGTTTTAGCTTCCCCCGCAATTTCAGTACCGAAAGACAAATACGATATGCAAGAAAGACAAAGATGCATGATATTATTATTTTGTTTTTTCAATTGTTAAGCATTTCTGATTTCCTCTGCAGGTTCGCTTCTTGCTTCTAAAAAGTCTAAAAATATTTACTGTGGGAAAAATGCTGCAATTATCCGCTGACCATCACGCAGGGTGACCGCTTTGCAAGTTGTGAGAACATCGTTTCTCGGTCCCAGACCTCGTCTCTTCCCCCTCCCCCCCCCCCCCCCCCCCGCCGCTGGATAACAGCCTCCTCGATCTCCATAATTGTTCATAAGATACTCAGTCTCATTCATTTATTGTTAAATATACAGGTGGATAACCACCTTTTCTTCTAGGCATCATATGGCAAGAACAGAAAGAAGAAAACTCGAAGGGCGACATCTGCTACTTGGAGAATATTTGCGGAGCTGAACAACCCTAAACGTGAACTATCGCAGATAAACTTAACATCGATGGATCGATGGCCGTAAGCATTTTTCAGCCATGTTTTTAAACTAGGAATTATCTTGCATGAATAATAGAACAATTGTTGAATTCGGCCTTCGTATCACATGAAGAATTATGGAGATCTCGGAGGGCGTTATCCGCCTCGGCCTACGGCCTCGACTGATAACAGCCTCCTCGATCTCCATAATTCTTCATAAGATACTCAGTTTCATTCATTTATTGTTAAATATACTTAACAATTAGTCGCCTCAGGCGACGTGAATATCGGCATAGTCACCGAGACGAAGTCGAGGTAACTATTCGCCAATATTCACGTCGCCTGAGGCGACTAATTGTTTTAGTATGATTATTGATGATTATTCGAGAAAAAAAATTATTGATCAATTTCCGACCCCGAAACATCAAAAAATCTGGCTGCCATTTTGAAAACTGCTAGCCTTCAATGCTATAATCACCGCGCGGTGATTATTGCGGGATAGTGCGAAGCTCCTAGCCAATCACAGCGCTCTATTTTCGATAGTCATCGATGTAATTATACTAAAGGTGGATAACCACCTTTTCTTCTAGGCATCATAATAAGGCTGTATATAATAAACCCAGCATCCCGATAAGTGGATTAATAGGCCCTTTTTGTTCCTGTTTTGTGTTTGGTTTTAAACATCTACAATATACAAACACCTGCAATTAGGATGAAGTATCATCCTTTTGTCATTTTGCAGTTTGCGCACATAATATTTTTTTTCAATTTTAACCTGTATGCATTTAGGGGTACGGACGCTTTGCAGCCAAACAGTCACATGGTACATAAACACCTTGCTAGAGCGCGGATGACAAAGTGGCCTTTGGAAAGATGGAAAATTCGCCTTATAAATGACGTAATCGTGGTGTTTTTCTTGGCCATGCTCAAGGAGTTTTTATCCCAAGAGACTGTTTAGCTGAAAAGGGCCCACACCCCTTGATGCATATCAAAAATGAAAGAAATACTTGTAACCATCACGCAAACGGCAAAATCACAGGATCGGAGATATTATATACAACCAAGGAAAAGACATTCCACTTACTTATCTGCTGCACCTGCACTGTGCTTGTATCAGTATTGACATTATTAGTGGCCTCGCATGTGTAATTACCAAAGTCCCGATCACTTCTCATCGGCACATCTACTGTTATTTTCAATTCAAAATCTGTTTTTTTCTTTATTACTCTCCCATTCGGGCTTTTCCAAGATAATGTTGGCGTTGGGGAACCATCTGCAGCACACGTCAATTTTACAGTTTGTCCAATCCAAGAATGGGATGTTACAGGAGCGACCGTCTCTACTGTAGCTGCGTCTGTAAAATACAATCATATGCATGCCACCAATCAAAGGCTATGTTTGTTTTCCATGCAAACCTAAAGGGGTGAGCTGTTGTGATTGTTCTCTTAACACCGATCGTACGTTGCATTTAATTTCTCTCTTATTTTAATTCTTATTTCATTTTATTATTGAACTAAATGGAGGAAAAATGAGGAGTAATTTTACGTTTCATGTGCTTGACTGCTCTCTACCAAGGTAACAAATGAGGGCGACAAAAAAGTCAGCAAAAAACTACCATTAACGGTTTTAAGTTACCTGTATCAGACGAACGAGACTTAAAATAGAGAAATGAAGTAAAGGAAAATAATTAAATGAGTAAATAACTTAGGTCACTAAACTTACAGTTTACACGGTTAAGCTCATAAAGTATAGCAAATGTACGTCTTTCTTATAGGAAAAAAGGTGACCATCAGAGAACATATTTCATTTAACTAATTTTACTGCTGAGACCAAAATCCATTGCAAATCGCCATGCATCATGAAATAAATAACCGTACTCACATTGTACAGTAATGAAGACATCACGGATTTTAATACCAAAACCATTATCTGCAGTGCATCTGTAACCTCCTTCATCTTGTCTCCTGACGGCCAGAGGAAAGGTGACGTGACTGTTACTAGAGACTCTTGTCCATGTGATGTTTGGACGTGGATTACCATCAGCTGTACAGTAAAGTATCACCTTATCTCCCTCATTTGCTGTCTGATTATGAGATACGTGTGTGATGTTTGGAGGCCCTAACAAGTCAATAAAAGGATAGTAAATGAAGACCTAAAGTGGTTGGCAAGGATGTTTAAGGACATCACCTTTCAGGGGTTAATTTTATAAAACGTTTACAAGTGCAAGTCACAAGCGTAGCCATTGTCTTAGGGTCCGAAAACAATAGCTACACTTGTAAATACACATGTAAAAGTTTTATTAGGTACGGATACACACACCTTGGCAAAAGGTTTTTCCTAGGTAAACTTTACCAAGGTGACTGGTGGTTACACGTAAATTTATTTACCACGGTCGATTTCCGTTTTCATGCAATTATTTTCCCGGGAAACACTTGAAGGACTTTCAGAGCGAACGGGAATTTCAATTCTAAAAAACTGTTGATATCCAGGATGAATAAGAAAACAAAAAACATAACCAAGATGGTTCAATTTCAGAATCAAGTGAACAAGCGAGTGAATCCTCATTCGTATTTGCCGTGCAAAATAAATACAAACGTT
Organism: Porites divaricata; assembly: GCA_038088405.1. Lineage (NCBI taxonomy): Eukaryota > Metazoa > Cnidaria > Anthozoa > Scleractinia > Poritidae > Porites > Porites divaricata. The sequence continues at coordinate 4,563,774 of JBBMOI010000010.1, read as the reverse complement.
TGCTCAAATTATCTGGTGTGTAAGCAAACGAGATCGTAACGTGTTTAACTTATTCTTTTTGTGTTGTTGGAAAGAAAGGCTCTTGATGACAAACTATATGATTGGCTGTCTTACCGTGGGCAGCAAAAATTCCTTGCTAATTACCACGTTAAATGTCATGGGTGATTTTTTTGTTCTTTTTTGACGTATCCATGGATATTTAACACGGCAAATTTACCTCGGGAGCGACAGTTCGGCCACACACACTAACAGAACCTCCCGCGGTAAAAGGGTCATTTGCCACGGCAAAAGTGTCCGTGTAATCGCAACTATTATATTTTCAGGTACGGATCTAGAATAAATATTGAGTATTCTATTGAGTATTATAGGGAGGTCTGGGGGCATACGTCCCGGGTGACTGAGTTTCTGAGTCATTTAGACAGGATATTACTGACTGTCCAAACCATTTTCCAGATTTCAACTTGGAAAGTTTAAAGGCTTTACTAAAAATATATTTATTATGAAAAATCTGACCAATTTCCGTAAAACGGTGGAAACTGGTATGGCTGTGCGCCCGATTTTCGTGAAATCCTTAATCATTAAAATTTAGCGTTGTACTAACTGTTTTGCCTCTCCTAGACATGGCTCATAACTGAGTATTTCTCATTCTTGAAGTACCCAATACCAAAGAAGAGTCTACTCGTACTTGAAGTATCGGAAATTCTCAATAATTATACAGTTAGTGTCTTATTGTAGACTAACGCTTGAAAAACATTGCCAAAAAAACAAACGCGAATTACATATCGGTAAAATCAGACGATAGCACACCACAGTCGTAGTATAGCAGAATCGGAAAAATGGTACAATCAGAGACTTGTAACCACTTGGGCGTTTTGATAAAATCGGACAATAGTACACTATACAAGTACAGTTACAGAAGAGCATCGGGGAATCCGTAGCGCTATTCAGGACTACACTCACTAAGACGCCATATCCCACCTACTTAATCTAAAGTTCTCTAAAAAGATACTTACCCACAATAACTAACTGCACGAAGTCAGTTGTTTGCCGGAAATTTGGGTTAGAAGGTGTTATCTCACAGCCATAAAACCTCTCATCATCTTTTGCAACATTATAAAGTGTGAAGCTGGCCTGACCAGAGGACGAGTCACCAATGCGAGTTCCATTCACACGACCTCTGTATGCCTCAGGGACTGATCCAGATGGCAAAACATTGACATCACGCGCATCTAAAGATACTAAGTTTTTGGCTATGTCGCTTCCAGCATCATTCGCCAATCCCCACGTTACAAGCCTCACACCACCAGAAAATTTCCACACGAACGTCAAAGAATGACCAGTCCTTCCTGACACCTTCTTCTTCGCATATGATGTTGCGAATCTGAACGACAGCACTACAACATAAAGTTGGAAGACAGAAAATCTCCATTGTCAACAGGATTAACTGGTCACAACCAAGGTTTTCTTTAAATTTGGTTTGTGTTTTAAAACTAGGTAAATTCAATGCAGTAATCAACGATTCTAATTAAAAAATCAAAGTAAAAACTCTGGGGAATTTGTCAATAAATTGATTTTTAAAACTAGAATTTTTGTGATAAAATAAAATATTTATTTTAAGTTGAAATGATCATGTGCCTGTTTAACATGCTTCCCGTATTCACGAGTTCATTTTCTAAACAGCCACTCTATCCGGGGTTCACCTTTTGTAATCTAGCTATAAAAAATATTTTGTTCCTCCTTTTCAGTGTGATAATAAAAACGTGGGCTGTTTTTTGGCGTGTTTTTCGTTTGTAGTTCGTAAAGTAAGGCCCCGTCCACACGTATCGGAATATTTTTAAGTCCGCAACTTTTTCGGCAGAATCAAAAATTTCTACGTCCACACGTACGCGTATTCAAATCGAATTTGCCCGTCCTGACGTATCCGACACATCTGGATTCACTCTGTCACCCAGGATTACCGGGTTCAGAATCCACATGATTCCCAGTTAATACGGAATTGAAAAATTTACACTCTAGAAAGCAGATTAAAAAAGTTGCAGCTTCGTATGCCGGATTCACGAGATACCTGTGAACGGAAACCGTATCCGGAAAGAAAAAGTTGCGGATTAAAAAAAATATACGGATCCGTGTGCACAGCCGCGCGAAACGGAGGGTATTTTTTCTGTCTTCTCCTTGCCCTCTCCATTATCATTGACCTCAATTCAGCTTTCGCGTAACCTGAGATCACTTGGTAAATAAAATTCCAACGTGCGGCTATGGGCGTCAATAAAACCCCATCCTTGGAGACCTAGGGGCAGTCAGTCGGGCCGGAAGAAAAGCCGCGACGAAAGTTTTCAAGCATGGGCGGAAGAGCCCCTGGGTACCGACTCTCACCGGACCATTTCCAAATGGTCAAGCGAATGCTGGTTCCTGATTGGACACAAAAAATGCTTTGTATTATTGAGCCCAATCGACGAACAGTTTCTCCTGAGTTCTTTTCGTGAGTTCGTACACGACGGCTATTATCTCTCCACAGTTGCGCGGTTCGTTCGCCAAGTTTTCCTAACCAAAAACTAAGGATCTACCGATGAGTCGAAAAACGTTTCGGATGCTATCAGCAGGAGTAATTCAATTTGCACTGAGAAAATTCTGTTTCTGACGGATCATAATCTATCGTGAATAATAGGAAGTTTAAGATGCAGCGGCAATAGCTTGACAAGGCAAAACAACAACTTTGCAAGCGCATCACGCTTTTTTGTACATTTCTTTGCCATCACTGCACGACTACCACGTAAACATGCTTAATTTCACGTTTTGTGAAGGACGTAAACAAGCGATGACAAAATTTTCTTTCTCTTTATGAACTTGGATATGGATGATAGAAATTCAGCTCCAGAAGAGCTCGCTTGCATTTGACAAAGTGAGTTGGAATAATCAAAATAGAGAGTGGAAAATGTGAATTCACTTTTCATGCGACATTTTCGTGGCTGTCAGCTGTCGTGGCATCCCTAATATTTACGAAAGTGCGATCGATGCAAGCATGAATACCTGTTGTAAACTCAAGCTTGTATTTTTGGAAAAGCGTCTTTAGTTTTCGGGTAGACATTATTTTGAAATGGAGAGTTTACATCAAACTGAAAGTTTTCTGACTGGATGCATTTCTTTGGTGCATGAGCCAGACAAGCCGTACAATAATACAAAGCATTTTTTGTGCCCAATCAAGAGCGTGCATTCGGTGGACCGTGGGAGAGTCGGTACCCAGGGGCTTTTCCGCCTGTGCTTGAAAACTTTCGTCGCACCTTTTCTCCAGGCCCGACTGACTGCCCCTGAGTCTCCGAGGATGATAAAACCCAGAACACGGAACATTCCAGAACATGAAAAAATTAAATTAATCGTTATGAAGAAAAACAATTAATAAATAACAATAATAATCATAACAATAATAATAACAATAATAAAAATAATGAAATAAAAAAACCAGAAATTATCTTCTGATTATTATGGAATGATGCCTATTGAAACGTGCCGTTAATAAATGCAAACCTTTCTGCCAATCAAATGTCTATTATTCATAGGTGGAAATTGGTGAAACATCTTGATTGTTTTGGAGAACAAAAGATACCAGAAAGATCAAGTTATGCGATCTTAAAATTAGTGTGTTGCATGACTTTTTTCAGTTACAGCATTTCTGATAACTTTCCTGCATTGAAACTTTGAAATGATAAGTCTGAAGCGAAGCCTAAAAAATCCTGATAGTCAAAATAAACAGGGTGCCCAAAAAGGCAAGCATATGAGAAATCAAAGGCGGTATTTTTATCTCTAGCGAAGACTGCCAAATGAAGGGTAATTTGCATATAAGTGTAAGGAAAGCGAAACAGACATGTATCGCTGTGGCTGTAAACGCAACCTTTCCTCAAAGTTTTTTTCCTTTTAATTTGAAAAGGTAAATTCACATGAAAGAATTTGCCTAAGAACAAATAATTTATCTTTGTATCATGGAAACAATAAGCTAACACTTCATTCAGAGAGTCAAAGGACGCGACATGAGTTAGCATCCTTTGAGAGTGCGCAAATAGTCGTGGGACCTGGATTTTACGGGCAATGCAGATCAATAGGCGGAATTCTGTAATGCCACCATGCAAGGCGACCGCTTTACAAGTTGTGAGAATAGGAGCTGGTGGTTGCTGGCTATTTCACGAGAACTCGTCGCCTATTGTTTTTTTTGGAAATTACCCCACGCCAGGTTTTACAAATAACATGATTTAAAAGAGATACTGAAACAATAACAGTTAGTCCGTGGGCCAGGGAGTGAACCCCCCCAGGGGGCGAATTTTGCAGACATACAGTTGTACCGCTTGAAAGCTTAGGGCAAGGAGATTCCAAATAAGGTTGTTTGCAGTTGTTAAGTTGCTGTACATGGCTGTACGGTGGCATTTCTTTCTGGAGTGAAATACCACAGGGTACCCCTGCCATAGGCTTTAACCCTTTAAGTCCCAAAAGTGACCAACATCAATTTTCTCCTAACAATCTCCATATGTTGCCAGGACACATGGTTATGAGAGTTAATAAAATGATCACTAAAGAGAAAATCCTTTGATCTGTTGTCAAACTCTCTCAACTCAGTAAATGTATGAAGATCAGTATGGAGAATTTATATGTGGATATTGTGACTTGAAGGGTTCAAGAAAAACTATCAAAAAACATAAAGCTATGAATAGGGTACTGTGCATGTCATGAGTTTTAGTAGGACAAAACCAAATCCTGTTTTGTCAATACAATGAGTTATTTTATCCTATCTTCTTTTTCTTTGCGCTATGTTTTTCAAAATGATTTTTTTTTCTGTTTTGTATCACCACTCCTCAGTTAAACTTACAAACAACGATTGTGAGTTTAACTGAGGAGTGGGTGGTAACACTTACGAAACAAGTTTGTATTAAACTTATGGTCATCAGACTTGAGTGATTTTACTTTATGGATTATACCGCTCCTAAACTGTAGAGCACTTTACTGGAGAGCACTTTATTGGTTTGGCCGAGAACTACTGGAGATCAGTAGAAGTGAAACAAATTTTTGATTGCGACCACTTGTAATGCGGCTATCAGCAAACACTCTTGCACTATGGAAGAGTGGAGCGAATTCTTTCCAGTACAAATTCATCATACAAACATTGTGATCCTCGAACCGAAGTCAAAGAAATGCTTAAACTGCATCGCATCAGAAATAAATCCTGTAAGAAACACATGACGTCACTAAAATTCAAACTAAAAAACTGCCAATCCCACCGAGATTTTACTTTCACGATGTATTAGAGCAGCTGAAGGCTAATTTTCATACAAATTTTCGCTTCACAGGGGTTCCTGAATTTCCAAGCTTTTGCGTGACGCGGCATTTACATGACGGCCAAGAGATCAAGAGCTGTCATGTAGGTTAAAAAATGACTTATTTCAGGAACTTTTCCTATCTAAACAGTTCATGCATTAAAAAAAGTATTACTTTAATGTTTATGAGACTTATGAGTTTCTCGAAGAACAAATTCACGCTTTTGTAGCAAAACTCGGTAACAGATGTTTCCGTTGGTTTCCGTCCGCCATGTTGGAGCTCATCTTGGTGAGCACCAGCATGGTGTCTCCATACAAATCTCTATAAGTTTGGGTAAAACATTTCTTCGGATATCTCGTATACCAAATATTCCTCTGACCTGAATCTTGGCGAGGGTCTTTGTATATGTACCTCCTTTCATTTCCTAGATTCTGGACTTCATTTATTGAACGGTTTTCATTTTTATTTTGATCTATTTGAATGGCGTGACACTGAAAACCAGCAATATGCCTGAAACAGGTCAGCTTCATGACCTCTCAACGTGAGACCAGCCGCAAAAATAAAATTTGCCTGGCAGTATAATCTGCCCGCTAGAAAGAAAATAATCGGAACAAGCGACACTTTAAATCATGAGGTAAAAGTCGTTTAAGCCTACAGAGCCCTTTTTATACGGTGAAAATTCAAATGTGTGGATCGTTACCCGTGAGAATTCAATATCCCACAAGAACGCGTGACTAAGAGGGTAGGAAATCATCACATTCACGGACAAAACAATATTAAAAAGAGCACAGGAAATGACCCCTAAATGTGACATAAAAAAGTTGGAATCCTCCACAGTGTAATATATGGATTTTGGATTTAAGAAAAAATAAAAATTTGCAACGCCTTGCAACTCGAACAATTCCAAATGAAAGGAAACCAAAGATTAGTTTAGAATACGATCCACGAAATGCTCACACAGTGAACCAGTCATGGCGCCGAAATTACACACTTCACATATTTTCAAAGGTCATGGATATGAACTAAAGTATCGTGCATATGGATTTTGTTTGAATAACCAGCAAGGAGATTTACTCTAGTATCCCGGAGTAATTGTTTCAAAACCAGAAAAAATTATTACATACCTGACATTTGCAAGAATTCAAAGACCACTCCACGCAGAATGCACTAAAAACACTACCGTTGAATTCACTTTCGGAAGATCTTTTTCTGCGTTGCAGAGACGCACGCCATCTTTCTTTTGCTTCACATGTTCCTCTGATGTTCCTTTAAAATATCGCGTGGTCTCATGGCATAAATGAAAGGACCCAAAATAATAGCAGCGCAAAAGCGCTGCGAATACTGATTTTTCTTTGAAGGTCCAAGATGAGATTATCAGTGACATCATCATATATCCAGAAATGGATATCTCCCGGACTGTTCTTTCAAATAGATTGAAGTTTATAGGTATAAAACGAATTATTTTTATTCAACGAGAGAAGGCTTCGCTTTTAGGTCTTGGCTAAATCTATAAAGTAGTTTGGGTCGACCTCTAAATTTCGGTTGGGCGTTTGAACCGGGCCTAGGCCGGGTAAGATACGACAGCAACTTGATGCACCGTGACATATATGATATTACTATTGAAAACAACAACCACAAACAGAGTGCAGGTAAAAAGTGCAAACCATTTGACCGCTTTACCAATTCCGCCTTTAAAAATTTCACTACCTCGTATGCTGAAGCTCATATGTAATTCTCAGAAATAGCTAAACGTTTTGCCCTGTCTATAAGTATTGTAAGCTTGTTCTTCTCTCTTAGTTCATGAATTCGCTTAAATCTGCCTTACCTGTCGCTTGAAAAGTATGTAGGAGAACACAAAATAGGAGAATTCTATTGAAATTCTTCATGTTTCCTTTTTCAAACACGAAAAGTAGCGTTCTCACAGTCAGTATTGTCAGTGTGCCTTCTGTAGGCATCATAAGGTGTCTAACGGTTAAGACTGGTCACTATAGCCGTTTCTGCTTCATGTAAGCCTTGGTTAACTGTTACGGGAAAAGACACCCATTTTTCAAGATGGCAACGTTTTATCTGTATTCATTCCTTTTGGCAGGAATTACTTTAAATACCGGTTAGTACTATATTTTTGTGATAGGTAATATTCAACTACCTTAACGACTGCATTTGAAGGCAATCATTAAAATTTTCGTGCCGGTTTTTTAGACTTTTGGTTAGCGATTCAGACATGTCGAAGAGACGTTCATGCCAACCTCGTTCCCAGGTTCTCTCTCCTACCCGTCGAGACACCCTGGTTGGAAGACCTTAGGTAACAACGACTGAAGCCAGATTGGACACCTTATGAATTTTACACAACGCACTATTTCCGTAATGGAATGAATGAGGCTATAATAGCTGAAGAAACCAAAACTACAGAGCTCCAGTTATGGAGAGAACACAGTAGAGAGTTAAGCACTGATCTACACTGATTAGGGTTAAGCACTGAACTGAAAACGGTTAGCTTTCAAATATTGTAATGGGGTACGGCATATATAAGAACATGACTGTATATTTTAAAAATTACTGGATTTGGCAGCTAGTCCTCGATGGTGTAGTGGATATGGATGTAGGCTATAAAGCAAGTGACCCGGGTTCAAAGCATCACAGTGGAGTTTTTCTATTTCATTTTTATATTACACAGTAAAGTTGGACTTAAGTTGTTCTTCATGTAATTTTACTGAAAGAAACAATCTGGTTTAGGTCGTTGTTATCTAAGGTCTTCCACCCTGGTTGGGTTTGGTCACGTGGTCCCAGAACAAAATTAATTCCGAGGGAGGAGTCCTTTGTCTCTCAATTTTTTTGTCTGGTTCGTTTTCACCGTCACGCAATGATCGAAAGGGCAAGACAGATTTGCTAAGCCTCCAACTATAACTGAAATTCGGGAAATTTCTGCCTAAACAGAGCTATCACCAGATAAACAAGCGAATTACCAGCGGAGAAATAGAAAAACTCGTGTTATCGCAGTTAAACCGATGACAACAATTAGATATTAAAATCTACGATCTTGAGTAAGACACAAGCTCGTGTTTATCCGCATTGAAGGGCAAATCCCTGTCCGTTGAACTTGCATTGAAAGAATCAATGTTTGTCGGTGACAGCGGATGGTAGTCGGCCCGAATCAGTACATGCAAAACCTAAACCATTAGCGGTGACAAAACAAAGCAGTTACGTTGATAGCAGAGGATTCATTTTACATTCACGGTCAAAATAATATTTTAGCTCTAATAACTTAGCGGAAAGCTGTAGTCTGAAATGTCAGCTTTCTCCTACAACCTTTTTTATGATGCGGCAACAGAAAAAACGTATCGCTTTTAGTGGTAAATAGAAGTAAAAAAAATATAATATAGTACGTGCATAAGCAAAGGATGACCAAAACGCGACACTGAAGACAACAGGAAATAGTATAAACAGAGACAAAACAGACAACATAACCCAGTGATAACCTGCCAAAGCGAAAGGATTTCTTGTATATGGTCCAAATGATAGCCTGCGCGCAGACGAAACTAACCTCTGGTTAACTCCGTCTGCGAAACAGCGCCGAAATCGTTGTTTTGGACTTCCAGCTGTGTACCCAGATATGAGTACGCGCCACGATTGGCCAGTTAAAAAAGGCCTTTGTTTTGTTTTGTCGTGATCACCAATCACGTTGAAGGGATTTCGAAACGCCCTTCCGGTAATTCGTTGAGTCCGTTGGTGGTCCAGAACAAGGATCTCTGCGCTGCTTCGCAGACGGTACTAATCAGAGTTTAGTTATCGTCTGCACGCAGGCTATCCAAATGAAAGCTTTATTAAAAAAACAAATGTAGCTCAGTAATTTTTCTGCATCCTCTAAAGATATATACCTAACTCTCCAGAAAATTAAACAAAGAACAACAAACGGTTGGCAGTCGTACAAGTAATATTTCTTAACAAAGAAACTTATTCTTGGGCTGCACGTGACGTCACCAAAAATCAAACTAAGAAACTATCGATTCTTCTGAGTTTCTACTTTTACGAGGTATTACAGTACCTAAACATCTGTACATAAACAAATTTTTGGTTCGAAAGGGTTCTTCGTTTTGCGAGAGAGGACGCTTGAATTTCCAGGCTTTTGCTTGACGCGGCATTTAGCTGGCGGCCGGAAAAGCTCTTATGTGGGTTAAAATAACTACCGATTTTGGGAGATTTTGCGATCTAAACATTCCAAATCTCAGAATAAATATTACTGTAATCTTTATGAGTTCCTCGAGGGAAGAATTCACGCATTAGTAGGAAAACTCGAAAACAGATGTTTCTGTTGGTATCCGGCGGCCATATTGGTGTTCCTGAAAGGGACACCAAAATGGCGTTTCCATACAAAGCCTTATAAATTTAGGGAAACCGTTTTTCCCAATATCTCGCATTAGAAATATTTCACAGACCTGATTCTTGGCAAGGGTTTTTGCATATTTATCTTCTTTCATTTCCCAGATTCTAGTCCTTCTGTATTGAATGGTTTGCATTTTTATTTTTCATAGCGTGACAGTGCAAGCCGAGAATACGGCTATTCTGTTGATTTTAAACGACGACAAAAATACAACACAGAGCCCTTGGATAAAAACATACTCTTCTAAGATTCTGTTTACCTCTTTTCATTTAAACAATCAAACTGAGTCCGGGCGGCGTATTCTCTCTTCCTGTTGCTTCTGTTTGATTTTAATATTTTCGAGGTCGGTGAGGACGGCAACGCTTGATACATTTTTTCGGCACCCCTTCGAACTGCATAATCATAGTTTTGAAAATACATACGTTTGCTTTCTAAAGGTGGCCTCCATAACATAGAAATAGCAATTTAAGTGTACTGCGTTTCGGTATGAATACAACCGCCTAAAACATTTTTGACTGCACAAGTGGTGAATCCGTGATTTCCTTTGCAACATCCGATAAACATCCAGTCATCCAGATATTCTGCAGAAAGTTACGCTTTCGCTGTCAAAGGATTCGGCGTTCGAGGTTTTGTCTTGACTAGTCCGGGAACTATAAAAAAAAACAGGACCCTTTAGACAAGGTCGGATACGCAGTTTCCACTGATCTCGACGTCTACGCTTTGTAGAGACAAATCTCACACTTATCCGCCCCTCCCCCAAGTTGTCTGTTTGTAATCTCCCAGATTCTGGGAGACACGTGACCAAACCCAACCACGGTCTCTCGACGGGTAGGAGAGAGAACCTGGGAACGAGGTTGCGTTCATGCAACATGCAAGCACTGGCCGTAGAGTCTGGGGCTAGAACTCTAAGTCGCATGCACAAAACTGGTCATTACTGCAAAAAAAGAAAAAAGGGATAAATTTGGCGCAATTTGATGTATAATGCACGAGGTTTGAATATTGTTTGGGTTCGGGAAATGGGAGTCGAAGTTAACGCGCTGGTGATTTTTGTCCTCGCTGGCTCTTTTCTAGTCTCCTTCGAAGCCGTTTTTAGGCTCGTCACGTCACGCAACCCTTCTCCCGACATGGGGAGGAGGTTGCGTGACATGATGAGCCTAAAACACGGCTGCGAAGGAGACTAGCTCTTTTCGCGGTGTCGGTAGGTGCACAAAACGATTTTGGCGAGGAAACAGGTGGTCCAAAAGGGGTTAAATTGCTTTGGTTTACTTACGAAATAAACAAGTAAGTAATAATAATAATAATTTAACATTTATATTGCGCAAAATACATGTGAATATGATCAAATGCGCATAAGTAAAAATGCGTTAATTCAAACCCGTTTCATTTTCTTAATGTTTTGTTTTTTTCATCAGCTATCTCATATATTCCCTGTCGAAGAAGCCTGTCGAGCAACCCAACGACGAAAGTGCCGATTCTGTAATTGCAAGAATAGTGAAAAAAAAATCTTGAGGGAATCTGGGATTAGCGGAGTTGTCATAAATTGCAGAATTATCAACATCTCCAGGAAAAAAATTTCTCTCCTCCATTCAGCGTTCAAGAAATTTCACGAAGTGGGGGGAATAGTATAAGTAAGCTTATTAACTCGTGGAAGGCAAAAACTACTCTTTCAAAATTTTCTATCATGAGCTTTAAAACAATTCATTGATTGAGGAAAACCAACAGCTCCGTGGGTAGAAAAGGAAAGCTGAACTGGATTTAGCCGCAGTGTAGGCAAAGAGACTAAAAATTGAGCAGAAGCTTGAAGATGTCATTAGGGATTCGGAAAACAGAAAAAAAAACAGGCAGGGTTTGGACCGTTCCTTACAACCCCAGGCCTCCCACATCAGGTCCCCATTCCCAGATCAAACCCCCCATCCTAGGCCCACCATTCTAAGCCCCGACGATCAATACGAGGCCCCACAATTATAACAAGACTAATGATAAAAATACTAAAGATAACGATTATAATAATAATATATAGATTTAGCCAGGGCTAAAAGCGAAGCTCCATTAATAGAATTAATTTATAATTTAAAACAAACAATAAACTTGTAATCCACAAATCAGTTAAATTAAGGGCACATTCGTGTGACTTTTGAGGGACAGGCTAAGGCTGAATTCATTATGTACGCTACAGGGGGGGGGAGGGGAGGGAAGAGGATTTTTTTTTCAGTGGCTCGTTTTTTTATATCCCCCCCCCCCCCCCCCCCAAGGTCCATACAAATTTTCATAATCCCCCCCAAGCAATCAGCCAAAAAATGAATACCCCCCCTCTTCCCTCACAGGAAATATCAAAATAAATATCTGGATAATAGTACACTATATATGTTTGAAAATTCAAGAGACATGTTTAATAAGAACATCAAGAGAGCTTTGACTGTTTGTCATACCTATGCCAGCCAGTCTAAGTAGCGCGAATTAGGTATAGATAGCCTGCCAGCTCGTGTACGAGTACTACCAGGCCTGGAGTATTGACAGGAACCTCCATTTCACTGTCACTCTCGTCGACAAAAGCAACAACCTCATCATCATCATCACTCTCACTATCACACTTATCCACGGATTCATCTCCGCTGTTGCCATCCTCTTCACCCTCGTTTTCCGGCCGTTCAGAATCATTCCTCTCAAGTGCGACATGTGCACTGGAGGATGACGATGCGGAGGATATTGATGATGATGACAATAATGATGAGGATAACAATGTTGCTGGTGACAAGGCTGCTGCTGATGATGATATTGACAATGATGTTGGTGACTGATGAGATAGACAGTGTTGAGGATAATGACAAAGATGAGTAAAAATGACAATGTTCTACATTTTATGGTCATATCTTTTTCTTTTTTAACCTTAATGGCTTAATTATTTGTTGTCTTGACAAGTGGCAGATATAGCAGGGGGTGCACTGGGTGTATGTGGACCCCTTTCAACCTGGTACAGAAAATTCATTGCTGGTTTTCAGCGCGGTCACTCCATTCAAAATAGATGAAAATAAAAATCAAAACCATTCAATAGCTGGAAAATGAAAGGAGGTACATAGGGAAAGACCCTCGCCAAGATTCAGGTCAGAGGAATATTTCGTATACGAGATATCCGAAGAAATGTTGTACCCAAATTTATAGAGATTTGTATGGAGACACCATGCTGGTGCTCACCTGGATGAGCTCCAACATGGCGGACGGAAACCAACAGAAACATCTGTTACCGAGTTTTGCTACAAAAGCGTGAATTTATTCTTCGAGAAACTCATAAACATTAAAATTATAATACTTTTTCCAGTACATGAACTGTTTAGATGGCAAAATTTCCAGAAATAAGTCATTTTTTTAACCTAGATGACAGCTCTCTTGGCCGTCATGTAAATGCCACGTCACACAAAAGCTTACAGAAATTCAAGCGTACTCTATCACAAAACCAAGAACCCTTTTGAAGCGAAAATTTGTTTCACAGTTAGTTTTCAGCTGCTCTAATGCATCATGAGAGTAAAATCTCGTTAAGAGGGATTACAGATAGTTTTTTAGTTTGAATTTTAGCGACGTCATGTTAAAAGTGCACATTTGTTGTTCAGTTTCATAAAACTGTGCACTGTCGAATTACATTGTTTTCTTTTGCAATCATTGATTCAATAAAGTTGCACTGCTTAGACTGAGGTTGCATTAAATGTTTCCATTTTAGATGTTTTACTTTCTATACTGTATCGAAACATTACATCTACAGGCCAGGCACACTGCTTGAAAAACTACAAAATAGGTACTATAGTCTCTCAGAATAATAGAGGTACCCTTGTTGCTTTACAATCCTTGCTCGTCATTTCTTTTTCCACTTTTTAAAACTATTACAAAAGCTAGACAGAATCTTACAAAAAAATAAGCATCTCCCCAGGAGATATTTAAACAATTTTCATATCTCCCCTTTTTTGCTCTAAAAATTTGAGAACCCCCCCTAAAATCCTCTGCCCCCCCCCCCCCCCCCCCCCCTGTAGGATACATAATGAATGCAGCCTAAAGTGATTTTAGAGTGAAACAAATCTTGCATCGAGTTGATAGCCTTATATGTACACCCAAAAAATAGCACTGGCAATCATCTTCGGTCACATTTTAGAGCAATAATGGCCCTTGATCACGGTAGATTAGGCGTGGAAAACAAATTCTTGGAAACAAATCAGGCCTAATTTTTACGTTCGTCGACAAGTTTACTTTATGAAATCTTGCCAACAAATCTGGGTGCGTGCAAATCAACCTTTTATACTTTTTATACATCACATCTGAGGTGACAGAGTACTATGAGGCGCTGTTTTTATCATACAGACGGCCTGACCTCAGACAATTAGCAGTCAGTTTCACAATTTTTCAAGACTAATTCCATTCATTCAATATTCAGGACCATCGAAGCACGCGTGGGCTTTTAATTAGCGAAACCGTTCAAAAAAATTCCAAAATCACCTACCAAGTTCGCAAAGAAATTTTAACAGAGTTACGCTTCAACATAATAAAGAATTTATTGTGTTTATTTTTTATTGATAGTTTTATGACCGTCACGGCGATGTGTGATACGCGCGGTACGTTGTATACTCCTGCAAGCGATGTTTATGAACGACTGTAAACAAATAACGGCAAAGGGCGGCAAAGCGATGAAAATTGCAAAAGACAACTAACAATAAATAAAAGATCAGAAATATAATTCGGTAGAACATTTACAGAGACAACAAGTTTCATTCACGAAAACAAGTATTTAAGTGTCTATAAGAATCTTAGAGTCTTTAAGCTTAAAAATTAAGTTTAATTTTAAGCCGCCGGCTTCCCGGTGTTTGCTGTTTTCCTCGATGAACTCGCGACAAGTAAATCGCTCAAAGTTTTCTTTCTACAGCCAAAATAATAACTAAATATTCTTCGGAACGGTTTTTCTTGTTATTTGCGGTGAAATATCGACTAATGGCTTTTCAAAGTTCTGTAAGTTTTCAAACCTCATACTAGGTCAGATCAGTGTCTCAAATCTAAATACAAACGTGCATAAACTAGCCTCATAAACTGCGCTCGACTTCATGAAAACAGATATAAATACAATGATAACTCAGGCTTACCATATTTCGAGATGCAGCTCCTGAAAGCTATCAAGTAAGGCCTGAATCGCTTACACATCCAGCAAGGTGAAAACCAAAAACGATGCCATCCGAAATCGGATTTCCGACTTTGACAAGCAGCGCATTTCTCAACAAAAATTCAATAAAGAAACCAGCATGAATAACGTTAACAGAAGACTCTTGGTAGCAGCTGTATTTCATTTGTACATCCAGTGAAAAAAGACAGTTATTAAAAACATCACAAGTTGACACAAAACTCTGTCAGCTTCTGTCAGCTGTTGAAGCAAACAAGTTTCAAGATGTTGTATGAATTTTCCGCATGAACTCACCTGTCAAATTTTGACCAATCAGGGCATAAAAATTGGACGTGGAGCGTGACCAAAGCGTGACTGTCCTGAGAAAAGTGAAAAACGTCTGTTTTCCCTTCTTGCATTTTTAAATAACTGGCTGAATTTTCGCGTCCGAGGTCAGTTTGAAGTCAAAATGATAATAGTGCTGGGCCATAATGACATAAACACAATATATTTCATATGAATTTTTTAAAAAAAAATTGAGCCTGCGATCATCTGAAAACTAGTAACTTGTCAGCGGATAACTTCAAAAAAATACTCGCCCTGGATGGGTCGACACCTGAGCCCGCGATACGGCCAGGTGATACTGGTCAGCGGATACCTTGTCTTGACAGCTGTCAATTGATCACAACATTGATAGTTGTCTCCTATCTAGGCTCCCTGGGCTCCCAAACTAGCTAGAAAGTGTGAGATTGAACATTGGTTTCCCTGTGGTGCGGACGGACGGCGGGCGGGCGGGCGGGCGGGTGGGCGGGCGGTCGGTGTACGGTCACGTGATTACCAAATTTTCTGGGATGGGTAGATTACTTAGCTATGGGGCTACGTCCACGCGCGCGCTTCGCGCGCGCGAGGAGCTCCGCTATTAATATTAATAATAAAAAATAGTATTAATAATAAAATTCTTAATGTTTTAGATGGCAAAGCGAGTGAGATTATTTTTGACTTAACAATTTTGTAGAAAAGGTGCATTGTTTAATGTACTTTATTTATGTGACACGCTATTAGGGTCAGTGAGGAACGTGTGGTGCAAACCTTATGGTTGGGCTTAATACACTCGCTCTACACTAATAACCGATGAGAGAAAGATTTATTGCAACGGAATTGCAACCTGACATCAGGAGCAATTAAAATTGATTTGATAACGTTGGTCCCGTGTCGGTCCCGTGACCGGTTCGGCCGTGTTATTGGCTCGAAAATCCTTCAATAAGAATGAGCGAGACCAGGTTTTTTTAGCATGCGAGACTGAGCCCCCAGCCAAATCCTTGTCTTCACTAAAACGGCTGGACGCACGACCTGGTTGAGGTCATTGTTATCTAAGGTCTTCCTATGGGCTCCTGAATATGTAAAATATTTTTTCAACAAGCCTACGCCCTACCCTTGCCCGGCTCCCGCTTTCGCAGGAGAGGAGATAGAAAAAAATTGGCCCTGGAAACCACACTAGCACTAGATATCTGTCAGTGTTCTGTCATTTTTTTCCTTGCGGAATGCTTTGGAGTCGGCTGGTAAACATTGCCTGAAAAGTCTACCCTTTAATATATTTCAACTAGTGAAATCCATATCCTTTCATATACCTGAAGACTTAAGAGTGGCTTTCCGTGAATATCGACCCACGGTCGGCACAAGTTGAAAATTTGATTTCGCTCATATTTTGCTCATCGATAACCCTTAATGAGCAATGAAACATGCTGTAGTTAGTTTTCCCGAATAACGTGTTCTTTTATTAAAATTCGAAAAAACGCATTTTGCCCGTTCAGAGCTCAAAATCCACTTCCGGTAAAGCGAAATTTTACACAAATTCCATTGACTCGTACGTCAAACCACAACGATTTGGCAGCCTTTGAAGAACACGAATAGTATTTATGACCCTTTCTTTATTATAAGGCGATAAATTTGTCAAAGCTGTAATAATTTTGTGGCCAAAAAGATATTGTTAAAAATAGGCCCTATTGACAATTTCTGCCGTTCAAAATTATAGGGATAAAATAAAGCAAATTTTTACAATGCGCTATAACTTAAAATTCCGCAAATTGACTTTCTACGGCTTAACTAGGCCCCAATCTATCAGAAAATCGAAACAAATCTCTGGGCAAATGATTTTAAGTAACCCGCAAGACGTTGAGTTCAACCCTAATTTTGCAAAAAAACGCGACATTGCCGTGGTTAAAAATAGCGTTACACGGCCCGTCACGCCAGTGTTACCAATAGATATGCTTTAAAAAATTTACTTAAAGGCAGATTAAAAGCCAGTTCGAAATTAAATCTTTCAGTAAACCTATTATTCTCATTGATTGCAGCATTTTCTTCAGATACAACATTTAGGGTCCCTGGGATAGCGTCACACACTTCCATGTTCAGTTTCAGACTGGCGATTTCCCTCAAAAAATGGTATATAAACAGAAAGGTTTCCCCCACCCCCATGATAGCCTGGGAAATAGCCTCTGTGTTTTACTTATACAGCACTTTGTTTTGTTTTTCATACAACAGGCAGATCACCTTGGTATGTGATGTTGGTGCAGAATGTTCTCTCAAAGCAAGCAGGATCATGGAACTTAATTTCAGTCTCAAGTTACTGTGCTGTATGCTTAGTCAAACAAGTCAAGTGTAAATCATGAAATACTACTTCCATGCTAAAGACAAAAAATGTCCAACTGCTACCTCGATTGGGCAAGATGAAGCGAACCCTGCATTCTTATTGGCTACCCAAGCAGGCGAGATTGGCCCATTTTGTCCACTTGGGATTTCCCGTGTTGTTCCCGCAAGTACTGTAAAAGTTCTCTTCTTGGCCATGTAATAAATCATTTATTGACCAGGGCCCAGTTGTTCGAAGCCTAATTAGCGTTAACCCGGGGTTAAATTGTAACCTGGGTTCCTCTCTCTTTTGTTTAAAAGCATTTTCTTGGATAAACCTATTCTTACTTTAGAGCATCCATTCATTAAATTTGCTCTTTCAGCTGTCATATCTAAATTCAAATTTGCCTCTAACCCTGGGTTATCTTAGCCAAGCTTTGAACAACTTTGAAATTTGGCCAACTTCAGGCTTAAATGCTATAACTGCATAAATCACCAAGAATTATTATTGTTTGTGCTTCGTGATGAAATTGGCTTGATACATGTACATGTATCTTCTTCATAACTCTACAAGTCGAGCATTTTGTGTATGAATAAAGACACTACATGTAAGTAATGACTTCAGCATAGAAGTGACCTAAAACGTATATATGAAACACACAAACAGTTTTAGCAGACTTGTATTATGTAAAACTGTAGCCACACTTTTTTTGTTGATGTATTTTTTGGCATTTGAATCTTTGCACTGGTCATATAAAATTGTGTCGTTTAGACAATATTTTATACTATCCTGAAGCAGAATGGTCACACAAGTAAGTAGGGTATATGATCATACAGGTTAGTATAGTTCCTATTGGGACTGTTGACAGGAGCTGACGTTTTGACATTGCCCATAAAAAATGATCACCTAGTTGTCAAAACATTATTTGCTGCCAACAACAGTCCTACTCAGTACTCAGGACTACAATTTACACTCACCCCACAAATCATATTCCACTTTGTTGAAATATTATAAACAACCAAAACTATCACTAGCCATAAGCTTTGCATGGAAAAAACATTTTCTAGTGGATTTCTTAATGGAAGCTTCTTACTCTTCTTGTTCATTGCTAGTGTGAATAGGCACTCACACTTAAGAGTGTGTCCATGAGAGAACCAGGCAGGGGGTGATGATGCTCAAATCACGGATTTCGCTCAAACTTGGCACAATTGATGGGTTTGGTGAGATATTAACCTCGACAAAAAATAAGGTCGCAATATTGAATTCCCTGGGATTTACAGGGACCCCCCCTAAAAATCACAAAATCTACTCATTTTTGCATAATTAATTAGCTAACTTTGGTTTGGCTGTTCAACAAGCAGAAAAGGCAACTTCAAATCTAATCAACTTTACCATCTTCTATGTTTATCAGACTTAATCCTCAGTAATTTATTTTTACTCTCTAATTCGATCTCTTCCTTTTATTTAGCCTAAAGTAAGGTCATCTTCTCACTGTTTTGACCAAACCCTAAATTTAAGGTATTTTAGTCGCTAACATCTCCCATGAGCAACAACCTATGTACTTAATTCTCACATATTCTTTAAAAGACATCTTTAAGGTTATCAAATCAATCCTAAAATATTTGGGCAATCCTAATCAATTTGGGCAATCAATGTATTATGTGCATTTGACTTAACGCTTATTTGTCATTTGACCAAAATTGGAAGAAACGTAACATTCGTTTTTTTAAACAAAAATAGCACAAAGTTGGCGAGAAGTCACAAATCAGATGCCTCATTATCGATACTAATAGCGGAATTGTTAGAAAGTGTCACCTGTGGCTGTTTTCTGTGTTATTTATGGACGTTTTGATGGATATTTTATGGAACGCTTGAGTAAACACAAGGAGCAAAAGATTTAGTTCAAAACTTCGATCGGTCCAACTTGTAGGTGCTACAAGACCCAAAAACGATAAAAGATAGTGAATAAATGTTACATACACGTCTCTCAGATGCTTTAGTCCAGGTTGGCTGCTCCAGTTTCGTCTGGTCCTCTGTGGCGTTACTCTGCGTTACTTTGTGACGAGGTAATGGAACATCTTGAAACATTGCAAAATTAAAAGTGTCGGCTTTTCACCGAACATTCGAAGTCTTTGAGATAAGTTGTAGTCAGAGGGAACAAAATGATTCTCAAAGGACAAGAAGGATCACTGACAATCCATCTATATCTATGGAAAACAACCACCTGCTCGAACACCCTCCATCTTTGACTTTAGACTCTGCCTAAGTGATGGAATCTGTTACGCTGGACTACCGGACTACGGAATGCTGAATACACTATCTATTGTTTCTACGCGCCGATATCCTGTTATAACTGGTGTGTTGAAAATAGGTTGTGAAAGTCGTGTTACTTGAAATTTTGAGTTTATTCGATGTTGACGTTAATTACCATGATAATAATCGTCCATAATAGCCCTTTTTACAGTTAGAGCGTGCCATGCAATTTTCGACAATTAATGACTTACCATTGGGCATACTTACTTACTTACTTACTTATATTTTAATCCTCGTAGTCTTACAACTATACAGGATGGTATCTGTATCTGGGTAAATTATTGACTGCAAAAACATAATAATAACCGTTTAAAAGTGTTGGGGAAAAACCTCTGAGGAATACAAGAGACCCAAAAGGGGGCACTAATAAATTGCAAAAAAAGTCGGCTAGACTTCTTTAGCTACTCAAGGAAGGTGTAAATTAAAAACAGTTTTTTGAACACAGACTAATACACAATATTCACTTCTCATTTAAGCTGTCATTTGCGGATTCATAAAGTATAGAAGTTCTCTTAACGGACACTCTCGTATATGGCGAATAGCTCTACTTACGACCGCCATCACAAAAGCCCGTTTTAACTCCCACACAAACTCTGAATTTTTACATCCCGTAGGCGGCCGCGGACACTCAAAAGGTTTACCGGTGAATTAGATGTTAGCTTTGATTTAAAGTTCTCGTAAGCAGACACCCGGAAGAAAATCTTATCCGCCTCTGAATATTGTGCTTTTTTTTATATTATGTCCACAGTCATATCGCTGTTTGTTACTGTTATGAATCATTCTTATATATCCGTTTCAGAGTTACCGTTTTTTCACATACACGTCCGGTTGCACTTGAAAATACAAACTGAATTGTATGCCTTTACCTAATTTCAATAATGCAATGGTCTGATCTCTGCGTTCCCTGTATGTCCTGCGCTCCTCGGAGCATCAGAGGAACTTTAGAAACAAAATAGACTTGTCTATAGTAGTAAAAATTGCATCAGTACATTCACTCCAAAAAGTAGATGTTTCCGCACTTTTCCTCGTTAGAGACCTCCTGCAGCTCGACTCTCGTAAAACCCAAATTTTCCTTGAGCAACCCAACGGGCATTATTTACTGGGTGTCTTCCGACCACGAACGGACCGGAACATCAAATGTCTGTAACTTAATTGTTGTGCCTGTTCATAATTCAACATCTGTCTGCCTCAGCACGGCACACTAACCTGAGCGCTAAACTGGTTTTGATGCCCCAAGAGTACGCAAAAAGGCCCTTCCGAGGATGCCTAGGATGAGAAAATTGACCTTACCTGGGTAGAGTGAGAAATATGAAATCTAAGTATCACAGTTGAAGTAGCTCTTGAGGGAATGTGGGAAGCGGTTGTTTGAGAAAAAGATCTAACTCAATGTGAAAGTGTGGTGTATTTTGAATTCTACTTGGGAACATTACTGCCATAGTTAGGCTTTATAAGACCCCCAAAAGACCGTGCTAGGTAAAAAAATTCAGTGTTTATGACATTCAAATCTGGTGCTAGCAGGGTAGGGCATTTGTACGCAATTTGGCCACTCCCCCGGGGAGGGGGGGGCTCCAGTATGAACTGAACAAAATGGAATTCTTGTCGCAAGCTAATCTGGACGTGTCTCACGCTCTATTTGTCCCTTTGAGCTTGTCTGCACCAAGATCCGGCTTCACTTCGCTGCTATTTGACGTGCAACTAAAATAGACAAAAATATTTCTTTCCAAAACACGAAAGAAAAGCGACTTCTATCTCCGAGTTTGAAAAGAAATGGGATCATTTGTAATCACGGTCTGAATAGAGTTGCCAATAGATTTGGAATTCTAAAATTTTTATTAGCATACAATAACAATAAAATTATCTCAGAGAATGTCGGAAAGTCATATTTTTCATATTTTGTTAACTGGACTCTGGCTCCTGGCTCCTGACTCCCGATACGATGTTTCCGTATGGTGGCCAACCGCTGCTTAAAAATGCGGGCTCCAGTTAATGTCAAAGATGGCGGACGTTTCGTTGTTGTTTGTAACATGTGAATTGAGCTACAACAGTGGCAGAAATAATTCTTTCCATAGATTACAAATCGGCTTTCTACTTTTCGTATTGTTTTCTCCTAAAACAACTTGATTTGGATTTTTGTGCGTAAACTGATGGCTAAGGAATTTTAGTCGTACAGCGAGTCACGACGCTGAACTGGGCATCGAAGGTGGCATGGGGAACAAATCCAAGCGGGCACAAACTAGCAGTTGAGACATCCAAGAGATACGTATATGGATTTTACTGACCGTTTATATTGTTTTTAGGGCGAAATTATTGAAGTAAGTAAAACTGTGAATTAAATCTTTGTATGTTGGTTTTCCTTGAAAAGATCGCGTATATAGCTATCAAAAATCATCGTTAGAGTTTCTTGCACAATAATTTCAATCATTTTACCCTTATTAATGTTAAATCATTGTCTGATGAGTTTCTTGTTCGATTTCTTCCCATTCAGAGGCAAACGCACGAATATTGTGAGGGCCTGAATTTTGATGAAATATGCAAAAGTCGTTCAGTCACATGAACAGTTTATGTCAACACATGGAAGAAAGTGAATTGCCCAAACTTTTTATGATCTTTTTCTGAACTTACGTGATGGCTTTAACTACTCATGCAAAAGTTATAAAGATAAGCTGTTGCTCATCAGAGATATTGGGGAATAAAATACCCTAATTTTACGACTTACTCAAAACTTGGAAATGATGACCCAACTTAAGGGGACTAAGAGGGGGGGAAATCGAATCGGCGACTTTGAAAAGTTTATGGTGCTTAAAGTCTTATGAACTCAGATCATCTCTCAGTGCATTTACGTTCCAGGTGGCTTTTCTGTTCGTTGCACTGGCATCGTAAAGTTAGCTAATTAATTATGCATAAAACGGGCAAAATGGCGATTTTTACAGGAGATGCCCGGATCTCCTAGGGAATGTAATATTTTGACCTGAAATTCTGTCACATTAGTTAACTCCTGGTACCTAACATTTGTGCCGAGTTTGAGCGAAATCGGTGATTTGAGCATTATCACCCCCTGCCTGGTTCTGCCTGGTTTTCTCATGGACACACTCTTAAAATGTAATTTAACTTAACCAATGTAAGGAATAAATACTATACGAAGACCTGAAATTGTCAATTTAGGAAGCAAGGAGAATAAAGAAAGTACTTGGAAAGATTGCTTTGGTATTATTTTGTGTCATAAAAATGTGGATAGAATGGGTTTTTGTTACTATAGATGGCGGGAAAACGACCCCAAGATAGTGAAAAACGCTTTTTTTATAATGGAAATAACTTGAAAACACCGGTTTCCGACTCGTAAACTCGTGTTTCCGCAATAGTTACGATGACGGAAACATGAAATTGACTTGTTTCCGGAACGTTTTCGCGTGTTTACGCAAGGATGCCACGCATTTACGCTTGCGGAAACACCTGTTTCTCCTTAGACGGAAATTTGACGGAAACGTACAAAAAAGTGGTACGATTCCGCCGAAAACGCAGCGACGGAAACAAGGGTAAACGTAATGTATCCGCTAACGGAAACATGTGACTGCCGTCATGTTTCCGCAACGGTATAGAGGAGGGGTGCAAAACGCCTAAGAATGGAGTTCAAAGGGAAAAGCCCGCTGTTGAGGGTAACCAGACTTCAGCTATCCTGCTAAAGCTAACACTGCTTCAGGGAATGCACCCTATAAAATTCTCAGGAAACCCAAGTGATTACCCAACCTTCAGAAACAGACTTCGAGACAATTTGGAGGATGGAATCTTGAATGATAGTCAGAAATTGGAATTTCTCCTTAAGTTTTTGTCCGGCGAAGCATATGAAGTAGTCTTGAGAGTCTCGGAATGTTCTTACGACTCAGTCCTAAGAATTTTACACTAGCGCTATGGTCAGCCAGCCGCTGTCTCTGCCGCGTGTATAGAAATTAAAGTTTGACAAAGGGGCCGAAGCTGCAGAATAATGACTATACTGGTTTACTTAATTTCGCTGAGCAACTAGAGGCTGCCTCAAAGAAAGTTTGCGGGCATTATGAACTAAAAGCTGGTAAAATGGCGAACCAGAGACAAATAGTTACGCGTTCATCGAACTATCTAGTAAATAAATGGGGAGAAGTTTCATACAGCATTCGGGAAAAGGGAGGAATCCCACGGCTGTCAGATCTTTCAAAGTTTGTCAGGCGCCGGGCGGCAATTAAGACTGATCCGAAATTTGTCGCTGAAAAGAAGCCGGAAAGGCAGAACGGAATGATTATTTTCAAGGGGCCTACTTCAAATTCAAGAGGGCACACTAACGTGTTCAATACACAGACCTCGAAGCCGGAGGCGTAAGCGTTAATTATCAGAACCCTGAGAAACGCAACCTTAGACGATGCTTGCGCTCCTCTAAGAACCATGAGCTTGCTGAGTGTGAGCAATTTATATCTGTCGAAATTCAAGCTCGGTGGGATATAGTTAAGCAGAACAAATTGTTCCATTTCTGTTTGAAATCGGGTCATATGCGAGGTCGGTGTGAATCGAGAATCTTTTGTAGTTGTGGAAGGGACAGGCGACATCACAGATTGTTGCATAATCCCCCTAGACCAAGAGACCATTACAAAATTGTTGCATAATCCCCCTAGACCCTAGACCAAGAGAGGCCATTACAAAATCCAAGAACGATGGAACAGTACGCAACCATTACAGAAGCTCCTTCAATAACTATTTTACCGCACGTTGTGCCAGTTAAAATAATAGCACCGAGTGGTTCTTCACAAATGAATCTTGAAGAACAGCAAAACAACGACAACGCACTGCTTAATCCGTTCATGCATGCAATTTAGCTTCCCGTTTCACTAAGGTACACCTTGTACGCATTCGCTAGCAATTTTAAAGACGACTCCATCATGTTTTTCAACAGCATCTTTAGGTTGGACTAAGTTTGATCTAAGTGTTGTGTGGGATTTCAAAAAAAAGATCGCATCCTATGCTATAGTAGGCAACAACGAAGAAGTAGTAAAAGTAATGACTAAGAGAGAAAAAGACACCCGTTATTTTATTGACTCTTCAACTAATATCCACCGTCATCCTGAAGACTTTCCTGCACCATCCTTGCTGGGTTAGATCTAAACGTCTTGCAGGTTCAAGCTCAAGCGTCGCACAAGTAGCCGAAAGATGTTGCAATCCTTCGTGCATATTTTGGGCTGTGCTGTAGCAAGAAAATGACAAATAAAAGCCGTATGATTATATGAACAATTCAAGAAGCTTTTAGAATACAAAAACGTGGACACTTATAATTATAACAACCACAAAACTCTTTACTCTGCAACTTTTAAAAAAATGAAAAAGTATACTTTACAAGCCTGAAAATAAAATAAATAGTAGTCATATTTACAATGATCGCTAAAGTCTGCCACATCAATAGAGAGTTAACTTCAAACAATATGTCTTATAATCATGAGTTACTTACATTTCTGATTCCCTACAACTAATGCCAGTCCATTCCATATCCCAGGGGCTACCGCAAATACTACCAAGGGGTATGAACAACAATAATGAAGGGGAAAACATATTTTAAGAATATTCGCTGCTGAATGACTGAGGATAAGACTGATAAAAGTGAGTTTTGTGCTGATTGACATGAAACAGCCGCTGTAAGAAGTTTCCAACTCAGCCGATCTCTTAATGTTAGAAGGAAGCTGATTCCACAAATGGGAAGGCTTGTAAGTGAAAGAAGTTTGATACGTGATTGCAAATCTCTTAGTGTGTGTGGCTAGTGTCTGAATGTGTGTGTACATCCATTGAATAAGGATGTCTCTCAAATCTACGTTCGTGTCGTACGTTCGTAAAATTACATCTAGGCTATTGGTATACCAATGGGCACCAACAGTGCACCTTTGTTGGCTGATCTCTTCCTTCATACCTTCGAGTACGATTCCATGGTAAAAACAATGAAACAGGACATTACAAAAGTCATCCAGTTCAGCGACACCTTTCGCTACATCGACGATTTATTCAGTATTAATACAGTGGACTTTGGAAATTACATCAGCGCAATGTACCCATCCCAATTGGAACTTAAGGACATGCACTTCTACGTCATCTACTAAAGTGTGTTATCTCGACACCAATATCAAGACTGGCGACATAACACCTTTCCGTATCAGCACCTATGATAAGAGAGATGACTTTGCATTCCGGATTGTCAACTTTCCTCATATGGGCAGCAACATTCCCGCCTGTTTATATATCTCGACTGGTGGAATATGCTAGAATTTGCACGTCCAAAGTTCACTTAATAAATAGACTCCCCGGACTTTCATTTCCTCTCAGACAATAAGGTTTTAAAACCAATCTACTTCGGAAATCATTTAATCAGTGACCACAGGCATACTAGACGGATCTGCTGAGTGAAGTTGTACTGGAGGCGTTTGCGGTTGCTGATGGGCTAGAAGGCCTTCTAGGATGTTCGTCAGCTTGCTCTTGGTTGTGCATTGTCACAAACTGCCGTCAGAGGAAAAGAGTGTCTTTGAAAACTCGGCTAACTTAAACGTACTTGAGATAGTTAATGCCCATATACTAAAGCACACTTCCCACCTACAGCTAAGGCCTTACTGCAGCTGATCAAGTGTGGATGCAAAGGAAACTGCAACAGAATGAGTGGTACGCGCAGGAATCACCACCTCTAACATTACACAGATAAGTGCAGGGAGGGATATCAGTGAATATGAGGACCTTCATATCTAGGTCCAATCTGCTACATTGGATTTCAAGCCATGATATTTAAGTACGTTCAGATAAGGAAGGGTTTTGCTACATGCTAGCCATTTATGCTTTGCAAACATTCCTTAGTGAAACATTAAAACTTTTGCAGAAACTGATACTCACTGATTTTAGCTAGAATTCTGAGTTTGCTGAAAAGGTGTTATAGAAGCTTTGCATGATAAAACAGACTTTAAAGCTTGCGAATGTGCAGTGTTTTTTGTTTTTTGTTTTGTTTTTGTTGTTGTTATTGTTGTTGTTGTTGTTTGTTTTTTTTTTTGCATCATGTGAGCGATTTCGGGTATGCATAACAAAGCCAGTCTTGAAGGACCCTGTGTTTCAGGGGTCAAAAATATAATTACATAAATTACTCTAACAGGACTTCAAAAAATTGCAGACATCTTTGAATATACGATTTAACAACTCTTAAACTATAGATTACTTCAAAGAAGCTAAAATGTTCATGAAATACTTAAGGGATTACACATGGCCACGACTAGTTCATCTTAAATCTAATTAAAAAAATATGTTATATCAACAAAATATGTTATTTCGTGTTACATTTACCGTTAAATGTTTCTTATTAGATGATACTTCATTTTTTGTACCAGGATATATCTTCTTTTCACGCCATTTCAAATCCTTTTCTCGTGAAGACCCAACAAACGTTAAAGCTATATAAACTCTCTAACACCACGCTTCCTTGACAGGGTAGGGGGAGGGAGAGGGAGGAAAATACGCCTGCACGCATCCGTTGTTCGTTTGGCGAACGCCTTACACTAGATAGACGGGGGCTCTGATTGGTGTGGTTTCAGATGTTCGATTGCTAGCTGCCATTAATAATTATACAGGTTACATAGGAACATATACTTCTCAGGCTTTCCGTGCGGAATGTTTTACCCTGATTCATCCGGATTTGGAAAATTATGATTCTCCTCTGGAGAAAGTTCTTTTGTTTCTATGGATTATGGATATCGCTTGAAACTGCCATCAGAGCAAAAGGGTTGGCCGTTGTCCGCAAGCTCACTGACTTGACCATGATAGCAGCTGATGAGGAAAGCTTCATAGCAGTTCCAAAACTTCTGTCTTGCTTTAGGATATGACAGTGACACTATCAGGGCAGCTTCGCAGTCTCTACCATTGGCCAACAGAGCCTATGGAAGGAAATCGCCCTTCAGTCCAAAGATTCACTTATCTCAAGAAAATCAACCAATAGTATCAACGCCTAAAGAATGATCAGACTGAGCAAAATTCTCTATAGTTCATGATAGTTGCTGTGGCTTCAGTTCAAGCTACAATACACGGATCTGTACTGAGAGAGATCACGATCTCAGCTACCCGTGAGAATTTAACATCCTGCAGGTTACTATAGCCCAAAATATTACAGGGTATCATCACGGTCACGAACAAAAAGCAACATGCCTGTAGATATTTAAGTCCAGCCATTGCAAAAAAAAAAAACTAAACAAACTGAAATCTTTATGATGAGGTTTTTAGCCGCAACAAAAAGTTAAAGGCTTAAAGAGACGCCAGAGAAGATAGGTGTGCATCGAGATAAAATCCTGTCAAAAAGTAAAAACGCCTAATACACAAAACATTAATTGATGGCAAAAAAAATGCAATTGCTATGCACGGAACAGTCCGGTTTCATGACCTCTACATGTCATACTGGCGGCAAAAATAAGATTTTCTCTGTCAAAATTTAGAACACTCATGCATTATATAACCTGCACGCTAAAAAGACGAGAACTTTCAAGTCTCGAGAAAACTCTAAGGTCACGTTTCACTGGCTATCACGAGCTCATGGATCTTGTTTGGCCTGCCAACACTCTATTCCCGCCAGTCTCCCCCCACCCCCTCATTTTCCAGATGTTTTCATGATGGCGGCCGCGATCAATGTACGCTTTCGTTAAAAAAACGCCTGCTCTGCAGGCTAGCTTCTTAGTAGGAGTAGGAGTGAGTGTGTATTTATAAGTTATCATTCTCCGTAAAACACTCATGTTTCTTTCGTATTCCATCTTTAATAATTTAGCGAGATTATAAAAGGCATAATGAGTCTTACAACCGTTAGGCTATGTCTATACTACTCTTCTAAGTTAATAAAACCGTACAAAGGGTTGTTGTTAACATTGTTCGCGTTAGTTCAAAGCGTAGACAGTCGAAAATTCTTTGCCAGTAAACGAGGGGCGCCTACAATAGCTATACTCCGTCACTCACAAAAAGCGAAAGTTTCACCGACGCAGCGACTGACAGTTTATAATCAGCTTTCAGCTGAAGCAAAAAGTCATCCATAACACTGCATTAGCGTCTTTAGCAGAAGTCAGTAGTCACACCATGTCTTATTATTGTGTTTTGGGTTAATACTGAAATTTTTCCCCTTAACAATTAGTTTCCTATACTGATAACATTTGTAAAGGAAAGAAACAGGTTGTGTGTTTGAGGACCGTCTCAGACGGTGGTGACTTAAACGAGAATAATTGTTCCTAATGAAATGAGAATAGGCTCTTAGGAACAGCAAGTGCTAACGTTGCGAGTACGCGAGTATGCGCGAGCCGCTGGACGGTTTGTGGAGATATTGGATAGTAGCCGGAAAAAACCCATAAGCTGTCAAGACATGTCCCTCCTTTAAAGTTTACATCATGACAAATAACACTCAGTATACCACAAACTGTACTTATTTACACCCATCACTCACTGGCGTAATTCAAACTTGCCTTTTGTACATCGTCTTAATCATCAATACTATTACCCTAAAATTGCCGTTGGGTTTACCCAAAAACAATAATTACACGAAACCTCTTATTGGTTTTCGTAATTTAATTACAGAATTACAGGTGTATGCCCAGTACAGTATTAAATTGCGGTAAAGGTACAAGATGCAATGCTCAGAGTCTCTCACAAATACCTGTCATTTAGCTTCCTCTTTCAACGCTGTGAAGAGCTGAAAATACGCACAATGTAAAGTATAATATATCCTTTGATAAACCTCCTATAACTGCTATGTCGCTAAATTCCTCAATCTCGCTGTGCACTGGCCCTCAATAGTGTGACCAGTCGGTATGATTGCAAATAAATTTTGCTCGACGATAGAAAGGAATCTTTAAAGTTCATTACACCACTGGACGGTTTATTTCAAACATGAAAGTCTTATGTTCTATGACAACAAAGATCTTAAAATCTCCAAATCCAAGAATCGGAACAGCGCTTGCATTTCCGTGATAAATTCGAAGTTTATATCCGTCTCTTCGATGAACACTGACGCGAGACGTGACTGGCGGGCGGACCCAAAGAAGCATCAACCCCTGCCCTACAATACCAACTACTATGAGGGGACATTCCCTCCCCCACTGTCAATCTATGCAATGCTCTCCCTCCTACCACATTGGACCAGCCAAAGACTGCTTAATTCAAACATGAGCTTGACCGTCACGCTATTCACTGACATATTTTTTAATATTTTGTATGTAATTGTTATCTTTATTATTCTAAATCCGCGCGATGGTTACCGCCTTTGCGGATTAATAAATTAAGAGTAAAGTAAAAGGAAAAGGTCACTTGACTGCATCTCTCTTGACACTCGTACGTTTTCAAAGTTTGCTCGATCTTTCAGTGCATTCGCCCCTCGGGGGGACTCCCATTTGAAACAGACGGGGATGCTCGTCGTCTCGCTTAGGGGTGTAGATTTTGGATTTTGGTCTCGTTTAGGGTGTTCCGGGCAAAGCACCAATATTTTATGCCGCCAAGGTCTCGTTTAGTAGACTGTTCACAGTCCTCTATTTTTCCGTAAGATCATCGAGATCGAGCGCTTTGCGTTACGGGCTGCCATCTTGCATGAGTGTCAAAACTACTTAGGGGACGGGGGCGGTTTGGGAGGAAGCGAGAAAAATAGAGGGACTGTAATAACATCACTGCGGCTCGCGTTCAGGAGGCGTGACAGGAATTTCACGCCTTTTACCATTCATTAATTAAGAAATTCCGCTGGTGATGAAAAGCATGCCAGACACATTTAGCATCAATTACGCGTGTTTACAAATATTTCCTTTCGAAGCAGTGATTTTATAATGTTTCTAGGCCATTCCTCGAAATAGAATCGGCAAACACGCACAAGAAAACATTTTCCTAATCAAAATACCAAAAATCCTTCGTGTGTCTGCGCAAAATGTGCCTTATGGTATGAAAGCGTACTTTTTATGGAAACGTCGTCTTGTCAACGAATTGCCAATGTCAGCAACTTAAACTAAACCCGTTGTCAACGTAAATTAATATCTATTGTCTAATGACCAATCAAACGCCTGCGTTGCTGGTACAACGCGCTCCGTGAACGCAAGCTGCAGTGATGTTATTACAGTCCCTCTACTTTTCTCGCTTCCTCCTAAACCGCCCCCGTCTCCTAAGTAGTTTTGACACTTATGCAAGATGGCAGCCCGTAACGCAAGGCGCTCGATCTTGATGATCTTACGGAAAAATAGAGGACTGTGAATAGTCTACTCGTTTAGGGTTCCGCGAAGAAACACAGAATTACGCGAAGAGAAACAGAAGTCAAATTTTAACTTGTTTACCGTATTCGATGATTATGTCTCTATATCATTAAAACTCACTGCATGTCGTATTTATGTGTTTTTAAGCGGTCTGTTTTAGGGGTCAAAATTTGCTTAAGCCACGCCTAGATTGGTCTCCTTTAGGAATCACAAAAAGCTTGAGCCACGCCCAGATGGTCTCCTTTGGGGGTTAAATCCAAAATTTCCGACGAGCATCCCCGTCTGTTTCATATGGGGGTCCCCCCGGGATTCGCCCCTAGCCTTTTTTAGTTTCTCATTTCTCTGCTCATTTTCTCTCCGCAAACATATGAGTCCCTCATTGAATATACAAAATGAGGATATCTTTTTGGGTCAAAGCGAGTTAGGTAACATTTTTCATTTCACTCAATACTTTGGAGAAATCGTTAGGCTGTTTTTCGTTACGCCGTTAAGGGGTTTACTAACAACCCGATAATTTACTTTGTTAGTGGAGCCAGTTAGGTCATCAGTGTGCCATAATAGATTAGACTACTCGGAAGCTGTGCAAAGCTGTGATTACATTAATTCATCAATTGAATTATATTTTTGTTCACCTAAATTCCGTTGAAACCAGAGATAAAACCTAGTAATTTTAATTCTTTGAATCATTACAATAGATGGTTTTCATAGTGACGTCATCAAATTGTAAAGTCAAAATAACGATGTTTTACGAATTCTTATTTAAATTGTGTTGAAGATAAACAAAAAATAAATCTTTGCACAAGTTTCCAGTCCCGTAGTATGTTTCATTTCGAAAAAACACAGCAATTTGAAGTTCCGAGTATTTACAGTGCGTGACACCAAAATAGGAATGCTGTCTCGATGAAAAAAGTCTCTCCTCTTGATTTTCAGCAGTAAAGCCATTTCAAGTATTAGAAGATATATTTATGTGCACGTATGCTAGTTCTCGAGTGAAAAGAAAGAGTTTTTATAGAACAAGCGAACTCCAGATGTTTTTGTTGATTTCCGGCGGTCATAGTGGTGCACCAAAACGGTACACCAATACGGTGTGCGACAAACGCAGACTGGAGACTTGCAGACCGCAGACCTGCAGACTTGCAGACTAGCAGACTTGCAGACTCGAAGATTTGAAGAGCTACCTTTTTTGTGACAGGGCTTCGGGCTAATTATATTCTTCCTCTGTTTACTGTTGGCGAATCGCAAATTTTGTCTGAGGCAAACAACAGCGGGCTGCAGACACAACAGTGCCCGATTCCACAGGTGACTGGAAATCCTTGCTGTGGAAGACTTAACATCGAAAGAACGGTGAAGAAGAAGACGGGTGGGATCATCGAGCGGCCGTTTATATAAAGCTTAGCCTGCGTAGCAGGCGTCGAAAGGGGTAGGGGATAGGGAGGAATCGAAAAGGGAGGACTATTGGGGAAAGAGCTCCATTCCCTTTTCCCCACTTTCGCGCTATTCTCCCTCCCCTCCCCTTTCTGCGCCTGCCACGCAGGCTATATAAAGGTCGAGAGCGAATAAACGCGTAAATAATGCGAAATGGCTTTGGAATACTCGTTTAAGATATTTTTGCTTAAAACATATCTTGGATACATGATAAATACCCCTCCACAAGGTTCCAACAGTGTGAATGGCAGAGAATGAGTAAGGCTATTAAACTTGAAATTTTATTTTTATAGTGGTCGCATGGCTCAGTAGTACGAGGCCTCACTATTTGCACTGGAGGAAGTTAGGGTGCTGGTTCAAATCCTAACGGAGCCACTTGAACTCTTTTTCAGTTTTTTTTTCGTTTTCATCGTATTTTATTCCTTTGGCTTGTTTCCGTTTATTTTCATTGCTGGCCCATTTTACTGAGCTTCGCGACATTTTTGCGACAACGTATTTTTAGTTTAGGATATTTTTTGTCTTGAACAGGTTCAGCGTTTCAAACTCTCAGCGGCTCATCTATACCCAAGCATTGGTCAACTAGTAATAGGGAGTAGCTGAAGCAGCAGCAGCAGTGATCCAACCGAAATCATGATAAGCATCCTTTGATCGTCTGTAACGTATAACATGACTCCGATAATAGACGTAGTGGTGTTTTCACTTGGCAGTAATCATAAAACGTACATTTTCATCACTGAAGGAAAGATAAGCAGTAAAACGAAACAGGTAAATTATAAACTTGCGGCAAGTGTCGTCCGGTCCAAACCACGTGTCAAACTCAAGCGGAAGTTTAAACTTACTGGGTCACGCCATACGTTCCCCCCGCCGCTGTTGATCCGAATTAAAGTATTATGGCAAAACGTTAAATTAGTCCGATTCTTTTTTAAGTCTTACTCTAACATCTCAGCTCACTACCCGGAAGCTTGCTTGTTCACGTTTCATTAAACTTAGTGATATTTCGCTTAGAATCTGTTTCAGGCGCTGTCCCCTTGCGTTGGGTATTCCTTCTCAAAATACGTTTTGGGTACGTTTTGGGTACGTGCTTGTTTTGGGTATCACTAGTAATATGTATTAAAAGTAACAGGAACAGTATATCTTTATTGTACGTTAGCCTCCATTAAGATGTAGGAGATATCGTTCTGTTTATAATTAAGATTAAAGATAGTTCAAACTTCCTAATCAATGATTTGCGATCTGACGTCATTTTTTTAACTTCTTGGATATTAAAATAACAGTAACAGTTGTAAATATCTATTGTGCATTAGTCTCCATTAAGATAAAGGGGTATCATTCTGTTTTCAATTAAGATTAAAGTTAGTTTGAACTTCCCAATCAATGATTTGCGGACTGATGTCATTTGTTTCAACTTCGTTGATATAAAGACTTTCAGCGCTATTTGGGCGTGCTCTTTCGTTTCCTTAGAACTGCTTTAAATTTGATCGCGCATTATTGATGTTTTGTATGTGCCACATGCTGAAGTTTGTGTTATCAAATCTCGATTGTGAATTATTTCAACACATCAAGATCATTATTGAGTTTCAATGCCCCCAGTAGTAAAATACTTCACGCAGCACAGTTTTCACGGTTGTAAGTGCCCGTCATGCTGTAGTCTCTTCCAGCAACAAAACACAAACAGACCCCAGATTTCGTGGTCCCATGGAAGCTTCATAGAGAAGTAGTTATTAACAGACTACGCAGAGATGTACGCTTGTGTTTTTCTGCCTTTATAGCCTGCCTTTTGTGTAATTGGTGTTTGTCTCTCTTTTTCTTTTTCCTCTATTGCGTTTTTGAATAAAATTGGAACAGGAACGAAAAAAAGTCTTAAAACTTCGCCCATTTGCCGTTAATTCAAGGGGGAAACTTTTCGGGAATTTAAATACTCACGTAACGACTGACTTGGTTGGCCAATATTTTTGTTGTTTTTATTGTTAACAAACAACGACGACAATAACAAACTTGCCAAAAATATAACTGCCTTCAAAGCGTACAAAATATAGACCGACAGGAAATAACTCGCAGCCATAAAATACCTCATCGCTTTTCTTGATTTTAGTAAGGATAAAGAGCTAGAGGAAGCGCTACCACTCCCACTTACTCGTCCAACATATGCTTGAGGCGGAGTCAAAGGTAATTGTCCTTGAAGCCCAATAGATATGAGCCTCTTATTCACATCAACTGTGGCACTAACAGAATCCTTCAGTCCCCAAGTTACGGTTTCCACACAATTTTTACCTGACCTTAAATAAAAAGTAAATATACAAGATAACTTACAAGTTAAGTTGATGTTCTTAAAACAATTTAAAGTTGTATGAACTTACCACTTAAGTCATACTTCTTTGCTTCAAAACAATTTAAAATTGTATTCGCTAATTATTGAGGTCTTTGACAAGCATTTAATTTTATATTATGAGAAGGTCACATGTCAAAAACAAGGCCTAAAACCATTTTGAGTTTCAACATTCGCTTGAATGAAGCATTTTCCTTTTTCAAAATTACTCTGATCTGAGATTACGGAGTTCAAAATACAGAAGGTGAAGTTTATTTCCTTGTAAAAATGAGTTATTCATTTTATTCATTTATTTATTCATTTTCGATCAGATTATACAGTCAAGAAGTCACTATGGTGTTATTTACAGCTTCTCCAACAAATCTTAGCCTTCTTGATGACATCAATAACAAGGCTTAAAGAAATTATCCAGCAGCCTGCGTTTAGATATTACAGCTTACTCCATAGGCGACAGGCTCGAGCAGCCAAAGTCCTCTACAAAATGCACACAAACCATCCCCCATGCAGATCATCGTGTTATGCTTCCTTGACCTCGTATAGCACGCTGTTGCCAGTATTAGCGCCTAGATGCCTTCTCTATTTGACGGTTGCAAGTCCAGACTCCCAGCTTGCTATGGAGATAAGTGTTGTCAAGGAATTCAAGGGCCCTGGCACTGTTCACGTATAGGTATGCCCTCTCCTGACAAAATAGATTACAAACGTTTCCGGAGAAAGGGGGCACAAATAAGAACTAAAAACAAGGATTGACCTTTCTCGTTTTCAGTTTCATGAGATTACCTTTGCTTGCCTCGTATTCTGAGCATTTCCATCCTGAGGTTCGTATGAAATCAATGAACAATAATGTTTCCTTCCACTTCAACATTATTTAAAAACTTAAAAGTTAAACGGAAGGCACTGTGACAAAAATGGACGATCCATCACAAAAGTGACGTTCAGTTAGTGTAACGTTAAATGTAAAAGCTCTCAGTGGCCATGCAGTTTAATATTTTTGGCCGATATTTAGGCATGTGGCCTTCTCACTCTTGTTGACATGCATACTTCAACTGTGTATCCGGTATCTCCATCCATTTCTCTTTCTTTGATTCCATATTCTATTTTCGTTCGTTTTCATTTTGTAATGTTTCGATCAGATGCAACCAAATTGGTCACAAACCCTAATACCAACTTTCACAACCGTAATGCAACAGCGTAGCAAATTTTTTTGTTTGACATCAGCGTCAGGAAGCAATGAATACACTCAGATAAGCTAATGTTAAAGCCCTGTATGTATCATCATAGAGTGGGTCAGCCAGATAATGAATGAATCGAACCTGCGGACACGATTATTATTCGTAAAACATTAAACAACGAGGTGACGATTATATGCGACCATCCTCCAACAAGGTTAAGTAAAAAACTTAAAACTTACGAGTACTCTTATGCTACAAATATATGGCGAAAATGAAGTCCCCCAGCCACCCTCTGCACCACCTACTTCCCAGCCCACGTCTGGACGCGCCTAACTACACCTTAAGGCAGAAAACACAAAAGCATTATCTTTTCCGGAAAATGCAGGTCTGTAGGACAAAGAGAGTGGAGGACTTCTTCACATTTAAATATTTAAGTGATTCAATTGTTATTTTCACTGTTATAACTGTAAATTACTATACTCTAGATAATAGTGGCCTTATGATTGTAAAATGTACTCGATAATTCAGACCTTTTTGTATTGTAAGAGAGTTTTAATAAACTGTTCTTATTATTGTTATTAATATGTACGCTTTGGGCCAGCTTCTTATCGCGCCTCAGTCGTTGTAAATCAGTAGCGTGCAACAAATACAGTGCAGTAGTAGAATGTTTCATTGGTTGGAGACGACATCAGACGATTGTAGATACCGAAAGTCAATTAACCACAGTTTCTGAGTGAGTTTTCTGCGAGCGTAATGTGCTACTAGCTCAGTTTTGACAACGAGTACCATGAGCGAAATGAAGTCTTACGAACATCTATTTACAATACGACAAGCTACCAAAGTTAGAGCTGTGAATCTGATGTCCATATATATATAATTTCCTTAATTAGGTTTTAGTTACAAGGTAGTAGGTAGGTTATATCAGATAGTATTTCGCGCTCGTAACTTCCTTTATAGGCTCACCTGACGACTGAACGATAAAAAGAACCAAAAGCACCATATGGATTTCCATTTCGTTCTTCTCAAGTTTGTTGGCTCGTTTCAGAAGCGACATATTTCCTTTTCCGGTACACTGGGAAGTTACCACGGAAATAAGTTCAACTCTGTACTTTGTATCATTTTCCTGAATTAAATATTAAAACATTGTCACCAGGACTTCCAAAAATCTACGCGTTCAAAGTGGCAGGCAGAAAACCACGCAAAGCGAAGTGAATTACTTGGCTTGGCAACCCTCTTCAGTCGATGAATCGATGAATCAACTGAAGACCTTTGGTATAAGTGACATCCTATCTTCATAAAAGTTATTCACTCGAATTTTTCTTAAACTGTGAGAGGTTTAGACTCAGGAGTCATTTCATAAGTAGGACGGAGGAGCATGATTATCCAGGCGAGTGTAGTCCTCAAGACTGTTGTTGACAGTGACTGACGTTTCGACAAAAACCTGTGCGATAGTCATCTTCAGAGTCAAAGTTAGTTGTAACTCGTCAATTAGTTTTCATACCCAATAACATCACAGCTTAACTGACAGACGACCAATTAACATCGCGACCTTAGTTGACCAATCAAATCATTAATTTGATTTTAATACCATCAACTGACTTAATACGATTCACTTTGAATCAGAACGATGTTAATAGATCCACACATAATTACGGTGCGTTTTTATGATGAGGTTGCAAACATCTCGAAACATTAACTTTCAATCGACCAATCAGGGACGGTTTTGAAAACTTTGCTTGCCTTTCTTTTTAAAAATGTTCCTTTCTGTCACCTCTCCGAGTAACAGTTTTGTTCATCTCCACACAAAAACGGGTTCATGCATACATATTCTGTCACAAATCAAACGGCTTGATGCCGACACCGTTTAATCGTTCGTCAAAAAACAAGTATAAGCATGGCATGTAGCTGCAAAGTCTACACAAAGAAGTGGTGACAGCCACAAAAAAATCATCCTTGGAAAGGCAGATATCGCAATTTTTATATACTCTGTATAGACGAGTGCAACTCCATTTTCATAACATTTCTTCTTGCTTTAAATGGGTACAATACATTTTTGCTGTTGTTGTTGTGTTCTGATGTCACGATATATCTACCATCTCCATGAAATTCCAATACTTTGTCTTTGAACACTAACTACTGGTGGCATGAATCCAGTAATACAACAACATTGGCAAGATTTGTAAAAATATATTAAAATTTAGGTTTTTTAGTAATCACTAGGTACTCTATGAATGGATACTGGACTTTCTAATGACAACTGATCAGGGAAATAAAACAGTAAGGCACACTACAAAAACGGTGCTCTTTAACACAAGCCAATAAAGCCCTGCACTTGCAGTGAAACGCGTTTCCTTTCTGTTTAGGGTATAAAAAATGAAAGCTGATAAAACTGTGTTTCGGTAGTTTTGGTCTTTTTGATCATCATGGTCTTCGTTTTGTTTCAAGGTGAAGAGAAATGCAAAAATAGTAATAATAATGCTGTGTCTTATAGAGTGGTTTTACTTGAACCGTGAAACAGACACTAAAAAAATAGTGCAAAATAACGACATGTGAACAAATGAAGACAATGGAAAATAGTGCGTGGTATTCTACTACCTATTTCACGAGTAGCCTGCGAAAACATCCGTTTCTCCTCGCTCTTCGCCTATGCGGACGTTTCGCGCGGAGGAACGTCTGCGACACAGCGACAGAAATTCCGACCATACTAATGTCGTAAAATCTGTCCGGAATCCGGTCAGAAGCGCTGATTGGTCTACGGAGTAGTTGCATTGTTTTAGCTATTGTTTACGAATAACAGACAAAAGGCCACAAAGGTCAAATGTACACGCGAATAATCTCTAACAAAGCAATCAATCTCAAAAGTAAGTTGAGTTTGATCTTCCGGGTGAACGTATATGTAGTCCTGAATAGGACTGTTGTTGTTGACAGTGATTGACGTTTCGACAACCTGTGCGGTAGTCATCTTCAGAGTCAAAGTGAGTTGCATCACGTAAGTTGATGGTATTGTACTCTGGTTATTGATCTGATTGGTCAATTACGTCACGATGTTAGTGGTCGTCTGACAGTTAAGCCGTGATGTTATTCGCTATCAAGACTCGTGATCAGTAATTGGTACGTTTCGATCCGTCTATTGTCACAGTTAAACAGTCGTCTATTGTTAGTCAAATTGTCACTTCTCCAGTCGTTCTCTCGTAGTTAGTTTTGCTTGATCT
Organism: Porites divaricata; assembly: GCA_038088405.1. Classification (NCBI taxonomy): domain Eukaryota; kingdom Metazoa; phylum Cnidaria; class Anthozoa; order Scleractinia; family Poritidae; genus Porites; species Porites divaricata. The sequence continues at coordinate 4,524,662 of JBBMOI010000010.1, read as the reverse complement.
CGTCAATAAGTCGTTTGTACGGCGCTGGTAACTGTCAGGCTACGATTCAGTGGCGTTTGTTCTAAGTTATTAAACCAGCTTTCTAAAGTAAGACGTTGATAGTGGTCTGTAGAATACGTTACACATGTCGCAGAGTCCCAGTCAATTTGATGTTTCGTCTGTAAATGATGCTCAGCAATGTGATTGTTGACGTCACCATTCCTCGTCGCTCGTTCTGGTTCGGTCAGTCGCGTGTTAAGGTTTCTGCCGGTTTCACCAATGTAAGAAGCCTGGCAGTCGCAGCATTTGATCTTGTATACTGCTCCCTGTCTGTCCTCCGGTCTTCGTCCTTGACATTAGTAAGCAGACGTCGTAAAGTATTATGGGTTTGTGTGTAAAACGTATATTGTAAGGTTGTAATATACGTGCAATAGTTTCAGAGGTGCCTCTGCTGAGTATCATTTGCAGACGAAACATCAAATTGACTGGGACTTTGCGACATGCGTAACGTATTCTACAGACCACTATCAACGTCTTACTTTAGAAAGCTGGTTTACTAACTTGGAACAAACACCACTGAACCGTAGTCAAACGTTACCAGCGCCGTACAAACGACTTAGTGACGAGATCAAGCAAAACTAACTACGAGAGAACGACTGGAGAACTGACAATTTGATTAACAATAGACGACTGTTTAACTGTGACAATAGACGGCTCGAAACTCACCAATTACTGATTACGAGTCTTCATGGCGAATAACATCACGGCTTAACTGTCAGACGACCAATAACATCGTGACGCAATTGACCAATCAGATCAATGACCAGAGTATAATACCATCAACTGACGTGGTACAACTCACTTTGACTCTGACGATGACTACCGCACAGGTTGTCGAAACGTCAGTCACTGTCAACAACAACAGTCCTATTCAGGACTACGTTCACCCAGACGATCAAACTCAACCTACTTTTGAAATGACTCCTGGGTTCAAACCTTTCACAAAGCAATCAATATTTGTGATAATATTAATAATAGAAACAATAAAATAATAATACAAATGTTAATTGACACAAAAGTTAGGTTGATTCGTTATAGCTTGTGATACGATCCTTTGGCCCAGTAACAGCTGTGAAGTCACATAGCTTTCAAGTCGTTTACGTTAGCGTAAAGGCTGTGGTCATATTGTTTCAAGTTGACATATGTCTGGAAAAGTAAAACAATGAAAAGAAATGAAAGGTGGTAAAAGGGAATTGAGATGGAGGGACTCATTTCACCTAATACTCAAACATAGCTTACAGGCAACTTTTCATCCTCGGAGACCCAGGGGCAGATAGTGTGACGAGGAAAAGTCTAAACGGGCGGAAAAATATATGGCACGAAGAAAAGTAAAGAACGGCGAGAAGAGCCCCTAGGGACAATGTCTTATCAGACCAGTTCCAAACGGTCGCCGCCATTCTGGCTTCTGATTGGTGCCAGAAAAGTTGTTTTCTGGCACCAATCAGAAAATGTTCCCATTAATAAATTTATAATTTATATCAAACAATAAACTTGTATTCCACAATTCAGTTAACTTTAGAGCACATTCATGTGACTTTTGAGGGAAATTCTAAGTGATTATAGAGAAAAATAATTTGCAAACAGCCCAAGATAGCCCATATGTACACCCTAAAAATAGCAATCGCTTTGATCACATTTAAGACCCATAATGGCTCTTGATCAACGTAGATTAATAAGGCCTGGAAAAAAATCAGGCCGAAGTTTTTGCGTTCGACAAGTTTACTTTACAAAATCTTGCCAACACCGAAATCTGGGTGCATTTAAACCAAACTTTCATACCATTTTAAACATCACATCTGAGGTGAAACAGTACTATGAGGTACTGTTTTATCATACAGACCTCGGACAGAATGCAGTATTTCACAATTTTGCAATACAAAGTGCACTCATTCAATATTCAGGGCGATCGATCGAAGCACGAGTGGGCTTTTAGCTAAACAGTTTAAAAAAATTCCAAAATCACCTAGTATATATATGGCCAGCCGGTTCTCACTTTTGCAGAGTGAGCTGTGGTCGTGTTTGAATGAACATTAACAGAGTTTCGCTTCAGCATAATAAAGAATTTATTATGGTTATTTTTTATTTAATGGTTTTATCGATGTGTAATCTTCAAAAGCATTTGATACGCGCGGCATTTTGAATACCTCCTGCAAGCGATGTTCACTGAACGCCGCGGACTGAAAACAAACGGCACAGCGCTTAAAATTACAAGAGAGACTACTAACAATCAATAAAAGAAATATAATTCGGTGAAACATATACAGAGACAACAATTTTCATTCACGAAGACAAGTATTGAAGTGTCGCTAAAAATCCTGAGTTCAAGCTTAAAGCTTTAATAAGTTTATAAGTATATAAGTTCATAAGTTTCAGCCCGGCTTCCCGGTGTTTGCTTCTTTTCAAAGCGTAAAATGAACTCGAGGCAAGAAAATCGCTCAAAGCTTTCTTTTACAACCAGAACTATAACTAAATATTCTTTGGAACGTTTTCTTTCTATTTGCGGTGATAAAATGTCTAAAGGCTTTTTAAAGTTCTATAAGCTTATATCAAAACTGATACTCGGTCAGATCAGTGTCTCAAATCCTACAAACGTGCAGAAACTAAATAGCCGCATAAAGCACGCTCGACTTCATATTCGACTTTAGATATAAAAAATTAAAAAACAGTATCAAATGTAATAATTATTCAGGCTTACCATTCGAGATGCAGCCCTGAAAGGTATCAAGCGAGGCTGGGTGCTAATGGGGGTACCCAATTCTCAGTTGACTACTATTTTTTTGGCCAATTCTCACTTAAGTCCATGCAGTTTCTTTCTCCGTTTAGCCTCGTCCGATCGACCCAAATTTTTAGCATTTTCAAAACAAAAACAGTAACGACGTAGTTAAACCATTTTTCACTTGAAATAATTCTTTTAATCTGAAAAATGAGCATAGCAATAGCATAGAGAAAACCAGGAACAAAAACAGGAACATTTTTCCAGTATATTGTGCATTTTGTTAATCCAAATATGTTAATGTTAACTTTTAAACGTCATCCTGGGGGCCTCCTATTCCAAGACTCCTTGTGGTTCTTTTTTATGTTTTTTTCTTTCAATCCGACCGACCGGCCCAACATCAGGAGACGCATTCGACGCTAAACGAAAAGAGGGGATGGCCTAACTTCTAACCTTAAAACTGTATTTTCCTTTTCCGAACACAGAAATCTTGTTAATATTAGAAGATGAATTATTCGTTGAGTTGTCTACAACCAGCTCTTTGACTGACGCTTTCTATTTGTCTGGTACTGCCCTAAAGCCTTTAGCACATAGCGCAAGGTGAAAAACGAAAAAGATGCCATCCCTAATCGGATTTCTGACTTTGACAAGTGACGTATTTCTCAACCAAAAACCCAATAAACAAACTAGCCATGAATAACAGAAGACTCCTGATAGCAGTGTTCATTTTGTACATCCAGTGGAAAAAGACAGTTAAAAACATCACAAGTTGACACACGACTCTGTCAGCTTCAGCGGTCAAAGTAAATAAGATTCAAGATGCTGTATAAATTTTCCGCATGAACCCACTTGTCAAATTTTGACCAATCACAGCATAAAATTGGACGAAGAGCGTGACCAACGCGTGATCATGGTAAGCAAAGTCAAAAGCAATTGTCTTCCCTGCCTGTAATAGCTGGCTGAAGTTTCACGTCCGAGGACAGTTTGAAATCAAAATTTTAATTGTGCGGCAGAAATACACGACATATTTCATATGGATTTAAAGAAAAATTAAACTTGAACCTGCGATCATTTGATCATGTTGTACGTCATTTCCGACTCTCCCTTTTATTGCGACATTCTCCATTTATATAATATTGTGATTGCTACATAAGTTCAGTAACATCTGTAAACCTGAAGACGGCTGGTATGGCCAGCCGAAATATTGTTATAAAAGAAAACAATATACGTTGCTTTAAATCAGCTTTGCAATAGTCTTTGGAATTTTTGTGTTTTGATCATTTGAAAACTAGTAACTTGTCAGCGGTTAACTTAAAAAAAATACTTGACCTTGATTGGTCGACACCTGAGCACGCGATACGGTCAAATCATACTGGTCAGCGGATAGCCTGTTTTGACGGCTGTCAATTGATCACAACATTGACGTCAATATGTGTGCATTATCAGTTTTTCTGTGCTCTCAAACTAGCTAGAAAGTATGAGATTGAACATTGATGGCGATCTAGTAAAACAATTATCTGGTCTGCGGACAGCTTTCAAATAAGTCACGTCACCGCGATAAGTTGACACATGTGCCCGTGATATGGTCATGTGATACTGGTCAGTGGCAATCCTGTTTTGACACCTGTCAATTGACCATTTTGTAAATGTCCAATATACAAGATTTGGACTTGTCAAGACACGCCTGAGACATCCCTCCCGCCCTTTTGATAGTCTCCTCTACCCCACCCTTACAATCTCTAGACGCGTACGTACGTACGTACGCTCGGTCAATCACGTGACAACCACACGAAAAGAGGTTGACCATATTCCATGAGTATGGGGCTCTGCTTTAAAGAAAGTTCTTACTCTTCTTACCTGATGATTTCTCTCAATTTTCTTCATTGTGTTCCTCAGTCTTTCAAACGTAGGACGATCCACTGGGTTTTCCCTCCAACAGTCAAGCATAATCTGATAGCTAATCGAGAGAAACATAATATATAGATTTAGCCAGGGCTAAAAGCGAAGCTGCCATTAATAAATTTGTAATTTAAATAAAACAGTAAACTTGTATTCCCCAAATCGGTTAACGTTAGAGCACATTCATGTGACTTTTGCAGGAAAGGCGAAATTATTTTAGAGAAAAATAATTTGCAAACAGTCCAAGAGTGAACCAAATCTTACATCGAGTTGACAGCCTTATAATTACACCCAAAAAAAGCAATCATCTTCGATCACATTTAAGAGCCATAAATTGGCTCTTGGTCATAATAGATTAGGCCTGGAAAACAAATTATAAAACAAATCAGGCGGAATTTTTTGCGTTCAACACCTTTCGGGAGTTTGATTTACAAAATCTTCCTAAAAAATCTGGGGGCGTGTAAGCCAACACTTTAAACTTTTTATACATCACCTGAGGTGAAACGGTACTATGAGGCGCTGTTTTTATCATAGAAACCTTGGAGAGAATGCAGTATTTCACTCTTAGCTTCAATTCTGTTGAACAGAAAATATATTCTTACGAGAAGAATATTGTTTCTGTTAAGAAGAATTTAGATCTTCAGATTCTTCGTCCCCAGAGGAGAATTATAATTCTGTGCAGAAGAATGATTATTCTCGAGACAAGAATCCTGGTTCTTCCCCCAAGATTAAGAATTCTTCTTAAATGAAAAATGTCGTTGTTGGTTCTTTACGGAAGAATTCGTATTCTTTTCGCGAGACACAAAGTTCTTTTGAGAAGAATCTCAGTCTTATGGAATCTTCTCGGAAGAATCGTTCTCGAGACAAGAATCCTAGTTCTTCCCCCAAGATTAAGAATTCTTTTTAAAAGAAACTTGTCGTTGTTGTTTCTTTTCGGAAGAATTCGTATTCTTTTCGCGAGACACAAAATTCTTTTGAGAAGAATCTCAGTCTTATGGAATCTTCTCGGAAGAATCGTTCTCGAGACAAGAATCCTAGTTCTTCCCCGAAGATTAAGAATTCTTTTTAAAAGAAACTTGTCGTTGTTGTTTCTTTTCGGAAGAATTCGTATTCTTTTCGCGAGACACAAAGTTCTTTGTGCAGAATAAGAACTCTTTTACAGGTAAACGGAAACATTGTTAAGTGAAACAATATTTATTCAGAACGTCCGAAATAATTCAAGTGCAAGCGAGTGAAACCATTACGTAAATAGATGTAAGGGATATTGATATTATTACATCTTTCACATTAAATTATTAATACAACCAAATCAACATTATTGCTAAACAATAATATTTGAAATTTCATTTCTTGGTTGTAAGCATAGAACAACACATATACAGTTTATTATTATATATAATTAAATATTATTACAAAGTTTTACACAATATTTTTAATGCAACTTAATCAACATAAATACTGCACAATTTAACATTAAATTTAATTTCTTGGTTGTAAGCATGGAACAACATAATTTATATATACAATCTATTATTATTATTATTTATTATTCTTATATATAATTAGATATAAAATATTGATATTATTACATCTTGTACATGTACATTAAATTACTAATGCAACTAAATCAACATTAATACTGCCCAATATTTTTAACGTCTCCATTTTATACTAGAGGCATACTTTCTATAAGACATAACATTTAGCAAAAGGGCTGCTGGCTGAATACAAGTTGTAATCCACAAAATGACTGTCACAGCCCTGCCCACAGCCTGCGGAAAATGAAAAATCTGTGCAACTTGGGCAAAGGTATGGAAATGATACACGTACAAAGAGCTTTACTGGCCACTTTGCTTGTAGATTAGTACACAAGCATTATTGTGCTACCTTTTGTAAAAGGGTAAACGACAGAATTTAGAGAAAAAGAAATAATCAAATCTGTACTCAAAACATCCAAACTTAATTTTATCATATCCAGTTTAGAAAAAATTCAAGGATGGACCCTTGTGCAAATTTAGACTTGATTTATTGAATTCAATGACATCCTTTGAAATTTAAGGACTCTTCAAAATCAAGACTGTCCAAAGCAGGGAAATTAAAACCAACTTATCAAGAAACAACTGCCAAAATTATATATACATAAAAAACATTAACAAAATCAGAGTGAAAAGAAAGTCAGATTTACAGCCTTCCATTCGGGCAAGTGGTAGCTAGCATGTACTAGCCCACACGTCATTTCAACTAGCCCTAAAACCCTTTTTGATTAGCAGGATTGATTGCAATCCTCCTGTAATTTGCATTTCCCCCAAACAGTGGCAAAATCCACTAGCCCCAGGCTATCGGACACAACTTTCTTTGCACGCTGAAAATGTATGCATGTACCTTACCACTCTGACCTGCTACAATCTGTGATAAAATTGCTGTCATGTTGCAATATTAAATTATTACAAAAAAGTAGCAAAAGTATGGACAGGCAGGCATACCAACTGTGGTACCATCTTATTCCTTCTCTTTGATTTCTTTTGTCCCAGACCAAACTTACACTTTTTGTGCTAATAAACAACACTGAATTGGAGAAAGGGGGTGCTCTACAGTGTATGTCAACCAGTTTTATCACAGATTGTTGCCTATAGTCATAGGAACCCAAGATGCAAAAGGTGTTACTAGTTTCAGCCAACTGCTTAAGTAAGAAGCTTTGCTACACAATTATGATACTGTGTACTTCTCACTTTTCATCTTCTCCTACAATGGATCTTTGACCTGACACCTACACCATGTACTGTAATAGCAAAAGGTAAAAGTAAAGAAATACCATTAGTTAAATGTAGAAAGATGTGCATGTTTGTATGATATTGTGGCTAAGGTGTTCTTATTGAAATTTCCATCCACGATCAACCCATCCTCGGAGACCCAGGGGCAGATAGTGGGGACGGGGAAAAGTCTAAACGGGCGGAAAGATATATGGCACGAAGGAAAGTAAAGAACGGCGAGAAGAGCCCCTGGGGACAATGTCTTACCAGACCAGTTCCAAACAGTCGCCGCCGTTCTGGCTTCTGATTGGTGCCAGAAAAACACAATTTTCTGGCACCAATCAGAAGCCAGAAAGGCGGCGACCGTTTGGAACTGGTCTGGTAAGACATTGTCCCCAGGGGCTCTTCTCGCCGTTCTTTACTTTTCTTCGTGCCATATATTTTTCCGCCCGTTTAGACTTTCCCTCGCCCCCACTATCTGCCCCTGGGTCTCCGAGGATGCGATCAACCCTAATAATAACTAGACACCTTTATTATTTGGTCTTTATTATAAGGCCATGTCTCAAAAGGACTGGAAACAAACAAATTCAAGAATTTGATTGGCTAAAATCGATCTTGACCGCAGTCTAGATTTTCCCATCTAGACCAGCATCTAGACCGATCTTTTTGTAACAGTTGTCCTCAAAAAGTTACAAACAAAGAATATGAAAAAATTGGCTTGTTCCTGTTAATAAGACTAAATGGAAGAATCAGTCGACCTTCACGGGGAAGCAGGTAAAGAAAATGAGCAGAAGTTGGAAAATTTGAGTTCTGCCGAGGAAGCTACGAGCAAAGATGAAGTTGAAATTGATGTTTTTGTTCCATTGCTTTCTTGTTTGGCCATATAATAAACATCTTATTAACTGAGCTAGGTCGGTCTGTATAGGAGAATCTTGACCTTGGTCGCTGGTACAAACCTCACTGCGATCGGTCTGTACTGGCGACCTCAGTCAAGATTCTCCCATACAGACCAACCTAGCTCAGTTAATAAGAGCTAATTAAACAATCTCTTATGCATGACCTCTTCACTTAACCCTTTCCCTCTAAGCAGGCTTCTGGCCAACATTGCAAACTCTGGGCATCCAGGATGTACGTTTTCTGATAAAATTTTGAGAGATTAAGAGAATTTTCCTTGAATATATAATCTTACCAATGTGGGTGTCCAAAGGGTGTCTGGACACCCTTCTGGACAAAACCTTGTCCCAGAGTCAAAAAGTTTAATACCAACATTTATTTTCCTCCTTTATTGTAACACTGCTCAGTCAATCATAAAAGGCCATGAAAAGGATATAATCAAAAAGCAACAAAAGGTCTTGTCTGTTAGACAAATTCTACTTATCAGTACCATAGGAAACGTATAGAGGACTGTGTGGATAAAGTGTATTTTGATGTTAGGGTTTATTTGGTCGGAACAATTGTAACTTACAGCCCAGGATGGGTTAAAGTGTCTGACTTTACCAACAATTACAGGGCCCATTCTCTACAGAATGGTTTTCACTAGCAAATAAGCATAAGCGTAAAGACATTCACACATGCAGAATGGCATATTTGACTCAATTCTCGATACCAACTCTCCTCAACCTGATGATAAAAAAGATGGCAAACGAACCAGGTGATCTGTGACGTCATTGTGGGGGCCTGGGGAAAGAAATTTTAATGCTGTATCCCATAAACCAACGCGCACACCAATTCAATTCAATTCAATCTGTTCCCGTCAGCTTTGGTTTATGGGACACGGCATTAAAATTTCTTTCCCCAGGCCCCCGCAGTGACGTCACAGATCACCTGGAAGCGTCTGTCATATTGCTTTTGATATGTTCGCATAAGGTCTAGGTCAATGTGACCTCTTTTTGGTCCATAGCTTTCTGCTTAAGCTCGTGTTTATACCAACTCTGTTTTACAACATAAGCACAAGCACAAGCACAAGAAGAACGACCTTGTCTGTTTTTCTTGTGCTTATGCTTATGTCACCACAGTTTTCACTTGCTTGCTTGTGCTTATGCTTATGCACTGGTAAAAACTTTGAAGGAAAGAAAAGAAGAGATAATTCAAATCTCTATCAATCAATGTTTGCAATGTTGGCCCATTAACACTATTTTCTAATATTATAAATGACTATGATGACTAACTTTTCCCTGGGCGCCAAAGGGGAGAGCATAAATTAAGTAAACATAGTTATTATATTCTGCATGCGTGCTAACAATATTTACACAACATTGAGCGCTAAATGTGACACAAAGCGTGAAAGAAAAAAAAAAACAGAAAACAGTGTTTAAATACGGTAAATTGTGCTGTAAGAAGTGCTTTCTTATGATTCAAAATGGCACTGAACGCGTAGAGCTTCTACTTTCGGAGCGCCATTGTTCTCAGTTCGATCGTGGGCCAAAACAGGTAAGCTTACCTTTTAAAACGCGAACAGTCTCATCAGGAACACCATTCTTCAGAAGCCACTGACCACGAGCAACTGGACTTCGAGGTAGGTTAACTTCAAAATCGGTGCGAATTAAAAAATCACTCATTTTAGGAGATTACCAGTACAGAAACGTGGACACTTGACAGTTGATCGAGCAAGACTGATAGAACACGTAACAAATTTTTAAAAAAGTCAGCGGATTTACGGTGCATTCGTGCCCAGGGCGCGATCGGCGCGATCGATGATACCTATAAAAATCTGTCAACGCTGATATAAATCTCGTATTTCCGCCGGTTAAAGATCGATCAAGATTATTTTTAATTCTTCGTTTCATTAATACTAAAGTTTTTGTAAAACGGAACTATTTTTTCCACCAAATGAGATTCAAAACATGTAGATGTAAACATTATTTCTTGAAGAAAAAAAAAAACTCTCAGAAAATGCCGGTTTAGTAAGAAGAATCCTCATTCTTATCACAAGGATTCTCGTTCTTCTTCTGTAATTTCTGAAATGGTTAATCTTCTCAGAAGATTAAGACAACAGTAATTCCTTCGAGAAGAACTCTCTCGTGAATGACCTGGTAACAAGAATTCTCATTCTTGAGATAAGAATTTTCAGTCTTTTCTTAAGACTTCATAGAATAGTGATTCTTCTCAAGAGATTCGGATGTAATGCATTCTTTTGAGAAGAAATCTTTCCTGGTTGATCTCCTTACAAGAAGTTCAAGAAGAACTCTCTTATGTATGACCTGGTAACAAGAATTCTCATTCTTCAGATAAGAATTCTCAGTCTTTTCTTAAGACTTCATAGAATAGTGATTCTTCTCAAGAGATTCGGATGTAATGCATTCTTTTGAGAAGAAATCTTTCCTGTTTGATCTCCTTACAAGAAGTTCAAGAAGAACTCTCTTATGTATGACCTGGTAACAAGAATTCTCATTCTTCAGATAAGAATTCTCAGTCTTTTCTTAAGACTTCATAGAATAGTGATTCTTCTCAAGAGATTCGGATGTAATGCATTCTTTTGAGAAGAAATCTTTCCTGTGTGATCTCCTTACAAGAAGTTCAGTTCTTATCAAAAGAATAGCAATTAAGCTAATTCTTGTAATAAGAAAATCGTTTCTTCAGAGAAGAATACCCAAAATGGGAAGTTAAGAGTGTTTCACAATTTTGAAATACAAATTGCACTCATTCAATATTCAGGACGATCGAGGCACGCGTGGGCTTTTAGCAAAACCGCTAAAAAACATCTCAAAATCACCTATACGGCAAGCCGGTTGCGAGCTGTGGAGTGTTTGAACGAACATTAACAGAGTTACGCTTCATCATAATAAAGAATTTATCACGTAGGAATGAACGTTTATTCGTTTGTCTCACGATAGAATCGCTTTGAGATATTGATCGCGACGTTTCGACTGCAATACTGCTAGTCTTCATCAGGTGATGAGGTCGATTGTTTACGTGTAGCTATTTATGCACGTTGGTTCGCTGTGATTGGTGTATTTCGATCCTCATTATTCCGACTAGCAGATGATGTTCCCTCAGGGGTCCGCTTTGTAGTTGAACGGCTGTTATGCTTTCTGATCGTAGACATCCATGCTTCAGGAATTTCGATTCCGTTGTCTCTATTGATGTTATTAGAATGAAGTCTTATTTGGATAGCCTCTTTGACCCTACGTGTGTATCGGTGAGGGTCACGATCGATAAACTTGACTTGATTCCATAAAGGAAGATGCCCCGTTTCGTTTGCGTGCTCCGAAACTGCGGAGGTTTGTGTATGAGCAAGCCGTATATCTCTGTCATGTTCTTTTATCCTGTCTTGCATTGCTCTCCCTGTTTCGCCTATATATACTTTGCCGCATTCACATGGAATTCTGTATACAACACCTTCTTGTTTACCTGGTTCTAGGGCGTCTTTCGGTCGTACTAAGTAAGACCGAAGAGTTGTGTCAGATTTAAAAACGGCGCGAACGCCTTGTTGTTGTAGGCAGCGGCGAAGAACCTCTGATACACCTTTAATATAGGGTAAAACCGCAGTAGATTTAAATTCCTGCGTGGGTTCGTTGTTGGCTGTTGGTCTTGTGGTTTTAACAAGTTTTCGTATGAACGAAGAAGGATAACCGTTGGAAACAAGTACCGATGATAAATGTTTCTTTTCTTCAGAGATAACTGATGGTTTTGTTATGAGGTGTTTGGCTCGGTCATATAGACACTTAACAATACCACGCTTCACTGACTGAGGATGGTGTGAGTTATAGGCTAAGTATTGATCAGTGTGTGTGGGCTTTCTGTACACACTGGTAGTAAGAAGGCCGTTTGAGTCCCTTATAACTGACGTATCGAGAAAGGGAATGCTGTTATCTTTCTCGGTTTCCATGGTAAAACGAATAGTGGGCTGTTGGTTATTAAGATGTTGTAAAAAGCCGTCGACTTGGTCTCGATCTAATATAGTAAAAGTGTCATCTACATATCGCTTCCAGATCTTAGGTTTGTAGATCGCACTTGCTATCGAATGCTCCTCAAAATCTTCCATGAAGATGTTGGCTATAACCGCGGAGACAGGGCTCCCCATAGCGGCTCCGTCCTTTTGTTCGTAAATTGATCCATTGTACTGGAAATACGTAGATCGTAAAACAAAGTTTAAAAGTTTAAATTTAAGTTTAAATTTATCACGTTAATTTTTTATTTAGTGGTTTTATAACGATGTGTAATCTTCAAAAGCATTTGATACGCGCGGCATTTTGAATACTCCTGCAAGCGACGTTCATGAACGACTGAAAACAAACGGCACAGCGATTAAAATTGAAATAGAGATTACTGGCGATCAATAGAAGAAATATACTTCGGTGAAACATATACAGAAACAACAATTTTCGCTCATGAAGACAAGTATTAAAGTGTCTCTAAAAATCCTGAGTTCAAGCTTAAAGCTTTAATAAGTGTATGTTTTAAATCTGCTTCCCGGAGTTTGCTTTTTTCAATGATGAACTCGAGGCAAAAAATTCGCTCAAAGCTTTCTTTTACAGCCAGAATTATAACTAAATATTCTTTGGAACGACTTCTCTCTATTTGCGGTGAGAAAATGTCTAAAGCCGGGCTTTTTAAAGTTGTGTAAGCTTACATGAAATTGAATGAAACCTGATACTCGGTCAGATCATTGTATCAAATCGTACAAACCAGTCCGGGCCACATCCAGAACTGGATATATGATTTCCTGTCATCTGATTGGTTTACAAAAGACCAAAACATTGCTTAGACCGCAAAAGGACTAAGGCCTAATCTAAGGCCTAGAGAAAATGGCGGCGATGTCACGTCGAAAGCCGCTCCAAAGATACTCATGATACGATAGAATCTTTCTTTTCTAGAACTTGCGGAAAATTCCATCGAAAAGTCGTTTTCTTTATTTTTCTTTACTGGAATTACGTGACTCACAGAAGCTCGCGAACTATAAGCTTTAATCAGCAACCTTGTTTACGACTTCTTCGCAAGAAGGAGGCCGCCTGATCTTCTCAATTCGGGAGAGCCGAGGAAAGTGAACGCTACCTTATAGCGTGCGTATATACCTAAGAGAAGCGTAATTTTGGCCTTGATTTGTCTGATTTCACAAGAGCTGTTGAGGAAATGTAAATTTTCCCGACATTCTTATTTCAATGTGCACTGGGATAGTGAATATTATATCGACAAACAGGTTTACATCATTTAAATAAGGGCAGCTCATTTCGTTTAGTTCTTTTTGTTTGAAGTGCTTCAGTTATTATCAGAAGATGATGTTTCAGGTACCTTAAGCAAGTTCTTATAACATATTCAGGGTGACCCAGATTGTATGAATTCCTTGCTTATAATAAGAAAGTAGGAATTAAACATGCGAATGTTTAAAATTGTTCAGTTTTAAAAATTGTATGTCACTACAGTTTTGATTTCTAAAAGAAACCATATAACATTTTAACATCACCAGATACTTCTGCTCTTCTATTTACAACACAATTGTTGCAGGATTTGTATTTTGTACACAAGCATAGGTTACAATCATTCCACTAAAGGTTAAGCAAATAACACCACTCAGTATAAAACAGTCACTTTATTATGGTCCTCCTATCGCATCACAACTGCATTTTCCTCTTTCAAAGCTTCATTGTCATAAGCTGCAAGAAAAAATAATTATGAAGTTAGTAATAATATACTATATATTATATCATTGTGTCACTCGACACAAACCAACAGTCAAGATGGACACTTATATTGATTTTAAGGATGGCTATATTTTTTTGACAGCTACATATATTTTTTTAATATCATATGGAAGATATCACTATTTTTTCAAAAGAGCCACTCATGCTAAATTCTCCCCATTTCCTCCTGCTCTTTCCCTCTCAACAACTTATGCAAAATAATTGTCCATAAGAAGTCAAGTAGATACCGTGACCAAAATACAAGAAAGAGGCTACAGGGAGTTCAGAATATCAATACCCATAAATGACTGGTCAAATAGACTTAAACACATACAACAGACCAAAACAAAAGCTTCCAGATTTAAATGCATTGAGGTTTTTGTTTAAAATAAGCAACAAATAATAATTTTATAAAGTTTTTGACCAGGTATTCTTTTAAACCCTTATTACAAAAACTGCATGTATCAAACTGAATTTTGTACTTACTGTTATTTCCATGTCTTGAAATCCATCAATGAAAGACCCCATGGACCTAATTAGTATGGATAATAACATGATTTGTAGTGATATGTTTCATCCACTTCTGTGTGGTAGTGGGTTTTGCAGGTGACTTTGGTTCTTCAGTTCTTATTCTTAAAAAAAAAATAGAATATTTTTAGTTATTATTGATATTGTTAAGAGCCCTTGATAAAAGTAAAACTCTGAGGTGCATGGGAATGGCTGTAGACACAAGTGTAAGACCTGCCATCTTCATTGTTGTTGGTTTTGTACTGAAATACATCTAGAGTGCTACTGTTAGCTGTAACTTCTGTGCTGTACCACCTGAAAGTAGCTCTTGTCTTCAGTAATATTGCTAAATTCCTTGTGTCTGACTAGAAAAAATCTTTTCAAAAATTAAACAAACAGAATCTATGAAAGTGGAAATAATCCTCACAGTTAAATACTAGGGTTTTATTCTTACAAGTATGTGTGCCACCCAAACCTCCAAATGTATATATTATTACTGGAGTGAGGCATTGTAAGAGTCAAGTGTCTTGTCCAAGAACACAGCATGGTGAACTCAGCCAGGGCTAGCTCATTCCTGGCCAATGCTCCAAGTGGATTGAAGCCCACTGACAAACTAACCTCAAGGCTATTGCTTTTCCAGCATATATATTTGCAGTAGAGCAACTATAAATTATTTATTTTTATTAACAATTTTGGTAGGAGTCTACTGCAACTGTACCATGTGTTAAAATTAGTACTATCTCGGGCAACAACATTTCACTTAACTACAATGAAAACACATCATTTCTCGCATGTGGTGAGGTTGTAACTTGACTTCTAGCAGCAATCTCCAGTCTTTCCTGACATTTACCGTTTTGTTATCTAAATACAAATAATACAATCTGTCGCACTATCTTTCTATAAAAGCAAAGTACACTTACTTAGTTGTTCAGTTGGTAGCAATACTTCAGAATACCCGGCCCGACTCTATGGAGCTTAATGTCGGTCCCACAGTAAGGTCTGCTCGATTGGTCAAACAACGATCGAAACAACATTTCTGCATTGCTCCTTGGACCAACCAACGCAATCTAGACAGTTCGGGTTTTCGATAAAGTTTTGTCACCCAACCGGCATCTTTATGCCAAAAACACAACGTGCTTTTCCACCACACTGCAATAGAACATAAAATGAACATGGCGTTACAAAAATTCGCACATGGCGCAAACTCACTATTGCAAATTCAAACCCACAGCACTATGTGAAAATACCTTGCACTACGACAACAAAACCACCATTATCAAGCAAATTTTATGTAGATTTCAAAAAAAATTTTTTCAAAGATCCAAAAAATGTTACACACCTTTCTATCTTCAGATGTTTTGCGCCTTGTCAGGTAAATCTTTGAGCTGAAGCACTCCCGTTTTCAGCCGTTTTACCTCCAGAGAACACGCAAACCTCGCCGGTTGCCATTTTTTTTACACTCATATGCTTCCTCATCATTCAAAGACAACGCTCTTAAGGTACTGTGGGAAAAGGTAATTTCTAGGCGTAGCAAAGAGCTGAAAAGTGACCCTGGATCGTGCCCCTTGGTTTGGGCGCCATGTTGAAAATTTGGGTGACGTCATCATATATCCTGTTCTGGTTGTGGCCCGGACTGCAAACGTGCATAAACTAGATAGCGGCAGAAACTACGCTCGACTTCATTAAAACATATAAAAAAAAACAAACATCAAATACGATAATTAGTCAGGCTTACCGTTCAAGATGCAGCTCCTAGAAGCTATCAAGTAACGGCAGACTTTTTAACTCTCTCACGCATCAAGCAAGGTGAAAAACGAAAACGATGCCATCCCAAATCGGATTTCCGACTTTGACAAGCGACGTATTTCTCACCCAAAAACCCATTAAACAAACTAGCCACGAATAACTGAAGACTCTTGATAGCAGCTGAATTTCATTTCTTGTACATCCAGTACAAAAAGGCGGTTATAAAAATCACTAGTGGACACAAAACTCTGTCAGTTTCAGCTTTCAAAGTAAACAAGTTTCAAGATGCTTGTCAGCGGATAACTTCAAAAAATACTCGACCACGATGGGTCGACATCTGAGCCCGCGACACGGTCAAGTGATACTGGTCAGCGGATACCCTGTTTTGACAGCTGTCAATTGATCACAACGTTGACGTGTAATATGTGTGCAATGTTAGTTTTCCTGTGCTCCCAAGTTAGCTAGAAAGTGTGAGATTGAACATTGGGTTCCCTGTGGTGCGGACAGACGGGCCGCGGGCGGTGTACGGTCACGTGATTACCAAATTTTCTGGGATGGGTAGATTTACTTACCCATGGTACACCGCTGGCGCGAGCAAGAGCTCCGCTATTACCCATCACTACATCACTAGCGGAACTAGGGAGGGGCCTGGACCCCGCTTATGTTTGGTGGAATTTAACCCCCCCCCCCCCCCGGAGGGCCGATAAAATATTTTTGACGAGGTCGGTCCCCCTCTAATAATAGGCTCCGGATGAGCGGGGAGCCCACTTATTCCTGAGGATCTGAATACGCAGGAAAAGTTACGGAAACCTAATTGTCTTGGCATGGTTACTAATTTTTAGAACTGAATCCGTACTGATATCTTTTTTCATGTCTTAGAGTTTTCTTTCCCCTACTCGTATTATAACTCACAGTTTGATCTCAACGTGTTTTGGTTTTGACATTCTGTATCCCTCCTGAAGTTTCTGGGCAATTTTACGGGCATTTATATCCGGATATGGAGATCCACCTGGAAGAAATTAAGATTTACTAGGATGAGGAGTGCATAACGAAAAAAATGTTTTTCTGCACAAGCGAAAACATATAAAAGAGGTTTACGTGATTTGAACAAAATTAACACTAATTCGAGTAGGTAAACTTTTGCTCTGAGGTTTGGAATGTTTTGTTTCTTATAAGAACAGTACACTTTAAGAGATATTATTTTAAAAAAAAAGATAGTAAAAACTGATTAAGCATTGTTTGTTTGTGTGCTCAGGCATTCCGATATGATTATTGAAATTAAGGTACATGGAGTTTTGCTTTTTGCTTCATATTGTATCTGTTCTATCTATTACGAACCATGGAAAACAAGAAAACATAGAGTACACAACAAAATATCAATGAACAATTTTCCCAACTCACCAACAGTAAAAATCTCGTAAAGTACGACGCCGTAACTCCAGCTAGAACAAACAATCATATATAGTCAGCAGAAATAACTAAAATAATGAAGGGAAGGCGCGTGCACCGATTTTCTAAGAGTTACAGTCACCTTTGAACTTGTAGAATACCACCTGCACAAGCAGCACAACATAAATCTCTTTCATTTTGTTGAGATAAGTATCGTTGAAGTTTATTGAACGTAACATAAAAGAGACAGACGAAAGCCTTGTGACTCATCGGAAAAGACAACATTCTCCATGCTTAACGTGAAAAAAATACCTACACATCACTCTGTGTAGTGTATGTTCCATACATCAACGATTCATAAGCAGTCCATTTCACTGGCAGACGCCCCTTAAAAAACAATCAAATTAGAATCAATCAGAATTATCTTAAATTTAATTTCTGCTCTTATGCCGATGTTTTCATTGTTTTTACCTTCTCATCAACTTTTTAAACACCGCTAAGGATACTCCAGATTTCAAAGAAGCAATTTGAACCCCTGACTAGAGATCTGACGCAATTTTGTAATAAAACCCGACATATTTAAAATTAAACGGTGTGCTTAGTTGAACTCACGCGACTCGTTTTGTTGTAGATGTCTTCCTGATGCACATCCCTCGCCATTCCAAAGTCTGTCACCTTACATTTCTCTCCTTCACCAACCAGAACATTTCTTGCGGCCAAGTCACGATGGATAATCTACATGAGAAAAATTTCTTATAAGGGCTTTTTTCAAAAATCGGATCAAGATTAGAATAGTATTCCTTTTAAACCTGTGCTTAGGGCCTCCTCACATGAGCCCGGTTTCCAAGATCTCGCTTATTTAACTCTAAATTCAATGTGTTCATATGAGAGGGTGGGCTGGCTCGGTTTCCGACAACTCGGGCGCCGTTTTTCCAACCAGGATTTTTGAAACCGGGCTTAAATTTCACATTTGAACCCAAGACGAAATTGGTTCCGGCAACTGGGCTCATCTAAGGAGAGTAGTCATGTTTCATTAAAGTTTAGCCTCTTTGGTGGATTCCCTTTGGATTCCCTCGAAAAAAGTGGAGTCCATGATGTCACCCATTGTTATAACCTATGGAAAGTGCCCTCCTCCATACTAATTCGTAATGAGCGTCCCTCTACTTCAATATAAACAATTTTTGTAAGTTCAAAAGAGAGGGAAGACGAGAGAAGTTAAAAAAAATTCGGAAAAGGAAGTGTTGTAACGTGGAAGGTAATGGAGGCGTTAGCACAAAAAAGAAATGCATCGAAGCCGGCAGCTGCAACTTTCGAGGCAGTCGAGTGGTCGAGTTAGACGTTCTGGCCAAAGCCCTGGATAGTGGTTGCAGTGCGTGTGGAAAAGCTCTTCAGCTATCAAACTGACTATCTCTGGGTTGGGTAGGGTTTTGTATATCATGTGCAGCGATCCGGAATGTGGAGAGGTAAATGTTTGCACCACAAGCAAATCGCATCTTGCCGCCGGTGCTGGTCGCGGCCGACCAACTTTTGATGTAAACTGATTATCAGCTTTTATCTGAACATTTTTCCGAGTTAACAATCATAATACCGTATAACAACTAATGCAACTTTAATTAGATCTGTACGAATAAGTGCAGTTAAATTTACAATGTTTTTTTTCCGGAAAAGAGAAATGGGCCTGCCCGCCTGGGAACAGAAAATGATGACATAGCTTCTAAGCGAATACCGGCACCACAGTCTCTTTTTTCGCTTGTTTGACTCTACAAACAATAGGCTGCCTACACAAGAAGAATGGACAATTTTCTATGTTCAGAAAAAAAGATATAAAGGAAAGTATAAAGCCAATACTCATTTTTTCATTTAAATTATGGTAACCATGGTAACGAATTTAGGGTAGTGCTTTCTCAACGTATGCGTTTTCGTACCAAAAGCCTTTTGAAAGTGTTACTCTTGTCCAACTCTAAATGTGTATAACCTCATTTCGCACAATCAATTAGGCCTAATTATTGAAATCGCTGTGCATTGGACTCTTTTTGTCATTGGTTTTTAATAAAGTTTTTAAAACGATATCTCTTGTTTTGTCAATTTATTTGTCGCGTGTTTTAATTGATCCTTGTCAAGTAATTTTAAATTGTTTTTGTACTAATACGTCAAGGTTTTCCCATGGGGTTTTTCCTTGTAGAACTAATTTGTATTCAACTTTGGGCTTGTGAACTCGCATAATTAACTGACGAACGGTGCCTAAAAATGACAAGACTTTAATCGTTTTTCACGCCCTCGGGATAGATAGGAGAAAACGGTTCTGTAATTGTCAGACAATATAGAAAAAAAGACTTTTTAGCTCTTCTTTGTGTATGTGTTTTATTGATATATCCGATTCAGTTTTTAGCGCTGAATAAGATATAGTAAGCCGTTTCTCGCGTTTCTAGGTGATCGCTTTCTTATTCCTATTTCTCTTTTAATAGACGTTTAAACCGGGCTCAAGTTACTTACCGGGCAAGTCTAGGTGAGTCTATCGTTGCTATTGAAGTAGAGGGACCCTCATCAGTAAACCTATACCGAATTAGTATGGAGGAAGGCACTTTCCATAGGTTATAACAATGGGTGACATCATGGACTCGACCTTACGCATATCAATAAAGGGAATCCACTTTTTGCGAGGGAATCCAAAGGGAATCCACCAACGAGGCTTAATTCTACTGAAACATGACTACTGAAGAAGCCAGTTAATTTGATAATTTTTTATCATGACAGTTCGTTGAAGACAATCGCTTGATATTCAGATACGGAAAGAAGCCTTTTTTTACAAACCACACCCTGAATTTAAAATTTGTAGTTGCTAGAGACGATAGAGGAAGCCATTTTGTACTAATTTGAGGAAAAAGATACGATGGTACATTTTTGTTCTATTTTGAGTAACCGCGAAGAAATGTCATTGCTAGAGAAAGTTATTAACAAGACAGAGATCCTCCTGATTGTGCTGTGCCTGATGCAAGTTCCCCATGGTGTCTAATACGAGATGTCATGAGATTGTGCCTCCTTGTTCGCCTTCGAAACTCTGTGTTTCTTTCATACTCGCCTAATAGAGCAATCTCTTTTATGGCTATGGCAAGGACGGATCCGATTACACCTCCCACAAAACATATATCGTACATGATGAGGTACGCAAGTGGAGCACCTCGCTCAGCTTGTTCAGAAAAGACTGGTACCAATGGGCACATGAGCTGCTGGTCACAAACTCACACAACGAGCTCGGACCCTTCACACCCACAGGATAGGTATCTCTGGACAACATAGTTTAAGTAACTTTTTTAGTAGATTTATTTGAAATTTATATATTCATTACGTGATATTCATTATTTGAGCACATGTTTTTTTTTTAGAATTGAGCAAGGTTTGTAAGGCTAACACTTAAGCTTCTAAACCTTGAGAGCTCAATCTTATGTTCCATAAAGGTTTATCTTGTAGCTAAATGTTAATAATATCTTACAGTTCCAATATCAGTTCTCAATTTCAAATTATTACTTTTAGTTTAAATCACATTTAAAGCAAACCTTTTTCGAGGATAAGAAACACATTCCATCTGCGACCTGCCAAGCGAATTTCATTAACTGCTCTGATGTAAGATTGGTCTGTGGCTGCATATCCGGGTCCTTAAAGTACGTGTCGTTCAGTCCTCGACTCTTCCTCAAGTAGCCCAGTAGGTCACCGTAGGGAACATACTCAATTAAAACCAACAACGGCTCTATGGTAACCAATATAATAAGAAAATCTTCAAACCTGAATTCCCACTTATGACATATCATTAGAAAATTCTCCGATTTACTCTCCGAGCAAATGTTAATGATTTTGTTCGCACGAAGAGACATAGAATGAAGTTAGTATCTTTCAATGAAGATGATGTGAACTGCGACAATAAAAAAAATCTAACTGGAGGTATGATCATCGCAGGTCTGATGCAATTTGGGAAACAGAAACGAAGGCGGAAAATAAAAAGCCCTGAATTTCAGTCAATCCCCGCTTTACAGACATCCGCTAAATGCGGACACTTCATTATTACGGACACTTTCCTTTGTCCCTGGGGAAAGAAAGCCCTCAGCTAATACGGACACTTTCTATGGTCCCCTCAGTGTCCCTATAAATTTAAACTGGGTTTAACCGCAACATTACAACATTACTTTGAAACCTTGCAAACATACTTAAAAGACATATGTTCAATTTGGAAATGAATTAGCTGACATTTCTATTTGTTTATAAGTAAGCTATTAAAGTTATCTACTTCAACTTATGGAATTAGTTCTCTTTGTTTGACTTTGTTTAACTCAGTGATATATCCGTTCTAATACTTTCTGCCTATTAAATTGTTCCATATGGCAACGTGGAGAACATATTGGTGATCCAAAACAAAGGAACGGCAGCCACGTTGGTGTACCAACCTAGCCTTCTGTTGAAAAAATTGAATACTTGTTATGTAAACGTTTGCTTTTTTCTAATTAATGTGTTCTTATAAATTCTGGCCATATTAGTTTAAACGCTCTATCATTCCAATCATTGGCAGTATACAATCACCACGAAAACTTAAATGCCACAAATTCAATAAACTGAAACGTTACTCCCTTACCGGTTTCTGTGACGCAGCCCAACAGCTTGATCACGTGGGGATGAGGTTTTAGTTTTTTCAACAGTTCAAGTTCTGACAGAAGGTCCTTTTTATCTGAAGCTGGAGCATTTGCTAAAAAGAACCCAAAAAATTCTCAATTTTTTTACCATTACTTTATTGCGGTAATCGTTTTGCTGCAGTGAGCTTTTTCCACTAACCTCTGTCCAGTTAGTCTTTTTTTGTTTTGTTTGCATCGAAACCATCCAACTGAACCAGATGTCTTTGAAGTATAGTGTATTGACCTACCTTTGTACTCAACCTTACCCAAATCTCCATTTATTAGTCATAGTACACTGAATTACACCACACCTTTTAGCATTTTTACTGCTACTGTCAAGTTATCTTGGCTTCCACGTATGTCATTTACTGTCGCCTTGGCAACCTGTGAAAAAGCTCCTTTACCAATGACTTTAACTATGTTGACCTGTCTACGAATGATCTCCCAGCTTCTTGTTGAGGGATGAAGTGGCATGTAATTTGCACTTGCTGTAGATGCATAGGTCGGGGCTTCAAACGTTCGCTCCACATCGAAGGATTGTGAATCAGCCTCTACTTTAACAGCAATGGGATTCTATTGTCAAACATAGTGAGGCAAGATTCAATAGTAAAACAACAACGCTCAATTGTAAAGTGCCTTTTTTAAAGAGGCCAGTAAACCGTACAATTAAAGTGATCGACAAATTATTGAATGACTCAAATGAATTAGTACGCTGTGCAGCTCTTTGTTTTAAATATCATAAAGAAATGTCCTGAGCTCAAGTTCCATAAGGAGCGTCCAATCAAGCTTTCCGTCATTCGCTGAAAAAAGAGAAGAGAAACTCAGAAAAATATTCTCCAGGCAACGATACTTTGCTTTGCTCTGACCTATTTCATGACCTAAGGTTAGGCGTAGGCGCTTCTCGGGTTAAAATATAGAGCTTAACAAGGCAAAACGACAGAGGTTTTTCTATCCCCCTCTTCCCTCCATCCACCCCACCACCACTGGTTCATTTTCATCGAGCCCAAAATTCCATACGTTGTGCACAAATGCCCTTAGCAATAACGCATTAACTTGCCATCGCTAGATCTCCGCATCTTGGACAATTTCTGTTGAGAAGAAAGTAAATAGTACTCAAAAAACGTTTAGACTAAAATTTGTGCCAGCAAGACGCTATTAAGCTTTTGTCGATCTGCCTGTAAGTCACATAACCTTTAATTACCTATGATATTACCCTTATCATAACCAATCTTTGCTGAGATTGGACTAAAACACCCTGATACTGGTGGTACATGTGACGAAGGGAATGGTAAAGTTAAAACATATTCTATAATAGATGTAAGACTCAACTTGTAATTTGGATTCCTAGCATTTCCGGAAACAGAAAATACAACCTTACATCTCACGGCAGGGTAAATCAACGGAAAGTCACCTGGTTTGCTGCAAATTGTAGCGTCAGTGACTGTGGCCGGTATAGCTAAATTCTTCCTAAACAGGTTTTTTGCTGAAAACTGCATAGATTACATTATCTCTCTATATTTTCGCCGGGGCGATGAATCCGAGAAAACTATAATGATAATAAGGAATTAGTTACTTACTTTCTCTCCGGTAACTTTTCTGGAAAAAAAATATGTTTAGACATGTTCAGTTTGTAAACACTTTGACAACTGGTTATTGAAATATCTGTGAAGCTCAATACAAATTAACATGATGTGAGTATCTTTAGTCCTCGCATCATTTACCAAGCCTTTCAGGGATTTTTACTAACGCATTCACTTCTACTACATCCAGTTTGTCTTTTTCTTGTAATAACCATAGTGATAGCGAAACATACGAAATTATGGCCGCACTCACTTTGAAGCAGGATCTGGTTCTATAGTTTTAACGAAAATTGGAAAAAGCCTCCAAAATCCAGTATTAAACCGAAACGATGTTCTAAGAATTGAAAAAATCTTAACGCCTTGCAAAAGAAACTTGGCTTATACCAACTGCTGAATGGCTCATGAAGGGGTTGATACCAATTGGGACTTAAGTCCTGTATCATCTGTTGTCAACTTGTTGATTCACTGTGGCGAATTCAATAGAGAATTAGGACAAATGCTTTTAATATAAAAACCCACTTACCTGAACGGGTGCGCATTCGGCAGACGATGAATATCAGAATAAGATTACTTATTAACAAAAGACAGATGATGGTGATATAAACAGCATGAAGAATTTCCTTTTGATTACCACACGAGGAACCTAAAACGAAATGTTTGCTGTTAGTTGTAAGCAATTATAGCGCAGCGACACTCTCCTAATGCTACAAGTAAAAAGACAGTATACAGAAGATATAGTATTCAATGGCCTGTAAACCGTCTGTATTTCATTATATTGCATTTGTTGCCCTTCAAGCGTTTCTGATTTTACGGAAGCAAAAAAATGGCACTGATGAAGGTGAGAACAAGTGCAGTTTAATCATGCATGGTTCTCTTTCCGCCTTTAGGAGTAACAGCAACTTACCTGTTTGGCCTCCTGTTGGTTTGGAACCTGAGAAAAATATTTAAGAATACTATCATTCTAACTTGTCATATGGGAATGATTTACAGTTAAACCTGTTCATCTGGTTATTTTTAATTGAAACTTATTGTAACGGTAGTCAAAAATAAATCCTCAGAAGGCAAGATGCCGCGAGGGTTGCTTTTGAGCGCTTACAAATTATTTATAATACGCCTTTTGATATTCGCTGTCGGCCAGTCTTGCAACTATTTCCTTTGATTATTGTCGTATTAGTCCTATCTTGGAACTAACTGCCCGGCCTATATAGCATGAACGATTCACATTTCATGAATGGTCCAATGAATCAGTAAGGCTCGGCATTGTCGCAACGTCGGCGTTACTGACTACTTACTTTTATTAACAGCGTTTTATCTACAATTTTTCGCTACATTAATTTAAATTGAATAGCACACAATGGCCGTTTTCACACTAGAGACGGATGATCCATCTTCAAAATCCGTCAAAATTGTCGGAAAAACAAGTGCATAAAGTCAGGCGGATTGTCCGGTCCGAAATTAAGACCGTTCCATTTTTGAATTAAGACGTATTACCTGACGCGAATTATCCAACGGATAACCAGTAGTATACTAGGGTCAAAGATAACCGTTTTTATGCGTTCCTTTTGCGTTCCGTGTGCCTTCCATTTATTAATATGCATAAGGGTCGAGTCTATGATGTCACCCATTGTTATAACCCAGGGAAAAAGTGCGTTCCGCCATACTAATTAAATGTCTAGTCAGTGTCTAGTTAGCTAGGTAAAAATGCGTTCCTCCATATTAATTAGTTCCTTCCTCCATATATAATGAAGTGGATAGGTTTACTAATGAGCGTCACTCTACTACAATAGGAACAATAGGCCTGCTCAAACTTGCCCGGGCTCTTTTAACCCTGATTGGATAGTAGACAATCTATTATGTGTTCAACATAAAAGCGCGCTCTCCGTTCAGCATTTTATTCATGCAATCGCTTTGCTAAGAAACAGTTTGTCCGAGTTCGCTCGTTTTGAGAAAACCTTTATTCACTTTTGAACATCATGGCTTTTATTACCGATGCCACTGAATTGCAAGCTCTTTTGAATGGTTGTTCCTCGACCCACGATTGGAAATTGTTGCTGGTGCACACTGGTGTATGCTCGGCTGTCGGAACTCACAGCCCAAGAGATACCAGTAAGTATTCTATTTCGTCTCTGAGTTCTTTCCTGATGACGGTTTACGTTTAATTTGTACGTTGAAATAACGAGTATTCATTAGTCTTTACTTAATGTTCTCTCCCACAGATTGAAATCAATCAGGACACGGATAGTGATGAAGTCAACAATCTACTGAGCGATTCGGTAAGTTTTCGAATATGTTATGTCAAGAAGTGTAAAAAGCTCACGCATCATTTATGTCCGTTATGTTAATAGACTCGACTTGGGTTAGATTTGCATTTGATCTATTAAACTAAATCGTGTATCTTTTTGTTATCCTCGTTAAAGAAACAAAAGGACTCCAAACTCGATTTGCTTCAACTTTTTTGTAGACATGTACAGTTGTCATATAATAGTCATCGAACATGTTTTCTTGCTAAACTAAGATATAGGAAGCCGTTTCCTGCGTTGCTAGGTGATCGCTTCTCTTATTCCTATTTTGCTTTTAATAGACGGTCAGAAAACCGGAGTCAAGTAACTTCACGGGCAAGCCGAGGCAAACCTATTGTGCCTATTGCAGTAGAGAGACGCTCATTAGTAAGCCTATACCGAATTACTATGCAAGAAGACACTGACTAGGCACTTAATTAGCATGGCGGAACGCACTTTTTCCCTAGGTTATAAGACGTCATAGACTCGACCCTTATGCATATTAATAAAGGGAACGTACACGGAACGCAAAGGGAACGCACCAATGAGGCTTATCTTTGGCCATTTTAATAGATTTCTTTCAATTCGCTGTTTTTTACTCTTTTTGTTTTAAAACGGCTCTTGTCTGGTTCTATTGCTAGCAATTATAAGTGGCGTGTTTCAATTGATCCTTGTTAAGTTATTGATGGTTCATATACCAATACCTCAAGACTGCTCCCTCCTCCTCCTCATTCTATTGTTTGTCCTCGAAAAGGCCAAAAGGCCAAATTCAGGCCTGTAAGGCCAAACTCAAATGTGATGGCCTGATTTTGGCCTTTTGACTTTTCGAGGGAAAACAATAGAATGAGGAGGAGGAGGAGGGGGAGGGAAAAAATAAAAATGAGGAGGAGGAAGAAAAATAATAAAATTGTGGAGGGAAACGTGGTAAAAGAAGGTAGCTTGCTTTCTTTGACCATTTTAATAGATTTCTTTTCATATCGCTGTGTATTTGACTCTTTTTTGTTTTAAAACGGTATCTCGTTTCAGATTTTATTGCTAGCAATTATTAGTCGCGTGATTAATCAATTGATCCTTCTTACGTTATTAATTGTTTTATAATAATACGTCAAGATGCTCCCTTGAGGTTTTTCCTGTAAAGCTAATTTGTATTCAACTTTGGGCTTGTGAACTCACATAATCACCTGACTAACGGCACGTGAAACGTTGAGACCTCAATAGTTTTCCATTTCCTCGGGATAGAACGGAGAAAACAGTTCTGTAATAGTCAGACAAAATTGAAATAGAGAGTTTTCAGCTCCACTTTGTGTATATGTGCGTGTGTTTTGTTTATATATCCGAGTTTTAGCGCTAAATGAGAAGACGTAAACTTAATTGAAATAAAGACTTTTCAACTCCACTTTCTGTCTGTTTTGTTTATATGTCTGTCGTGAGTTTTAGCGCTATAAAACTAAGATATAGGAAGCCGTTTCTTGCGTTGCTAGGTGATCCCTTCTCTTATTCCTTTTTTTTAATAGACGGTCCGAAAACCGAAGTCAAGTAACTTCACGGGCAAGCCCGGGCAGGTGTGAGCCGGCCTATTGTTACTATTGTAGTAGAGTGACACTCATTAGTAAACCTATCCACTTTATTATATATGGAGGAAGGCACTTAATTAATATGGAGGGACGCATTTTACCTAGCTAGCTAGACACTGACTAGACACTTAATTAGTATGGAGGAACGCATTTTTTCCCTAGGTTATAACAATGGGTGACGTCATTGACTCGACCCTTATGCATATTAATGATTTACCTCGACCTAGGGTTATGACAATGGGTGACGTCATAGACTCGACCCTTATGCATATTAATAAAGGGAACGCATAGGGAACGAAAAGGGAACGCACCAAAACGGTTATCTTTGACCCTAGTATACTACTATAACCTGTCTCAGACGGGTCTCTAGTGTGAATACGGCCAATGGCTGCGATACGAAGCTCAGTTGAAAGTTGTGGATTTTTTTGTCAGTGACTTTTGCTACTATAAGGAACTGGTTTTTATTAGCCGTTTTCACACTACAGATGGATTATCCATCTGAGACGGATAATCCAACGGATAATCCGTCTCAGACGGTTGTTCCCTCTCTATTGTGAAAACGGCCATAATATCTGTAAGAATTACGGTAAACATTTAAAAGAAAGAATTCACTGAGGAAACATCACGTGGTCTGAAATGTGAAAACAAAACTTACAAGCTTAAAAGGTCTATAGTGAACATCGGTGAATGATCTACTGTGCGTAATGATCTACTGTGTATTTCCCTGAGATACACTCTTTCAGTTAAACTTCCGCTTAACCCACCTTCCTGTACGTCAACACGTTGTATCTTTCCTTCCTTGGAACTCTCTCCATACTTGTTGCTTGCTGTTACCAGTACTTTATATTTCTGGCCCACTTCGATTTTCACAACATATTTACGTACTGAGACATCACTTATCTTTTTAGCCTCGTTCCATTGCTCGTCATTTTGGGTTCCGTAGTACACAGTATACATTGTGATTTCTGCTCCGTTGTTGTTTGGTTCCTTCCACTTCAAGGTTATTTCATCAGCTTTTAATTCGTATGTGAAGGCCACTGCTGACGGAACACCTTTTGAACAAAGAAATGTCACAGAGCTGTTAATTTCAATTTCAAACTTTCTACTCATTCTTCCTTAAACAACTGGAGTTCCACTTTTGCGGATAGCTTATGTTAAAAAATTGAAAAACGATACGATAAAGGTTTTGATAATGCATTGTCAGTTGTGAAAAACACATCTACCCGTATTTGGCTCTCCCTACTACTCTGGTACGCTATTAAGATCGATCCTGGACATAAGTGAAGCAAAGACACTTATCATCAAACAGAAGCTACATATTATACAACCATATGATGGAGACCAATGCCACACATTATGTCTACTTTTACAGTGGACATTTAAAAAGGAGAAATATACAGAGTGCAAAAAGAGTTAAAAATGATACCTGGGCCAGAATACACCTACCTCCCAACACCTTTATTTTCCTAATTTTTCTCTGTTCTTTCCCTCCTTCTCCAAAACTGTTTGTAGCAGAAACTACAAATTCAAATTCTTTGCCTTTTTCCAAGTTAACAACAACTTTACGATCTGACGTATCTGTAATTTCCCTTATTTTAGTCCAATTCAATGATGTGCCATCCTTACGGACAGTTCTTCGGTACACAGTGTACTGGGTTATAGGGGCTCCATTGTTTTCAGCCTCTTTCCATTTTAAGGTGATTTCAACATCCTTTGTTTCAGTCGGTAAATCTGTGATCTCCGCTGCTGCAGGGACTCCTGGGTTAAAAGATGAATAGTACAAAGCGAACAAAAACTAGGTTACTTTCGGTTGTATTGATAGCCTAGCAAAGTTAGGCTGCAGTTACTTCGAGTCTTCGAACGGTTGTACTCCTTAAAACCTTACCTCGTTTTCAATGAAGACATGCTTTGCAACAAATTATAACAAAGACTATGTAATCCGAAATTAAACAAACTCAAATTTATAACTATACCCGCCTGGATTATTTAGATGAAAATGAACTATAGAGCTTTTCTGTAGGCGTGGCTTTATAAAGAAAGGGTTTTTTGTGAGCCAAAAAAAATTCGACTATGAAACTAAACTATTATTTGCGGACAATTTCAGGTAATGCAAGACGAAGGATACTAAGAATAATGTGAGTTTCCCGTTGAGATACAGCAAGAGATCTGGTCGCAAAAGTTGGTAAAAGACAGAGCATAACCTTCATTAGCTGAAGTTAGGCCTTGTCCACACGTACCCAGGTATTTTTTGAAAAGGGACGGATTTCTTTTCTCCGTTTAGCTTTCCGTCCACACGCAAACGGTATTTTCGGGCCTTAAAAACGGTCCCCAGAGTGGAGTTTTTGAAGACGCCAGCATATCTTTTTCGTGTGAACGGACGAGACGGACGATGATGCAGTGCATCGTACTTCAATTGTTTTGGTGTTTTCGTCTGGACGGGAGAAAACGATTCGAATAGGCCAAAGAATTCTCCGTAAATACAGTGAGGTAAAAAAAAAGAAAAAAACGCTACTGTGCCACACGCGGAAAAACACTGTCCCGATTATGCGCACGCGGGAAGGACTTTTTTTTCTCTTAAAAAGACTGGACACGATTTTGTCGCTCGCTCGACCGTCTGACGACCTGAAAAGCCTCTTTCATAACAGCTTTTATAAAGTTAAACTCGTCTCAGAGGACAACTTGTGGCACTTCACCTATCCTCTTCGTGACTCTTGCCACAAAAGGCCTACACAGAGTCTTTCCACTATTCTCGGTTAGCTGCTTTAGTCTGCACCGTACGCCTCCAGGTACTCTTTGGTTTTCCTCTTCTTCTGTTTCCTTCTGGTGCCCAAGTCATTGCTGTGTTGCAGTCGCTGTTTTGGTCCTGTATTAGTATATGTCCGATCGTCTCTCATTTACGCTGTTTCACCTCTTTACTCAGAGGTTTCATGTCCGCTCTTTCTAGCGGCTCTTCAGTACTGACATGCCCTTGCCACTGGATTTGTAGGATTCTTCGTAGAGATTTGTCTTGAAACACATCCACTGCTCTGTCGTCCCCTTGTTAATTTTCCATGTTTCACGCCCGTACAGGACTGGCATTAGCAGTGTTTTATACAGCCTCAGCTCTGTTCTTGTTAGTGTTTTTTTGAGCGCCATTGTCTCTCGTTCTTGTAATTTTGTTCAAATGTATATTTCATCCTTGTCTTATCTAAGTATTGTAACCATGGTGAAAGCGATTAAATAAATAAGCAACTTCCAAAATAGGCAAAATGGAATGGCAGGTATGTTTGTGTTGCGCATGTAGAGGGCCTAATGTAATAAACGACCCCAAATGTAATAGCATCTTAAGAAAAACATAAGCGGAATAGCATTCGGCCTTAAATGCATTGACGTCATGCTAACTTCATCAATGACGTAACATGTCATTAACCAACCAACTGGTTATGACAACGGCCATGTGATCATTCGCGCAATCTGTCACGAAAACCAATCACGTCATCGTCCACTACGTGACCAACTGATTACAACACCCACGTGACTGTGACTTCTTAAGCCTTGGTAAATATTCCTTTTTTTTTCCATTACCTAAGGTTTTCCTTGCCGTCCAGGGGCCTACACCGTAGCGAAAACACTTTCAGTAATCTCTGCGGCAAAGTTTTTTTGGACTACCCTAAAAGTGACGTTACACAGATTTAGAAATAAAAACGTGACTGCAGTGACGACCGCGCGTGCAGGTCTGAAAAAGAGGATAACCAATGGCAGAGCAAGAAATTAAGCGCGAACTTTTTAACGGCTTATAGTTTGTACCCTTTAGAAGGCAGATTAACGAGACGTCGGTAAAACTCTTGTAACAGCTTCCATTTTACAATTTTCAAATTTACATTGAGCAACTACGCTACGCAGGGATTTAAATCTTTATTTCACAAAAAAATTAAGTAACTTAAGTTGTCTTCAGTCCTTTCCGTTTTGGCCTGGACCACGCTCTGTAGTGCGGGAAAAAGGCAAAAAACGGTGCTCTCATTTGCAGCCGCGCTGTCACTTCTTAATCTGTCTATAACAGTAAGGAGCCCAAAAGTGTGACCTCTTTTGATTGACTCACATCCTTTCATGCAGACGTTAACAATCAGAAGTCGAGGACAGTTTCCAGGTGGCTTCTGATTGGATTAAACCTGTAAGAAAGAATGTGGATAAATCAAAAGCGGTCACACTTTTGGACTCCTTGCTGTAATTAGGATGAATTCATTTAAAAAAAATATTTTAGCTATGTGTGTACTTTGCAAACGAATTAAAATTCGCTTATATTAAAATTTTGCATGGAAAATAAGAGGCAAAAAATGAGAGGAAATAAAAATGAATAAATAGTCACGTGGCTCTGAAAAGCAAAGTTAGACATTTCTGTTTTTGTTACGATCAAAACAACTCATGCCTTCAAAAGGTCCTCTTAAGTCAATGTCGTTCCCTGGAATGACCATTTACTAGAGCCGATGTCGTATAAACGTAAATAAAATGCACTCTCTGAGACACGTGACATGAATCGTGTTACTTACGTCACTGATGACGTTAACATGATATCAATACATTTAAGGCCGAATGTTATCACACTTAAGAGTTAAATAAATTTAACAGCAAATGTTATTGCATTTAGGACTTTATTGCATTATTAAGGGTTGCTTGTTTCATTTAGGCCTTCAACAGCATAAAACAAACGATATGGTAAACGGGTTCTCCGAGAGCCCTTAGGGTTACCAGGGGTACCATGTTTATGTACATTACTGCAATGTTGCTGCATTAATTTCCACCAGCTACGTCGTGGTTTTGTCGTTCCGTGGTTTTGTTTGTTGGTTTTCGTTGATCTGTAATAAATGCTTTTTAATGAGAATTCAACTGTGTACGTGTACGAATTTTATCATTTTTTTAACAAATACTTCTGAGTGGCACACAGCTACGTCTATAACTGCGATGATCTACCTTCATATAATTATTCAACTCGCAGTTCAAATATATGATTTTCATATATTCATAACTTCACACAGCTATACTTATCTTGTTAACAACTGATTTTATTTTTCTAACAGGTTTCTGTCTCATTCCAGATTTAAAGGAACTCACTTTATATAAATTACTACTAGGGTGTGAACAGCAGTAAACATGAAGGTCGATATGACTACATTCCTAAAGTATTATTATTATAAAAATTTGTAGTAACAATTACACAATAATTCCCCCCCCCCAAAAAAAAAAAAAAAAAAACCTGGGTAAAAATGATTTGATAAAAGTGTCATAAAAAATAAATGAATAAATAAATAAATCCAACAAGCTTTATGGACGTCTTAATTATAAAATAAAAATGTTCATAAGATAAAAACCATCGTTCATATACCTGTCCATTAAATTTTGTGAACGTCTAAGGTATGTCAATAAAATTTCGATAATATACAAGATTAATTATCTGTTAAAATAGGTGTTCGAATAATGGGACGTCCCAGAAGGCGGTCGCATGCTCATTCTCATACAGCGGCTTGGATGTAACTTGAGAGAACCATGGTGCAACTTTAGTAATGAGATCTAAAGATCTAAGGACTTCAACGAATAAGATCTTGAAAGCACTGTTATGTCTCTGCAGGTACTTAGTCTGTGCCAGTGCATTACAGCCAGACAGAATGTGCTGCACATTCTCCAGGGAATCCCCGCATAGGTGGCATTTTTCATCAGTGACTTCTGATTTTGTTTTTCTGTTGTAGTAAACCTTAGTACGTAACAGTTGTTGGTAAAGCTCTTGTAATCAAGCTATGGTGTGCGTTGGGGCATTCTTCCAAGAAGAAAGCCACGCAAAGCACTCCTCCAGTTTAACTTTCTCGTCGTCCCATCTGTGCTTGATAAGCTTTCCTTGCCATCTCTCCTCATATACCGTTGATTAACAATGGGCTGAACCAGATGATTGATAGCCTCTGTAAGTATGTCTTTGCTGCGACTTCCAATACTTGCTTATCCTCTTGCTTGGTGTTTTCGAAGACGCCTAGAAACTTATACGTGTTATGCTGGTCCAGGCTCTTGATAGGTTTAAGATCAGCTACCTTCATATCAGTTTGTTCACTTCCTTGCTCGACTTGTCCCCTCTTCACGTGTACCACTGCACACTTCTTCTCATTCCACTTCAAACCAGTGCTTTCCATTCCATTCTTTGTGACTGTCATAACTCGTTTCAGCTTGTTCTCAGAAGCAGCAAACAACTTCATGTCGTCGATGTACAGTAGGTGAGTGATCTTAGTTGATATAGGCTTAGATAGCCTGTATCCCTCAGTCGCCCGTACCTTCCATACGATTGGATTCAAGCACAATATGAACAGCATAGGACAGAGCGCATCACCTTGCGGCAGTCCTTTCTTAAAACGTATTGAAGGAGAGATCTCTTTGCCTTGGCCATTTTCTGAGTTTTCCTTTCAGTTGCTTTTATTATTATCGTTATTATCCCGCAGTATAAAACTTTGGAATGCTCTCCACATTATGCGTAGTATAGGGCGCATAACGTACCTACACCACTTGAGAAGCTATACTTAGAAGTAAAAAAGGTCGGTACGAAACCTAATACGATCCTAATATACATAATAATATAAATCTCTCTACTTAAAAAGCCAATTTAGAATATTATTAAATTCTTATACTCTGTAAAACCAAAGACATGATGATATAATTATCTCTACTATTATTATTATCGTTATTATCATTATTGTTATTATTATTATTATTATTATTATTATTATTATTATTATTATTATTATTATTGCTTGATTATCATTATTGTTATTATTATGACGCTTGATTTGGTCTGTCATGAGGTTGAAGTTGAACCAGTTTTGCAGGAGATTACCGGTGAGTCGTTAGTCAGAGGGGCTAATACAGCCCCCGATGCCCGGCTGGACATTCATGCACGGGGTTTTTGGTCTAGACAGGGTTCCACGTTCTTTGACGTACGGGTGTACCACCCAAATGCGGAATCGTACAAGGACCTCACCCCTAAGCAAATATATCGCCCGCATGAAAACGAGAAGAAACGTATGTACGCAAGCCGAGTTATGGAGGTGGAACAAGCCACGTTCATGCCGCTGGTGTTCACCGCTACTGGTGGCATGGCACCTGAATGTCAAGTTTATCACAAGCGTTTAGCGGAACTCCTGTCAGTCAAGAAAGGCCAGGATTACTCGACTACCATGTCTTGGATTAGAACCAAAGTCTCATTCGCCATTCTGAGAACATCCCTCTTATGTTTAAGAGGATCGCGTTCATTGAGGAGAGTAAATCTGAACCTAAAAAGAGATGGATTTTGACATCGAAAGAGGACTTTTAGGACGATAGATTTTGATTTTGGTGTGTTTTTTTTTAATGAAATGACGTGATAAATAATGAATTCTTTTATCTTAAAATTATTATTATTATTATTATCATTATTATTTTAAATGAACCGTTTTTTAATGGAATTGTTTTCGAATATATGATATTTTTTAATGGAATGATTTTTTTCAATCCAAATGAAGTGTACAAGATGCTTTGACTGAATAGTTTTTTTGAGTGAAATTAATTGTAAAAGGGATTTTTATAGTTAGATTAGTATTAGTATTCGAATAATTTTTTTTTAATTGAAATGAATTTTTTAATTAATCCGAATTAGGTGGTTTAATTTTAATCGAAATGAAT
Organism: Porites divaricata; assembly: GCA_038088405.1. Classification (NCBI taxonomy): domain Eukaryota; kingdom Metazoa; phylum Cnidaria; class Anthozoa; order Scleractinia; family Poritidae; genus Porites; species Porites divaricata. The sequence continues at coordinate 4,489,237 of JBBMOI010000010.1, read as the reverse complement.
TGTAAATAGTACTTGTACAGTTGTACTGGATAACCCTTTTTTAGCGAAATTGTAAATAGGATTTTGTGGTTAGCTTTCTTATCAATAAACGATTATTATTTTAATTATTATCATTATTATTATAATAATAATTATTATTATTATTAGCATATTAAATCTGAAAAATACCGTCAATTTGGCTTTTCCCTCAAGTTCTTAAATCCCATCCACTGGTTCCAGTTCGCTGACGATGCCGCTGTCATAAGCGGTCAGGAATCAGAACATCAACATCTAATCAAGCGCTTTGTAATCTGGTGTAATTGGTCGAACATGATAATAAGGGGGTGTTTACATGACACCGGGGCGACTTTCGCGCCGCGACGAGTTCACTCCGGTTCCTTCTCATGGCTCTACATTTGTTTACATGATACCACCACAAAAAGTCATGTCGGCGCGAATCGCCCCGGCGTGAGTTCACTCCGGTTGTCGCACCGGGGCGAGAATTTCACTCCAGTACGAAATCTCGCAACGGTATCATGTAAACACGAAACGACCACCCGTTTCGGTGTGAAATCGGTCTAATGTTCGCGATTTTGAATCATACGTGCATTTTATCAACATGAAGTGTACCTTCAAATAACGAAATCATATGTGAAATAACCCAGTCATCATGTAAACGCGATACGAAATCAAAAAGTCATGTCGGTATGAAACTCGCGCCGGTGCGAGTTTTCTCATGTAAACACCCCCTAAGAGTTGATAAATGTTCTACTTTTGGAATACGGAAACTGTGCACTAAATCTGTCCAATGTTTACCCAAACTGTTGATCAATGGAGTTCTAATTTCCTGTGTGGAAATGGGTGAATCATTTCGTTAACAACCAACACATGTCTGAATTGTCCTCTCTTGTACAAGACTTGATGAATGACATTGATATAAAGCCACTTCATCCTAAACACAAACTTCTTCTGTACAGCCGCTATGTCCTATCTAAATTGTCATGGCATTTCACTATAGCTAATATATCCAAAACCTGAATAACGGAACATCTCGACTCTGTAGTGAATGGCTATATTCGAAAATGGCTTGATATTCCGATATCTGGAACACTGAGCAATGTTTTCCTAGAACGCAATAAATTTGGTCTTAATATTTGTCTTCCCTCAGTCTATTAAATTTACTCAGTGCCAAACAGTTCTCCGAAATTCATTAAAAGAGTCACCAAATGATTCCTTAAAAGATCTCTGGAAATCGTCAAGATGTCACACTAATATTCAATATGATGTGTACAAATTCACCAAGGAAGTTCTTAAAGATTTCCGTTCTAATCAAGAGGATAAACTGCAACACCACCTAACATCTCAAGGTTTCTTCTTCTCAAATGTTATCAAGTACTCATTATCATCTGTAAATTCTATTTGGTCAGAGGTCCAGTCTCATCTACCCAAGAACATTTACAATTTTACCATCCGCTACATCAACAACTCCTTCCCTACACGTAAGAATATGGCAAGATGGGGATTATCACAAAGTCCTGATTGCTCCTTTTGTCTTAATCCTGAATCACTCCTTCATGTTGTCGCTGGCTGTCAACAGTACCTTGATCGCTTTACCTGGAGACACAACTCAATCCTTAACTTCATTGCCAAGTCACTTCAACCTGTAATTAATGTTCACTCTTCACTCTATGCAGATGTTAATAGTTTTCTGAATCCCTCAATAATAACGGGTGAAAATTATCGTCCAGATCTTCTTTTCCTAATCCAGTCCAAGTGCCTATATGTTCTAGAATTAACAGTTGGTTTCGAGTCCAACCTTAACAACAATGCAGTGCGTAAGAAAGAAAAATATGTCAACTTGATCAACGAAATGAGTAGAAATTACAGATGTGTGAGATTTGTAATCTCTCCATGAGTTCCCTTGGCGTTTTCTCCGATGAATGCTCCACGTTCTTAGACATGATGAATGACATTGGCATTGACAAAAAGCAGCAACGTTATATAATCAAGAAAGTGATAAATATAGCCATTAGAGCAACGGATTACATCTTTTGTTGTAGAAACAGGAACTGGGATAGCCCATGCAGACTTGATGCAATTTTTATTTTTATTTTATTTATTTTTTTTATTTTGTTTCGTTTTGTTTTTGTTGTTGTTGTTGTTTTTTTAGTATTATTTCTTAATAATTCAATCCCAAGCAGCATTTGTAAATTGCCTATACGTAGCGAGATTTACAATTGTACATTCAAAAACATAAATAAAGTTTCCATTATTATTATTGTTATTATTCCTGCATAACAAGGGGCTATGATTATGGACCCTGGCTTCACATAAAGTCCAATATTTAGTTTCGGGGCTGACGGATTTATCGTCAAATAAAAATACGCTACTTTGTGCTGGTCACTTGTATTAATAAAAAGAAATGAACATCTGTCTGATTTCGTTAAAACGTGGCCACTAGGTTTTCACCTGGCGCCGGGCGCAGCCCGTATCAAGATCACCCGGTGTCCAAAAAGGTAGGGGTCTTGACGTCTTGGTCGGTACAGCTGGATAGCCCAGGGACTGCCCTAATAGTAGGTGGGTGGATCAGACCTTGGGGTCAAAACTAGTGGGGTAGGGAGGGGGCTGTTTTGACACATCCCTTCAGTAAGCAGCAGTGACCAGTGGAGGCTTTGACTGGCGAGTACCTTGGTCTTAATTTGCCCTAGCCAGGTGAATAAGGCCTCTGCTGAGAATGATTATCATGATAATTGCAACGCTCAGTGGGAGGTACAGACAGTTGCCCATTGTCCTGGGTGGGGAGAGTCAAAGTCTTGGTACCAAGGACACACTTAGCGTAGGACCTTTAGACACTCACTGAAGCTATGTTTTCATAAATCCAGTGAGACATATAAATAAATAAACTGACTGAATACTATTCTTATGCATTCTTAGTACAGATTTTCATACCTTCATACTTGGTCTGAAATTTCCTTTCAGTTGCTTTTCCCTCAAACACGTCATTTCTGGCAAACACCTTAATAGTGTAGTTTGTTCTTTTGCTTAAACTTCCAATAAATTGATGATTGATTGACATATCAGTAATATTCCTATTTTCTATCTTCGTGTTGCCCCGCAGTATTAAAACTCTGTATGCTGTAATAGGACTTCCCCCATCATCAGCTGATTTTGTCCACCTAACTGTTATTGACGTTGCTTCAACCTTCACTGTGACGGCCGGTGAGCCTGGTGCCTCTGAGGAAGAGCAAAATAGGTCCACAAAACTGATTACATGACTAAACGTAGTAGGAGGGATTGTGGGTAGGTAGTTCGTATGCTTGTACGAACCAGGGACCTGTTTGGGTAACGTTTCGGGCCAGAAAGCACATTTTAAAATCAAACGCTAAAGAATAGTTAGTACAGTTCCCAGCGCACCATTTTGACCCGTTAACTGATGGGTACAGTATATAGAAAGGCTACAAAACGAAAACACAGAGAAGAAGACTAAAGAACCTTAATGAAATAACCAACAGGAGAAGGATCGACAAGTAGCATAAATCGGTAAAACGCAAAGATGGAGAGTAGTACTACGAACCAACTAAAATCGAACTACTGATAACTACTGGTGACTATTCGCCGAATACTTGTTTTAGTACATTAATTACATTGATGAACAATTATTCTTTGAAATCGAGGTGAATAGTGGCCAAATATTTACCGAGCCGCAAAAGCGGCGAGGTAAATATTCCCAAAGCCACTATTCACCGAGATTGAAAAGAATAATTGTTTTAGTATATACCATGGGGGGGGGGGGGGGGGGGGGGGCACGACTCCAATAGCGCCTAGTACCAGAAACTCATAAGGGGTTGAAACGTGTAACTCTCATATGTTTGCTTTGTCCGATGCTCGTGATTATTCAATTTCGAAAGTACCATATTTGGAACGAGAAGAAGAGATAACTGACCAATCAAACTTTGTAAACAACGTGACGTAATTTTCCTTCAGGTTCCCGCGCCCGCTTAAAAAAATGGACGAGAAACGGGGGAAAAACTCCCGAAAGGCGAGAAAGCTTTCAAAGGTTGAAACCAGGAATATTACCAAAACACTGAGCAGGATATTATTGCCTTACCACCCGGGCCAAACGTAACATTATGAAACCCATTGACGGCCTCGCAACTTCTTGAAGTTGTCACTTCAAAAACCGATGCCTCGTTGACCCTCTGCACAGTAAACTTATACTGCAAATAGGCTTTTAAAATTCTTATGTTAAAAGTCTAGAATAAACAGTGAAAAACATTTTCGAATAAAATTCATTAGCTGCGTATCGAAAGTGTCCAAAACCTGAACCTGACATCTTCGCAAAAAGTGATGCTTGTATAATGAATGTGAGAAGCATTTTAAAAGCTTAAATTAAACTTAGATGTTGTAGTCACGATCGCGTGTTTTGAGCTAATTTTATGAATGAACAAACTCAAAACAATAGACAGAGAAACCGTTCCTTGAAAATTTTCATTCAAAGTCCAAAAGTTAATCCTTTAAAGCAATTGGGAAAACACTACCCGGATAGTGGATCCGTTCACGCAAGTGACATCGGCTAAGCACATGGCAAAATTCAACACAAAATCCATCTCAAATCAGGGCACATTTTGTAATTTTTCTTTAGCGCCGAAGAGAAACATTTATAAAACGTCTATGAAACATTTAAAAATACATAAATTCCCTTTCAAAAACGTAATTGTCTTGGCCATAGAGTGCAAAATGTACCTGAAAATTCAGCAAAAACTTCGCTGACTTGGTTGCATTTCAAACAGACCATTACCCTGCTAGCGGAGGCTTTTCCCTTGTGTTTCTCAGCGTTGTACTGCCATTCTCTTCGCGGTTTTGGCTGCTCGCGTTTTGTTTTGGTTGTTCCTGTTCCGAGGAAAAGACCTCTGCAGACAGCCGTTTGGGATTCCTGTTGAGCATGCGCGAGATGAAAATGCGGTTACCATGGAATTTCTGGGTCACGTGTCGGTAACACGATGCCGCCGCCGGAGTTTGCCCGTCAGTTTCACTTTCTCGCACCTCCAGGATTTCATGACCAGCCAAACTGACAGTATCTTCAAGAGATGAGGTATCGAGCTTACAGGCTGTAATTCCTAGCTTGGTAACTGAGGCTATCTAATCATCTATCAGAGCGTTCAGCGGGGAAATAATGAGTACAATCGGCACTTCACTGAGGAGGCCAAGATCATTGGAGACCGATGGAGCTAGTTGATATATCAACGATTTCCCATAACCCGTCGGTAAACTGACGAATGTATCTTCGCCATTCAATACATGAAACAAAGCTTTGGATTGATATTTAGTAAAAGACTCGATTGAACTATCTTTAAGGGCTTCTAAAGCCTTTTCAACAGCGTCGTTGAAACTTTCACGGGAAAGACTCGCACTCGCCATGTTGATATAGCGGGCTCACTTTTGCACAGCAAACTAGTACAAAAAAGATGCGCGAGTCGATAAAACCGGTTCCACAACCGGTCTAGTCATGTGATTACCTCCTAGATCTTGGAGGTATCTAATACGCATGCTCAACAGGAATCCCAAACGGCTGTCTGCAGAGGTCTTTTCCTCGGCACAGAAACAACCAAAACAAAACGCAAGCAGCCAAAACCGCGAAGAGAATGGCAGTACAACGCTGAGAAACACAAGGGAAAAGCCTCTGCTAGCAGGGTAACAGACCATGGGCTCCGCCGTGAAGAAAACAAGGTTGAATTCCTCGAAGGACGATTTCTTGATGAAAAGCTTCCCTTTCTCCACAAAAAGAAAGCTGAGCATTCTTTTGAACTTTCTCTTTCCATTTTTTGTCCTTTAACGGTGTATTTTTAACCTTGAAATGCAGAACTCTTGTCTTAAAACATCTGCATGGTGATCGCGCAGCAGCCATTTTGTTGAAAATGGGTATCCGTCACTAAGATTTCCAAATATGGTCAAATTGAATATTCACGAGCATTGAACGCGAGTTACACGTTTCAACCCCTTATAGGTTTCTGCTAGTACTTATTTCGTATAACGATGATCCACCGATTTATGACATCACATCCGGTTGCAGAGTTTCTGCTCTGTTTTTGCGCGAAGCACCAGGATGGACTCCGATGCTATTTGGTTTCTTCGTTATTTTAACCCACAGGCTAATGGAATTAAGTATCTTGAATCCCGAGTGACTTAAAAAGGGATATAGCCGGCCTTCCAGCAAATGTCATGACCAAACAAAGAAGATTTAGTATTATTTTAACGATAAATATCATGCAGCTGCGGGGAATGTCATGGCGAGTCTTGCGATGTTTCAAAACGAGTGTCGTTAACGTTTTGCGGCTTTTGCGGCCTCTGATGTAGAGAAGTCATCAAGCAAAATATAATCTCCTGAGCGGAATAGAATGAGGAAAACGCCGATGGCCGCAGTTTAAAGTGTTCACCGCTGGAAGGCCGGGTCACGGTTCGTAAAGTTGCAGAAACCTCCCCTCAACTGTGTGGTTTTGAGGAATATTATGGCGAGTCTTTCGCTGTTTGTCATCGAGCGTCACTCAAGAGTTTAGCTTTTGCGGCTTCTGATTCATCGAAGTCATCAATCAAAATTGCCTATCCTGAGCGGAATGGAATGGGAAAAACGCAGATGGGCACAGTTTAAAGTATCAACTGCTTGAAGGATTTATCATTCGACGTAAAGTTGCTGAAAGCTCTGCCCAATTGTCCTGTCATGGCGAGTTTTTCGCTGTTTCAAAACGAGTGTCCGCTCAAGGTGTTGGTTGTTGTACCTTCTGATTTACCGAAATTGTCAAACAAAATAGCCTGTCCTGAGTGGGATAGAATGGAGAAAAAGCTGATGGTCACAGTTTAAAGTTTTGAGTGCTGGAAGGCTTTATCACTCGGCGTAAAGTTGCTCAAAGCTCTTCTCGACTGTACAGTTTGAGCAATGTAATGGTGAGTCTTTCTCTGTATCGAATCGAGCGTCACTCAAGATTTTGGCTTTTGCAGCTTCTGATTCACCGAAGTCATCAATCAAATAGCGAAATACCGTGGAGAAAAAGCCTATGGCCTGCTGTGGTCACAGTTTAAAGTGTTAACAGCTGGAAGGCTTTGTCAGTCGACGTAAAGTTGCTGAAAGCTCTAGATACTCAACTGATTTCGAAACGGTCACATGTTACGTTCTTCTGGAAGGTTAGTGTTGGCTTTTTAGCATTTAATTTGCCTTTGAAGATTTATGTTTAGAACAATTCTTAAGCCCAAAAGTAGTCCAAATTGTCATTATCTGAGAGAAATCAAGAAAGTTTGTGCCCTTCATTTTTTTCTAAGCTTGCAAGTGTAACAAACCTGAAAGGGGAGGGGTATGTACCTGTAGCTGGTGGGGCAAAAGGGAGTATCCAACAGAGAGTTCAAACTTTTAGGAGAAACAGTCACTCACAGTATTTTCTGTCAGCTTCTTTTTCATTTTTGACATTAATAGGTAGTTCCTTGTGGTTGTTTCCTCCAATGAAGAGCTAGTCATCTGTGACTATATATTAATTTTGACATTGTTGATAAGAAATGACAATGGCATGAACAAGCTACATTTGTAGCCGTAGCTTATCACCAGTGATCATAGTTATGTTTTTAATTAGTAAATTATGAAAGAATGACATTAAAGTGAAAAAACAAAACAGCTGTTCTAACTGCTTTAGAGGTTTGAAGTTCTGGCTCACTCAAAGCGACCACTGGCTCACTCAAAGCTGCACTGTCCACGTATGGCCAAAACAAAAAAAAAAATGATCACTGGCTCACTGAAAGCTGCACTGTCCATGTATGGCCAAAACAAAAAAAAAATGATCACTGGCTCACTCAAAGCGATCACTGGCTCACTGAAAGCTGCACTGTCCATGTATGGCCAAAACAAAAAAAAAAATGATCACTGGCTCTCTCAAAGCGATCACTGGGTGACTGTGATCCCTCCAGAACTTCAAACCTCTAAAGCAGTTAGAACAGCTGTTTTGTTTTTTCACTTTAATGTCATTCTTTCATAATTTACTAATTAAAAACATAACTATGATCACTGGTGATAAGCTACGGCTACAAATGTAGCTTGTTCATGCCATTGTCATTTCTTATCAACAATGTCAAAATTAATATATAGTCACAGATGACTAGCTCTTCATTGGAGGAAACAACCACAAGGAACTACCTATTAATGTCAAAAATGAAAAAGAAGCTGACAGAAAATGCTGTGAGTGACTGTTTCTCCTAAAAAGTATGAACTCTCTGTTGGATACTCCCTTTTGCCCCACCAGCTACAGGTACATACCCCTCCCCTTTCAGGTTTGTTACACTTGCAAGCTTAGAAAAAAATGAAGGGCACAAACTTTCTTGATTTCTCTCAGATAATGACAATTTGGACTACTTTTGGGCTTAAGAATTGTTCTAAACATAAATCTTCAAAGGCAAATTAAATGCTAAAAAGCCAACACTAACCTTCCAGAAGAACGTAACATGTGACCGTTTCGAAATCAGTTGAGTATCTAGAGCTTTCAGCAACTTTACGTCGACTGACAAAGCCTTCCAGCTGTTAACACCTTAAACTGTGACCACAGCAGGCCATAGGCTTTTTCTCCACGGTATTTCGCTATTTGATTGATGACTTCGGTGAATCAGAAGCTGCAAAAGCCAAAATCTTGAGTGACGCTCGATTCGATACAGAGAAAGACTCACCATTACATTGCTCAAACCGTACAGTCGATAAGAGCTTTGAGCAACTTTACGCCGAGTGATAAAGCCTTCCAGCACTCAAAACTTTAAACTGTGACCATCAGCTTTTTCTCCATTCTATCCCACTCAGGACAGGCTATTTTGTTTGACAATTTCGGTAAATCAGAAGGTACAACAACCAACACCTTGAGCGAACATTCGTTTTGAAACAGCGAAAAACTCGCCATGACAGGACAATTGGGCAGAGCTTTCAGCAACTTTACGTCGAATGATAAAGCCTTCAAGCAGCTGATACTTTAAACTGTGATCATCTGCGTTTTTCCCATTCCATTCCGCTCAGGATAGGCAATTTTGATTGATGACTTCGATGAATCAGAAGCCGCAAAAGCTAAACTCTTGAGTGACGCTCGATGACAAACAGCGAAAGACTCGCCATAATATTCCTCAAAACCACACAGTTGAAGGGAGGTTTCTGCAACTTTACGAACCGTGACCCGGCCTTCCAGCGGTGAACACTTTAAACTGCGGCCATCGGCGTTTTCCCCATTCTATTCCGCTCAGGAGATTATATTTTGCTTGATGACTTCTCTACATCAGAGGCCGCAAAAGCCGCAAAACGTTAACGACACTCGTTTTGAAACATCGCAAGACTCGCCATGGCATTTCCCGCAGCTGCATGATATTTATCGTTAAAATAATACTAATTCTTTGTTTGGTCGTGACATTTGCTGGAAGGCCGGCTATATCCCTTTTCAAGTCACTCGGGATTCAAGATACTTAATTCCATTAGCCTGTGGGTTAAAATAACGAAGAAACCAAATAGCATCGGAGTCCATCTTGGTGCTTCGCGCAAAAACAGAGCAGAAACTCTGCAACCGGATGTGATGTCATAAATCGGTGGATCATAGTTATACGAAATTTCGTAAAGTCGTGGGCCCCCCCTGAGTATATACATTGCCTAGTCCCTGTACGGCGTTTTCCCAGTCCCTCTCGGTCAATTAATTTCGGTGACGTATCCGAGGCGAACGGTCGGGAAACATTTTCACATTAGGGAACTTAAGAACCACGACGACGGCTTTGTCGACGACGACCGGAAGTGAGTTACAGTGTACTGCGCAAGCGCGACTAGTAAATTTCGTCGTCGTGGTGTCGTCAACAAAGGAGACTTTTGTCTGATTGGTTAATCTCATCTGTGTTTTCATTGGTCAATCTACGAAAAGTGATTCTAAGCGCGGGAAAGAACGCGAAGGTGAGAGGCAGCTTTGGAGGCGTCCACTAACATTTTCTCTCATTCAGATTGATAGTCTGTTTGTGCAAAAAGGAACTCGTTTCAATGGAAACTGTTTCGTTTCCCGAAAACATGGATTGGTACTTACTTTTTGTCGCAGATGTTTCGTACTAAAAAGGGAAATGGTGGCGAGTTATCGACGGATCAATCCAACCGCAGTGAGTCAAAACCTTCCGTTTTCGGCGCAACGAAACCCGCGAGACGTGGAGGAAAATTCCGCCTTTCAAGAAATGTCCGTCATTTTTACCAGAGTTTTCAGCACAGGAATGAATTACTGTTAAATAAAGTAAGTGGTTGTACAATGAAAACGTGTGATTTTTAACGTAGTGATGATATTTTGACCAAAACAGCGATAAGAGCCTATTCACTGACGCTGTGGAAAATTTGAAAGTACATGACAGTTAGCATGCAACTCACTAATAGTAGCTTAGTTCAGCGAAACGATGTTTGATGGTTACCAAACCAAGGCCAAAGTGCAAAAATATAATTAGCAAGTCATTTTTTTTAAAATAAGGTGGTTTCATTGATGAAATTGCAACAATTTTCCAAACACTTGCGTTTGCGAGAGTCGACACCAAGCAGAAGGGGAAAAATTCACAGTTTTCAGAAAAACTTGTTCAAGTATCCGAGACTTTTGTCGTGGGCTTCGGGACAGGAAATCCCTTTTGTTAGAGATAGTTTATTAATCGAGGAAGAGGCTTGTGCAAATGATCTGCAATATAAAGTGGCATGGCACTTAAGAAAAGCCAAAACATTGTATCTTCTCAACGTGAAAACTACCAAAATGGCGTCCCAGGACTATTTTTAGAGTTTCTAATTATGTTTACAGTGTCACTAATTTTAGTGTCTTTAAGTCTTGGCCCTGAAAGAGTACAAAATTTCAAGTAATATGTACTGTCACTTTGATGCATTGCCTTCAACTGTGACGAATAATGAATGTTTTAATGTTGCGCTCAAGGCATTTTTAACGAAAGAGAGGGAAAACTTTCTTGCCGTTCGGACAATTATAGCCAAAAAGTCTATTTAGAGTTCGAGGGACGGTGATCGCTTTAAACCTATGAAAGACGAGTAATGGAAGAATAAATAGAGCGAAAAATAATGAGCATTTAACTGGCAAGGAGTGCGCAAACCGGTATTGAAAATGAAGGCGGTCGCTGATAGAAAACGCACTTGTACTGTAGTCTTGCTTATTCTTACAAGATTGTGGTCTCTAGGGCAGCGCTTATTGAGAACAACCGCGTTGACGAATTGAGTGTGGGAATTTAATTTATAAACAAGGAAGATAAACACACACTCTGAATATGACGAAAGTTATCAACATCAAGTAAGCTAGCTTAAATTTTATGTACATGAAAACGTAAACCGTGGCTCTACTACAGTCTTCAAATAAAAATAACACTCGAATCCAGTTCAAGCGTAGATTTTTTGTGAGCTTTCAGGTTTTTTTTCACAATTGCTTAAGTTTCAGGATTACAAAACCGCCTATTTGATCGTTCACGTGTTAAATCTTTCTCCATAGGTTCAAAATATACATGACATAAATTTCACATATATTTTACTTTCATTGTCCTGTCCTGGATAATTTTTAAAAAGCTTTACCAGTTGTTTTCTTACAAGCTCAACTTTTCTGCAATGCTACCAATTTCATATATTGGTAAGATTTCCGTATAACCCCATACATTCATTATGCATGCATGTTAGGACTCTTTTCTTATAAAATTGTTCTGAAATAGTATGAGACTGTTGCATGCATAATGAATGTATGGGGTTATACGGAAATCTTTCCCATATATTTATTATAACCTCTCTTTATTGACACTAAATAACACAACATTATTACTGTGTCAAAATTTCCAACATTTGTTTATACTAGTAATGCCTAATAATACATTATTCAAAATGTTTTTCAAAAATGTGTTTACATGCTTTTTCATAAATTAAATTTTAGCCAACTGCTCCATTGTAAGCAGATAGAGGCTGAAGTTTATGCAAGTTCTTTCACTCTTATTATGAATCTTTGTTTAAGTCCATGCATGATAAACAAACAAAATGCTGTGGTTGTGTGACCAGCGATTCTCAGCAAATTGGGCAACCACCCTGTTTGGCCTTAACTGACCTATGAACTAGCAAACAATGTTTGAAATACAAGAAAAATGCAAGCAGCTTGGCTTCTTTGTCAAGGTCAAGAAAAAACTTGAAGACGTAGTTATTGGTCTTTCTCTTGATTTTAAATATGCATGTTTCATTGCTTTTGAGGCCAGAACTTTTACTGGTGAGGTCAGGAATGAGTAGCATGAGTTAACACGTTTTATTTATTGAACGACTGACAACCTAATGACAATTATTTTTTTATTGCTGAAAGTCCTCTAGCATAAATATTTACAACTGGTTGCATCTCTTTGAGTAAGCACTCAGTTATACATCTACTGACAACAAGTCTCTGTTTTTGTTGTGAACAAAACAATAATTGTAAATAATTATTACAACACTACAGCTGAACACTAGAGGTGCGTGGGTGAGGGGTGTTAAGCCAAGGAACTCGTGCTTTGCAGCCTCTACGTTGCTACATGCATCTTCGAATGTGCAGCCGGTAATTCACCACCTGGCAGCAAACAGAGAAACCACTTCAAACTCAAATAAAATTCAACAGCTTTTTAGAAAAGAACAACAAACTATGCAAGGGACGAATGCTAAAAAGGGAAGGTACAAAACTCGGACCGGGTCGACTCTTTCACACATAGAGAAAACAATCAGTTTTAATATGTGGTAAGCAATAAATTCTGATTCATTGTTGTAGCTTTTTGTGTCTTTACCTGTTTCTCTTTCGGCTCCAGGACACGACGTTTGATCGAGTTGGTCGGACTTAGAGCGCACCACTCTGGAGTGTTTCCTCTTGCGTAAAAGACATGCCGTTCTCCTTCGGAGGATTACTGTAGCATTTCGTACATAAGAATTCCTTCTCAGCTGATGTACCTTGTTTTAAAACGGGTTTCTTTTTTGCGCACTTTTGGCCAACATTCAAGAAGCTTTACAAGGCATCGTCACGTTGCAAAAAATTGTCCTCTATCGATTTGCAACGAAGTCCTCTTTCTTAGGCCAAGGAAAAATCACCCTGTCGATTAAAACAGTCCTTGAAAACCTTTCCCGCTATTTGTCATATGAAAATCAACAACTCTTGCCAGAAATTCTTGAAGGAACGAACGATCGAAGGAGAACTTCAAGAAACTTTCCCACTAGCAGCCATCTTTGTTTACTCTCTGGCGCGCGGTAAGAAGACTGAACACTAAAGATTCAAACAACCAATCAGACAAAAGTCTCCTTTGTTGGTGTCGTCGACGACGCCAAACATAGTAGAATCACGTCGTCCTGCAATCCACAAGCTTCAGCAGGTATAAATCCACTGTTTTAAGCGATTTTTGAAGTCCTTTGCATTTCTTTATTCTCGTAAATTCAGGTATCGTTCTTTTTTTCTCCTAACAAGCGATGTTGATTGAAAATTCGACTAATGAATTGTTTTTACTTCGAAGAATGACAACAGCTGTGGAGGCCGAGCGAGCGAACTCGTAAGTGATAAATGTATTTGTACGTTTAGGTAAGGCAAATCAAATGTGTTTAATATAGAGGAAATAAACTTTATATGGAAAACAGCTATCACATCAGCATGTCTCTTTTTCCAAATCTAAACTCTGACAGATACTCGGACTCGATCATCTCATTCAGTTGAAAGCTGAATAATCTTCGTGCGGAAAGCAGGTTTTTCCACTCGAAAAGGTCAGACAACAACAAAAAATCCTTCATCGTCAATGAAATTAGACGTACGGCTTAAAAAATAAGATCTTGCATTGTTTTAAAAGACGCCAATGCGGAAAAGTTTGTTGCGAACGTACATTACAGTTTTACATTTGTGTTTACATTCAGTGTCGTCGTCTTCGACCTACCGACCGACTGCATCTTAAGTTTCCTTTTTCCCGCCGAAACTGACGTTCTCGTTCCAGTCTTTTCCCAGTCAACAGACGTCGTCGTCGTGAACTTCGTCGTGGTTCTTAAGTTCCCTAATTTCGATCGGACCACGTGACCCAAAACGCTTTGGCCGTGCGGAATAATGAGGCCTAGGGACTAGGCAAAGTATATACACACGAAGTAATCTCAACAAAATCAGAGAGGAAACCATTAAAAAGTACGATTTGATTGACAGATCAAATCACGCGAAAGTTTAAAAATAGATCTTTGCAGAATTTTGAAACATGGCAATTCACAAGTTTATCATTTCGCAAATAACAGCGTAATAGCTTAAATGGAACTGCTAAAGGTTTGAACTGTTTCCTTACCTGAGAAGAAAAGTAGAGCTTCGTTGTTTTCTGTTGACTCGCCAAGTTTATAGCCAAAAGGGTTTGTTGTGTCGTTCTTCGCATGAAGTGCTGACAAAAATGGCGGCTCGGTTGCTCGAGCTACGACGTCGTTTTCCTGTATCATTCTTTTTCCTGTTTACTTGAAACGAAGAATTTCTGCAAACATTTCCTTTTAAATTTGTTTGTCATAAATAAACTTCGATTTTTGAGACAAAATTTTCCTGTTAGAAAACGCTGAGTTCACGAAACGGCTTCTTCTACGCGAATACACGGGAGTTGTAAACAATCCATCGAGCACAAAACTCAGCTACAGTAAATTGAAAAACGCCGTTTTGAATCCTTCCAAGTCTTTTCTTGCCTTAAAAAAAGTCAGCCTTAGGATTTTGTCGACTTTTAAAAGATCGTTCTGTAAAAATATGGGGAAAACACCGAGCTCACACATTATCCACTCGCTGGGAGGTGAATATTGTTGAATAGTCCGAGATAGCGAACCAATCAGATTGCTTAAATCACCAAGATCACTGAGTGTGTATATACTAATTATTCGAGAAAATAAAATAAAAAAGAAATTTTTTTTAATACATTTTTGGGCTTTAAGATATCGGTCGAGGGCGGCTTTGATCGAAAACAAGCTGGTTTTCTTATAATAGCTGCCGTCGGTTTTCCTCACGAAAACGTAAAATTTTGCCAGATATCTATTTAATTCATCGACTTCCATGTTTTCTTCTTCATTTGTGAACTCTTGCTGCTGTTAAAGCATTCTGTAGAACAAAATATTTCGCAAGCTACTAAAAGTTGCCGACACTTTGAAGCAAAAAATGTAAACAAATATACCAGTTTTCAGTAAATTGTGTTACTTGCAAAAGGGAAATTTTATCAACCTACCTTTAAATAGCTTGACTCCAAATTTTGTAGCATCTTTTGTTTCTTGAGGACAGCATTTTCATTAAATTGATCAATTTCCGACTCCGAAACATCAACAAATCTGGCTGCCATTTTGAAAACTGCTGGCCTTCAATGTTATAATCACCGCGCGGTGATTATAGCTGGAGAAAGCGAAGGTCCTAGCCAACCATAGCGCTCAATTTTCGATAATCATCAATTTAATTATACTAAGACGTTACATTCACCGCGCTACTCGGTGAATATAAAGCAAAGCAAAATCATTGTAAGTGAAATGGGTGTTTGCCAAAGTTTCAGAGTAAGAACCTTTTGAAAATACAAGAACATCCTAGTGCTCATGATTTTGAAGGTACGAAAAGACTTCATGGTGTTTAAACAGCATGATTTATTGTGAAGTGATTTACTGTAGCAGACGTTTATACGCTCGAAGCAATGTTTACCAGTACTGAGGAAAACGAGGCAGCTATGCTACTGTTTTGTGAACTCGGGATTTCCTTTTAACACCAATTTGCCGAGAAATAGAAGCTAATTTATGGAGAACAAAAGGAAAGCAAATATTTTTCGAAAATTGTACGTGCCAACAAGTAAACAAGGCAAAAAACACTGCAGATAAACAATGCTCACATCAAACGTAGCCATCTGTTGACAGCATTTGCAAGAAGCAACAAAGAAAGCTTTTTCATTCACGATTAGTTGATGGAAGCAAATGAAGCTGTATGTTTCTTCTCAGAGGGGTTAGTAATTTACAATTTCGACGTTTCTTTTAGAACATTGATGCTAAAACTTACAAAAAGACTAAAACTATGATTTGCCATGTTTGAAAGTACTGTAAAGATCTAACTTTTGCGCATCTACTGTTTACGGCTACGTGTTGACGCTTAAATTCACCTGGAAATCAAACTACTTATCGATTTTCTAACGGTTTCCTTTCTGATTCTGTTGCGATCAATTTGTGTGCATATACTAAAACAATTATTCACCTCAGGCTCAGTTAATATTGTTGAATACCCCCTCATTCAAACAGTATTAACTTCGCCTTGGGCGAATAATTGTTAAATATACCATTAAATCGATGATACATTGCTCGCATCTTCCAAATATGGTATCGATTAGGCGCAACCGCATATCTGTTTATTTACCAGTAAAACTGAAAAAGAAAATGTCGTTCACGGCTACAGCTACTGCTGAATTTCTATCTAAAACTGAACGAAAGAAATGCGAGAATACGCAAAACATATCGCTCGATGAATGTTATCTACTTTTTGAGGAGTATCTGCGAGGAAAAGCATTTGTTTATTTCCTGAAACCGGCCAAAGTTTGAAGAAAGTGTACGAGGAGGAAAGCTTTTTTTATTCAGCCGTGGTGGATAACATACTCCTCGATCTGCATAATTCTTCACACCCTACGAATACCGAATGAATATAAAAACAATTACAAAATTCGCTTTTCGTAGGATGTTATCCATCTCGGCCGATATCATCCTCCTCGATCTGCATAATTCTTTACATCCTATTCAGTTTCATTAAAAAATATCATTGCTAAATATACAGCCAAAGAACAATTAATATTCCACTTACTTATCTGCTGCACCTGCACTGTGCTTGTATCAGTATTTACTTCATTAGTGGCCTCGCATGTGTAATTACCAAAGTCCTGATCACTGATCATCAGCACATCTGCTGTGTTTATCAAGTCTATTACTTGCTTTATCAATTTCCCACTCGGATTTTTCCATGACAAGGTTGGGGTTGGTGCACCATCTGCCTTACACGTAAATTTCACAGTTTGTCCAATCCAAGACTGGGATATCACAGGATTGACCGTCTCTACTTTCGCTTCGTCTGTTAAATGTAATCATGCCACTAATCAAAGCCTACGAATAAACTCATATAAAAGGTATTTTTTATGCAAATCTGACGGCTGAGCAACGTATCTAGTAGTGATCTCACGAATGAGTCTGGGAATAAAGTGAAAAATAAATGTAAACAATAATAATAATAATAATAACAATAATAATAATAAAATATGTAAATGTATACTGCATAACTAAATGAATAATATAATATATAGATTTAGCCAGGGCTAAAAGCGAAGCATCCGTTTCTATAATTATGATAAAAGCAATCAAATTAAAGTAATAACACGAACTCTAAGCCAAAAAAAGAAATCTTCACATCCCTAAGAGCCTTTGGCATCAGACACCTTTAGAGGCAGGGGCTAAATGATTAAGAAAAAATATCCCACAGACAAACCTGAATTGAAAAAAATTGTTCAATTGTAGGTCTCTTAGTAGCAGCAATTTACAGGTTACGATTTCTAGGGTCGCCGTCTCTGTGTTTAACGGAAGACCAGGCCAACGTAAGGATTTTGTCTTCCCGTAAGCCCATTACATATTTTTCTTTTTTCTTTTTTTTTAAACAGGCCCGGACGAACAGTTATGTGTAGCCTTTACATTTATACCTCACAATATCTGAAACAAATTTTACTGTAAGGTGTATAATATTTTCTCTGAGGACAGACATAGGAAAGCAAACGATAACCTTTTTCGCTACCAACAACGATAATCCAATCTTTCACTACAAATATAAACGTTAATACAGCAACTTACACCCTTTTTTTATTAAAAAAAGACAAACTTGGGCTCGAAAAGTCGGCGAGTCTGTCCGTTTTAGAATAACAAATCTATCATTTTTTAGATAAGCTCACTTTTTCAATGAGAATGTAAAGTCGTAAACAAACAACCGAAAACAAACGCAAACGCAAAAAACAGGCGGTAGTCAGCTGTATTCACGGCACAAGTTATGGAAAAAGAGCAGCACACTACACACCGCAAAAATTCTTGAATTCTACACACTACAAAATTCTTGAATGGCAAGTAATGAATGAGAAAATGAATAGCAATTCAATGTGGAACATGTATTAAAACAACACTTCAGTTTTAGCGGAGCTCCCGCGCGCGCTTGTGGGCGGAGCCCCATCGCTAAGGTAAACTACCCATCCCAGAAAATTTGGTAATCACGTGACCGTACACCGCCCGCCCGTCCGTTCGCACCACAGGGCAACCAGTGTTCAATCCTCACACTTTCTACCTAGTTTGGGAGCACAGGAAGACTGATATTGCACACTTATATTGCACATCAATGTTGTGATCAATTGACAGCTGTCATAACAGGGTATCCGCTGACCAGTATCACCTGACCGTATCGCGGGCTCAAGTGTCGACCCATCGAGGTCGAGCATCTTTTTGAAGTTATCCGCTGACAAGTTGCTAGTTTTCACATGATCGCAGGCTCAAGTTTCATTTTTTTTAATCCATATAAAATATGTTGCGTTTTTATGTGCCGCAAATTAAAATTTTGATTTCAAACTGACCTTGGAAGCTAAAATTCAACAAGTTTTTACAGGCAGTGAAGACATGCCAGTTGTTTTTTACTTTTCTCACCAAGGTCACGCGTTGGTCACGCTCTACATTTTATTTTTATGCTCTAATTGGTCAAAATTTGACAGGTGAGTTCATGCGGAAAATTTATGCAGCATCTTGAAACCTGTTTACTTTGACCGTTGAAGCTGACAGTGTTTTGTGTCGACTTGTAATGTTTCTGTCTTTGTCCGCTGAATGTACAAAATGGAATTCAGCTGCTTTCAAGAGTCTTCTGTTATTCATGGCTAGTTTGTTTATTGGGTTTTTGGTTGAGAAATACATCGCTTGTTAAAGTTGGAAAGCCGATTTCAGATGGCATCGTTTTCCTTTTTCACCTTGCTTGATGCGTGAGAGGGTTGAAAAGTCTGAAGCGATTCTGGCCTTACTTGATAGTTTTCAGTGCATCTCGAATGGTAAGCCTGAGTAATTATTGTATTTGACGTTTGTTTTTTATATCTAATTTAATGAAGTCGAGCGTAGTTTATGCGGCTATTTAGTTGATGCACGTTTTAAATTGTAAGAAGACAATGATCTGACCGAGTATCAGGTTTGATTATAAGCTTATAAAACTGTAAAAAGCCTTAAGTCATTTTCTTATCGCGAATAAAAAGAAAACGTTCCAAAAAATATTTCGTTATAATTCTGGCCATAAAAGAAAGCTTTGAGCCATTTTCTTGCGTCGAGTTCATCTTTGAAAAAGCAAACACGGGAAGTCGGCTTACAAAATAAAAAACATAAGCAAGAATTTTCGGAGACACTTTAATTCTTGTCTTCATGAATGAAAATTGTTGTCTCTGTATATGTTTCACCAAATTATTGTCCTTTTATTGATTGTTGGTAGTCTCTTGCAATTTTTATCGCTGTGCCGTTTGTTTTCAGTTGCTCATGAACATCACTTGCATGCAGGAGTAGTCAAATTAAAATGCCGCGCGTATTAAACGCTTTCGGAAGATTACGGTCCTTGGTCCGCGTCTTTTCCGAAAATGATAAAATATTCGTCAAGAAAAAAAATACGTTGAATTATGAAAAATATCGTGATTTACTGATTAGCATTCTTTCATATGACGAAGTTTCAGCCTTCTTGCTGCGGGCGAAGACGCGAAATTAAAGTTTGTTGACAGGTAGGTTAATTTGTCTTTCTTGAAGTTTGGATTTTTGCGGCACCGTAAATTATGTAGTCATGTTTACTTAGCCTGCGAATAACTAAAACGCAACGGGAAGACTTGTCTTTTTGCAGAACAGGTTTTCAGATCAGCTTATTTCTGCTGTTGGAAGCATATTGCTGTAGACGCTAATTTTTTTGTTTTAGCGACTCTTTAAAAAATATCACCAAATTTCGCTTAGCGGCCCTTGGTCCGCGTCCTATGACCTTGGCTGAATAATACTTTCCAAAGTAAAAAGCGACGGCCTTTGTTCTCGAAGAATGTTTTGAAAGTCGCCCCTGTACATGTCTACAAGTTCTCCTTTTTAATACCTCGAGTACATACAAAGTTTTTGGTAATTATTTTCGACCGCGCTAAAAACCGCTTGTCGACGCTCGTGTGGGAGACTCGAGGAGACTGTTGTCTGAAGTCTTTGAAAGAAAAGCAGATTATTTTACGCTCACAACATCTTCCGAAAAAAACTTTTGCTTAATAGCATCAAGAAAAGAAAAAAAACAAGAAATACTGTGAAAATCACGTTTTCGTGTGGAAACTATAACATTTTTACGTTTTTATCGTGCTGCTTACCAAGGACCATCGAAAACGTACAGGGCTACAATGTTAAATAGATAAATTCGTTTCGTAACAATATCAATAAACAGTTCCATATGTTTGTGTCTGTATGCCTATAAGTCAAACTTGTTGGTCGTATAATGCCAAAATTTGAGTTTAATTTGAAAGTGTTGAATACCTCCTCCTTCCACTAAATATCACCTAATCGTCTTTCGCCGTTTCGTTTGGTAAAGCTTAACACTTCTTAGCCTCAATTTTTACATATGTTAAAGGGGGATACATTTTGTATAACATAACAAAAAATTAGATTGATATATTTTGATATAGTGGCGTTGTGCTGCTTCAAACTTTGCTTCTCGGGTGCAAAGCGCCATGGCGATTCGCGCAATGCGCCGCAAATTCGGCAACCGCAAGTAAACGAAATTTATTGAGGTTACTCTTAAGGTTTTTTCTCCGTTTGTCTCTCTAAAACAAAACAAGGTAAACAGTAAAAACTGAGGGGAAACTAATTTTGAAGTTTCGAAGAAACAGAAAGACGTATGAGATGTTTTTTTTTTTCAAAATTAAAAAGAAGGATGATAGTGATTGAAATTTGCATAATTTCACCTTGCACGAGCTGCACGCATTTATAAAATACACGTCATCTGAAACACAATCTGTTGTCTTTTAGTTTTGCCATGGATGAGATTTTCCTTCGTGTTTTCGACAGTACTTAGTTGTTTTTGTTTTGGAATAACACCGACATTGGCGAGTAGTAGAACGAAAGTATTATTCAATGGAAGAGTGATAGAAGTAATAAGAGAAACCGTTTGAAAGAGATGTTTGTCTACTCCTGACCTAACCTCCCGCAAAAAGTAGCAACATTTACCTCTTGGAGACAGCGTACCAGCACAAAGGAACGAGGAAGAAGTGCAAGAAAACAAATCAAGCAGCCATAATTCAGTGACAGCGGCAGTGTCTAATTTGACAAACCACATTGCAAGTCCTGACCGAAGTCGCAAACAAGCGAAAACAAGTGATATTTGTAAGCAGAGTCCCAGTCTACTGCATCACACCTTTTTGCTCGGACGCGCTCGTTTCACCGCCCAACCTTTATCCGCTCTGATCGAAAACGATCGCCTTTTTGCGAATTCCAAGCAAAATATTCATGTCTGGAACTTGAAACTTCAGGATTATCGACAGGAACATAAAAGCTATCTTCAGGGAGTATTTCAGCTCGTTGCGTGAAGATTCGGGTAAGATATTCAAGTTAATGACTTTTACACGCGGACCAAGGACCACATACTGTACACATCGTTATAAAACCATTAAATAAAAAATAAACAGAATAAATTCTTTATGTTGAAGCGTATAACTCTATTAATCATAATTTAAACAGTCGACTGTGGCGCTTGTCAAAAGTGAGAACCGGCTAGCCGTATAGGTGATTTTGGAAATTTGTTTAACGGTTTCGCTAAAAGCTCACACGTCCTTCGATCGTCCTGAATACTGAATGATCATGAATGAGTGCAATTTGTATTGCAAAATTGTGAAATATTGCATTTTGTCCGAGGTCTGTATGATAAAAACAGCGCGTCATGGTACTTTTTCACCTCAGACGTGATGTATAAAAAGTGTAAAAGGTTTGTTTACACGTTCCCAGACTTGTTGGCAAGATTTTGTAAAGTAAACTTGTCGAACACAAAAAATTCCGCCTGATTTGTTTTCCAGGCCTAATCTACTGTGATCAAGAGCCCGCGCTCTTAAATGTGATCGAAGACGATTGCTATTTTTTGGGTGTAGATATAAGGCTATCAACTCGATGTAATGTTAAGTTCACTCTTAGCTTGGACTGTTTGCAAATAACTGTTCTCTAAAATCACTTAACCTTTCCCTCAAAAGTCACATGAATGTGTTCTAAAGTTAAATGAATTGTGGAATACAAGTTTATTGTTTGATTTTAAATCATAAATTCGAGTTAACAGGAGCTTCGTTTTTAGCCCTGGCTAAATCTATATATTAATTCAAGAAAGGGCCTGTCTGAATATTTCTAAAAATCTCACGATCTGTAGTCTCATCATAGGAAACCCACGCTCTTATTAGTAAACTGCAAATGAAGATTAAATAAGGGATAAAATCTTACCTGTTTTGTTTTGGAGTAAGAGAAAATTGACTAACGTTAATTCAAAAAGTTAATAAACTAATAACCAACGTTGAAACGCGCGACGATAATAACAACGGGCGCGTGACACCAACAGTGAAATGCGAGCCAAACCACATAAAGCATGGTGAAATCAACAACGATCAAAGCGTCGAACTAAACATCGTTTTCGCATCGTAAGACAACTACCATTTCACTTCGCACCACAGCGGATTCGAGGATAAAACAAAAGAAGTAAGATTTTATCTCTTATTTAATTTCCATTTGCAGTTTACTAATAAGAGCGTGGATTCCCTATGTAAATAACTTAATTTCTTGAAAATGTTTATTCAAAAATCCATACGTTAATCCTAAAAAGCAATTCGCGTAAGACAAGTTAAATCGTAGCGTTCACGCAAGTTAAATCGGTCGAGCATATGATAACAAAATCAATTTCAAATGCACATTTTGTGGTTTTTCTTTCACGCCGATGTCAAAATTTAGAAAACGTCCATGAACCTTTATAAATGCAAAAATTCCTTTTTAAAAACGTACTTTTCTTTGATCATAGAGTACCGAATGTACCTCAAGTATCTTCAGAAACCTCGCTGCCTTGGTTGCGACAAAACAAGCGAAGCGCTCCGATCCGCCGTGCAGAAAACACTGGTAGAAAACAAGCGAAAAGCCTTCGTTTGTCCGCAAAAAGGAAACTGTGCATTCTTTTGAACTACCTCTTTCCATTTGTGTCTTTTATCGGCGTATTTTCAATCTTGAAATACAAAACTCTAGTCTTGAAAACCACCACATCATGAACGCTCGCCAGCCATTTTGTCGATGGATGACATTTATAAAGGTGTCAAATCCCTTTCTTCCCTCACCCTCTAAATGGTTGGCACTTTTGTGGGGGAGAAGAATTTCTCCCAAACCTCTCTGGAGTTGGAAAAAACAATTTTTCCTCAGACATATAACGGTGTTATATATATATGCGTGTTATATACACGCATGTATATGTTATATGCATATGCACAACATTGTACGTCATGAGCGATATTTTTTCAGTGCAGGATATTTTTCTCCTAGGAATTTATTTGCACGCTTTTTTCCTCACGAAATCAGTCTGCAGGACATTTTTTTTGAAATCACCCATTAACCCCTCAAGTAAAATGGTCGGCCCCTAGAATCCACCAAACATTTGGTCAGTTGACAGATTCTGATTTGTCAATCATTTCTAAAGGCTTTTGAAGCAATAGGGGACAAAACTCTCTAGGGGAGAGGGGAAGAATTCGGATGGATATTTTACCAAATTTTATTACCCATGGTGCTCCGTTATTACTGTCGAGACCTGTTTAGCTTGCATCAGAAACTCCTAAGGAGTTGAATATGAGTTTCTGCTGACATATGTAGGTCACTAAATTTTAGTTTACACGGTTAAGTTCATAAAGTAAAGCACATGTACGTCTTTCTTATAGAAAACAACAACAAACACAACAACGTAAATGTTTTTACTGCTGGCATCATAATCCGTTTCACACCAGCATGCTTCATGAATTATTCAATCTTACTCACATTGTACAGTAATGAAGACATCACGGATTTCAATGGCAATACCATTATCAGCAGTGCATCTGTAACCACCCTCATCGCGTCTACTGATGACCAGAGGAAAGGTGACGCGACCGTTACTAGAGAGTCTTGTCCATGTGATGCTTGGAGGTGGATTACCATCAGCTTTACAGTTTAGTATCACAATATCTCCATCATTTGCAGTCTGATTATCGGATACGTATGTGATTTTTGGCGGCCCTGAAAAGTCCCCAAAATGATAGTCAGTGTGATTGGCAAGGATGTTTTAGAACAACACCTTCCAGCCTTGTGTAAACTACTTCGCCATTAAATAATGCGATCGAAAAATAGTCACAATAATTATATTAGGCATTGATAAACGTTTGTTACAACACTAACAACAGCAGCAGCAACAACAACAGTTTATTTAATCTGAAAAAGAAGCATTTCTTCGAGCATACTACGAGACTCTCCTCTCACTGTTGTAAATGCACGAGAATGAATAGGTCAGATGCAAAATTTAAGTCAATTTACTGGACATAATATACTGGTTTACGGACTATGAAACAAGGCAGTAAAACAAGATTTCAAAAAAAGCTCACCAACCGCTGGGACGTAATATAAATTTTAGATCTCTCTAGCTTTTGATATAGATAATAGGGACCTTTAAGCACCAAAAACGTAGAATGTCGCGGACGTAAACTGTAAATGACGGTCGCGCACACACAACTGGCTGCCATGGGATACTACGTAGTTACGCGAAAAACCCTTCGTCGCGGACGCAGATCGGGATGATTGTACGTTTTTGGAAACGTAAGAAAAAAATAACCCGTAAATCACCACAAAAAGTTCAGTTTCAAGGTAAGACATAAAAAAAACATCTTTTATAATCCGTTACTACAATGTTGCATATTTTATCGTGTGAAGTATAAAAACTGAAGTGTTTCATAATCCGTGTTCTTGAACAAAAAACCGGTTGCAGAGTCAGCAAAGTGAAGAAAGCCATGACGAGTTGTTCGGAAGAAAACAAGAGTCAAAGGTAATAAAAATACAATCTGCTCTGTTAAAATGTAATACTCCGCGAGATTTCATATCGTATTTTTGGCCTTTTTGTGATTATTTTTATAATAAGCAAAATTATGTTTTCACTTTTGCATTGCACTTTTGGATCATCCTCGATGTAAAAACCTGTGAAGTTTTTCTTTGTTTTCGAGTTATTTTTTTCCTTGGTTTTATTGTGCTGACTTCTCGCTGGCTTCTTTGTATTAATTGTTTTACGTTACTCGTGAGTTCACAGGTTTTTATACCGAGTATGAGCCGCACTTTTAGTGAAGAGCTAAGGTTTGCCTAATTTTCATTGTCATTCATTCCATAATACCTCAGATATAGAAATCAACGCGACTGTGCAGTATTATGTGTAAAAGCTGAAATTTCCGAAGCGAAATGGCAGCGTAGATTAGGCAGCATCGCCAACAGCGCCGATTTTATAATTTTCAAATGAACGCCAGCTTACATTATATTGATAAACTCATAAGATCATGATAAAACTCAATATAATTATATTATACACAGCCAAAGGATATTTCAAAACTTGAATGTTTTTATTTTTATCCAACTTTAAGCTCTTCTAAGATGGAATGGTCGAAGGCTAAGGATGTTTTGCTGGCTAAAGTGGTCCTTAACCATTTCAGTTCAAGGAAAGGACTGTTCAAAGTGGCCAGGCGTGGCAGGATCATGTCAACAACCTCATGAAAAATTACCCAGGGAAATTCGAGAAGCTGACCTCAAGGGGTACTAAGGACCATATAGCGCTCCTAATAAAAAACTACAAGAAGAAGAATGCAGATGAGCTGAAAGCGAGTGGGATTAGCCCAGAACCATCAGAGCTGGATAATAAACTTGAAGAAATAATAGAGAGGATGTAAGCAAATGTTGCAGAGAATGAGAAAGACAACGAAAAGAAGAAATGGGAGGTGGCTATGGCCAAAGACATCAGGCTAAAGGGAAGGAGGCCCTAAGCCAAACCAAAAAGAGAGAAGATGAGGATGGGAAGATTAAGCCTGCAAAGCAGATCAGAAGAAAGTCAAATGGATCAGAGATGATTGATACCTGAAAGAGAGGGCAGAGGAGGAAATGGCCCTGTGTGCTAAGGTAGAATATAATCAAAACACACCCAGATGGCTAATAAAGCAAAGAGGCATGAAGACCTCTTTAACATTCTGTTACAGCAACAAAAACAACAAAAGGAGTTCCAACAACAAGTACAGCTAAACCAAGAAGCCATGAAGCAACAACAACAGTTTCCTCA
The DNA here is from genome assembly GCA_038088405.1 of Porites divaricata. Classification (NCBI taxonomy): domain Eukaryota; kingdom Metazoa; phylum Cnidaria; class Anthozoa; order Scleractinia; family Poritidae; genus Porites; species Porites divaricata. The sequence goes on along the minus strand of JBBMOI010000010.1, from coordinate 4,462,898 downwards.
GATTCAACAGTCTATGGTCAATCACCAACAACAAAATTTTCAAATGTTGATGGCCATCCTACAAAAAAAATTAAACAGCAGCACAATAACTATTAGAGTCTGTTTTTTGGGATTTATTACATTTTTTTTACATATTTATTACATTACTGTATCCACATGGCGCCGCAACTATAGACATACAAATACAAATGAAAAAAAAACGTGGTACACTTATATTATTAACATTTAAAACCTTTGTCAGACACGAGTTATATACTAATACTGTCCAAGAGATGGACTGGATTTCAAAATAATGCTTTTTAATAAATAAAGATCAGCTGGTTTTAAAAAGTGTATTGCAAGAGAATTGCCTTAATTTTCCAATAAATAGAGGATATTACATGGCCGCGCCGAGATACGAAATTTCTCTTCGAGTGTTGAAGAATATTTTACGAGTGAGCGCAGCGAACGAGTGAAATATTTTTTCAACACGAAAAGAGAAATTTCGTATCTCCAAGCGGCCATGTAATGTTCTTTTTATTATATAAACACCAATGAAATACCAAACCATTTCACTTTAATAGTTTTTTGGTGTGAAAGGCGCGATTTGTTATGTACGTCTCCACTCACAAATAGATAATAAATAATATAATAATAATAATAATCTTTATTGAGATGACTTTTTCATACAAAATATGGTTTTCAAAAAGGATCTCATAAAATTTAAAAAATAAATAAAAATAAAAAATAAATGCGCACAATTCCCAACGACATTAAAAATCTAAAATATGTAAAAAGTATTAAAATTTACAAGAAATTAGCTCAAATTCATTTAAATTACAAATTTAACAATAAAGATTAAAAATTTTCAGATGCAGTCCGTTGCTTGCAAAGTTAGTACGTCGATTGTCTTGTTGTCGATTCCCTCGAGACGCAATATCATCTAAAGTAAGGTAGCCAGGATTTGACTCAATATCTCCAGCGAAGGCAATAAGAGTCAGGGCAAAGCAGGCGTGTTGAAAAAGTTTACAGACCAATACGCTCTTTCGAAGTCGATCAAACTCGTACCTACGGGTCGGTTCACTTCGGCGAAATGAACCTCCTGCAATTTCGGTCCTGCAATTGATCTGTGAAACGAAAAATGTTTCGCGGTCGTTTGATAAGGTATTCTCCCGCGAGTATGAAATCCTATGACATTCAAAAGCCACGTAAATACATAGAGAGACATAAATTTGCAGAGAGCCTGAAACTGCGGCCGGCCGCCATGTTCCTTGGTTTGCTGTACCACAATTAGCTTAAACAATTGCATTTCTAAGCAAGTCTTTCCAAGACAGTGGAAGATAACACTGAAGAATATTTCTGAGTGCTTATAGGAAGGGACATAATACCACCACAGTGCTATTGGCCACGAGAGACGATATTCTCCAGGCCATGCAGAGAGGCGAGGTCACCATGGCTGTGTTAGCTGATCATTCTAAGGCATTTGACTACGAGACTGTTTTGAAGAAGATGCATAGTACTGGTTTTTCAAAAGACTATTTGAGATGGCTGATTAGCTACCTGACCGGAAGACAACAGTTTGTCCAAATTGATGACAAGATTTCGGACTATGTGAACGTTAGCTTTGAAGTCCCGCACGGTTATATACTTGGGCCAGTGTTGTTCAATATTGATGTCAATGATCTATCAGACAACTTGGATTCCACTAAATCCTATCAATATGCAGATGACACAACTATATACATCCACGAGAAACCTGCTAACTTAAAGGCCGGAGAGAAAAAATTACAGAAGGCTCTTGATAGTCTTGCTTCTTGGTCATCAAGCTGTAACCTCTCCTTGAATGCCAAGAAAACTAAGGTGGTATTGTTTTCTACCAAACAGCTTTCTCGCGAGCACGAGCTTGACGCCTATCCAACTAATCTGTCAGCAGGAGGCACAAAACTTGAGAGACTTACATCCACTAAGTTGCTAGGGACAACATTTCAAGAGAACCTAAAATGGAATGAAGACATTCAGTCAAAAGTTTAATGTAGTTATTATACTCTTTCTCTCCTTGAAAAGCTTAGAAATCTTGCTCCATTTCATGTAAGAAAACAGTTAGCGGAATGTTTGATCTTGTCAAAGTTATACTATGATGACATTGTATACCATCAACTACCTAATTATCTCTTGCGCCGTCTGCAACGAGTGCAACTTGCTGCTGCTAGTTTTGTCATAAAAAGATATGCGAAAACATCTGACGTTATAGACCTTGGCTGGTTGCCTTTAATGAGAACAGGGATCTTAATCTTTGCAAGACCACTTTCAAAGCCATGTATGACGTAAACTGGCCGGCATATCTCAGGGTCACTGTCCGCCATCCAAATAGGACTTTAAGATCCTCTGCAGCTGTGAACCTGGAGGTGCCAAAACACTCCGGCACATTACAAGACCAGGCGGCCAAAGTTTTTAACAGCTTACCAGTATCATAAAAGAATTGTACAGAATATAAACAGTTTGTATCTCATTGTAAAAAGTTTTTTTATCGACAAGGCAAGGACAAATATATAATTTTCTCATTTTTATCTATTTATAATTTATACATAATCTATAGTTTTCCAATATCATTTATTTTTCACATCATTATATAAATATATCTATTAATATTATAGTAATTTGTTTGTATATAGCTTAACTTAGTATAGAAGAGCCATTTTTTACGTGGAATGCTAATAAACCTTTATTATTTATTATTATTATTATTATTATTATTATGTAGCCATAGCAAAGGTGATATTTTCACATGTTAAGATAACATGTTATTTTCACATGTGAAGATATCAAGTTTTCGCGCGAAAGCTCACCTGATGTTTTATTCGTGTTTATATAATAAACAGAAATAATTGATGGGCCTAACCATTTCGTAATAGATAGATAGATAGATAAGTTTTTGAGATCACATTAATGAATAAAAACATTCTCTAAGTAATTTATGTTAACTCGTAAGCAATTAGAGTATTCTCGAGATGATCACTTCATAAGTCATTTCTAAAAATACCCTTTTTGCTGGGGTGAGGATGGGGGAAGGTACGGAAGCCAGTAGTTATAATAGGATGCCTTGAGTGTCAACTCACAAGTACTTTTTTCCGTCATTTTCCTGATTAACCCCGTCATTTACCCCAAATTTAAATGACAAGAAATAATCAGGGAATTTTTTGTACTCTTTTTTCAAACTTCAAAAATTTCAATAATTTCAAAAATCCAATTATTTCGTGTCATTTCTCTGATTAATCCTGTCACTGATTACACCATTTTTTTTATCTGATTAACCCTGTCATTTTTTCATACTATTCACTCCCATGAAAATAAACGGGGTGTTGAGAGTGGGGGAACTTGACAAAATTAATGCTTGCTCCCCCTGCGGGGTCGCTCGCGGAAAATGACGGAAAAAAGTACTCATGAGTTGACTACTCAAGTCATCCTCCCCTTACTACTATGGAGTAAGGTTTTGCAAATAAAATTGTTTAAAACAAGAAATATTAATTAATCAATTTTTTTTCTTATATAATCATCATTTCTTATCAAATTTATTTGTTTTTTGAATTCTTCTTTAAAACGTTTATCATTATTATAATAATCTATATGTATCATTGGAAATTTAAAAAGAATATAATGATTATAATCATGTGATTCTCTCATTAAATCTTTAAAAAGTTTATCATTATTATAAACATCTGGATCCATCATTGCAATTTGAAGATATTTATTTATTTGTTCTTTGATAAAATTTCTTTTTTGTTTTTCCTTCTTTGATATAGGTTTTTTTCCACTATCATGTTTATTTAGATCAATTTTTTTTACTTTATTAAATAGTAAAGTTTTTTTATCATAGTGATTACTACTAAAAAGTAAGATATATTTACCTTTTTCAAAATCTTCATCTTCATTTTTGATTACATATAAATTATTATCAGGAAAAAGATTTAATTCGCGATTAAAACTAATTCCATATCTGTTATAGTCATCCAACATTTTGAAGTAATAATCAGTGATGTCTATATTTTTCCAATTGCTGTAGTAAGGGGGTTTTTTGTTAAAAGAATATAAAAGAAATTTGTAGGGATGATTAAGAAATATTTCTTTTATTAATTTTGAATCAAATGGTTCAACTACAAATTTATCTAATTCAGGACCAAAAGTGATCATTTTATTTAAGAAAAATATTATTTTAAAAATATTATTTTAAAAAATAATTTTTGTTATATAATAAAATGCAGTTGTCAAGTTATGATCGTCTCACACCAGAAAATATTATTTTCAATGAAGCAAAAGAATTCAAAGTAAAGGATAGCAAAATTAAATACAAACGAATCCCAATGGAAGTGAAATACCCAAATGGAAAGAAAGGAGCTTTGGTAATTGAAACTCCGGTCTTTTCTCTTTTGGAGTAAGTGAAAAGAAAAACCAAGAAACAAACAAATTAGTTGGTTATAGTATTCCGGTTTGTCTCTGGAGTAAAGATAGTGAACCAAATGAAAAGGAAAAAGCATTTTTTGACACCCTAATTAATCTCAGGAAAATATGTTGTCGTCATCTTGTAAGTGAATACGGGTCTGACATGGCACCAACCCTGTCTTCCCTATTCTATTACAAACTGGTTGAATATACTGATAAAAAAGGAAAAAAGAATACCAAAAAAGATACTTCTTCTGCGCCAGTACTATATGCAAAAGTAATCTATTCAGAAAAATCTAAAAAGATACTTTCTCTATTTAAAACAAAAGGTGGTAAAGATGTTAATCCATTGAAATATATCAATCAATATTGTAATGCTAAAATGGCTTTGGTTATTGAAGGAGTATTTATTTCAAAAACAGTTACATCACTTCAAATCAAAGTTCATGAATGTTATATCAAACAATTGAAACCACGTGAATCTTTACTTACAATTGAAAAATCAAGTGATGAAGACAGTGAAGAAAGTGAAGCAAGTGAAGCAGATGAGCCAAATGATGAAAAAATGATCAAAGATTTAGTTATTTCTGATAAAGAGGAGGAATTAACTGAGTAATATTAGGATTTATATTTTTAATACAAATTTTGTATTAAAAATCAACCAAATCCTTAAAACTCACCCATGAGTTAAATTTATCAGGATATCCACTCCATTTTACTAATGTCATTTTTTTCTTATTATCTCTCCTGATAACTTTTTCTATTCTAAATGTCTGCTGTTTTGCTTTCTGTAATTCTTGTTCGTAGAAAGAGCCCTTAATTGTTTCTCCCTTCAAGTCAACAATACTATAAGTAACAGGTTTTGTTGGAATAATTTTATCAATCACAAATATCTCCTCTGTCCAGTTTGGTGTGTAACCCTTATCAAATACTTTTCTCTTATATTTTGAAATTCTAACATGGTCTCCAACATTAAACTTTGGTTTACTCGGTTTCAAGTAAATAGAATCACCATATAAATAAAACCAAATTTTTTTCTCATTCTTCTTTTTACTAGCTTCAACAGGTGTCATTTTTACACTAGAATGCCTTCTATTATTGTAATCATTAATTAGCTTATCTATCTTATCAAAGTAAACAGTGTTGTTATTTACAGTAAACATCTTCCACATTCTGTTTTTCATTGTTTTATTCCATCTCTCAACAACACTAGATTTTTCTTCATTTTCAGTATGATATAGTTTAATACCTTTACTTTTTAGAAAATCTTTGAAATGTTTACTAATAAACTCAGAACCTTTATCTGTCCATAACATCTTTGGTTTACGTTTACTCTTAAATATATCATCAAATGCTTTACTGATAGTTTCAGTTTTCTTATCTTTCAAACCTCTTATCCATCCATACTTGCTAAACACATCAATAACCATCAAAAGATATTTAATCCCTTTATTCCACTTACTAAACTTTTGCATTTCAACCAAATCAGCAGCCCAGATCTCATCAATCCCATTTGAGATTACTGATCTTTTTGAAAAGTTTCTTGTGATTGGTTTGTGAAGTTCATCGGCTAATTGTTGAGACCAATCACTACTCAACGCCGACGCGCGTTTTTTTGAAGACCAAGTCCAAGTTTTTGCTTTGTATTAATCATTGTTCTTGCCAAAGCATGACCCCATTGCCTCTGTTTCCAAGGAATTGTGTCTAATGCTTTTATCATTTTTCTATCAGCTTCATTTTTACATTTCACTTGTTCGCTGGATGGTTTGTTACCACAGACAGAGTAATCAACATCGTGTTGCATACTTACAGCATCTGTTCGTCCAGTTGGTTGTTCATAGATTTCAAGTATCTCATCAGTGTGAGGATCATATTTTAATTGAGATTCCAGTGGACTACCGGGGCCTGTATACTTATGCCCAGGAGGTGTAAATCCTTTACGTGGTGCGACTTTTAAAATGGCTTTATAAATATCAACACCACTGCCTAAACTTAGTAATGGATTATTTTCCCAAAAGTGATCATCAACTATAATTCCATACTTTTCTCTTAATACCTGCGGCCATGTATCTGGATTAGATGAAATAATGTTATTCATATCTTCTAAAGCTTCTGGGTTTTTTTCAAAAAATGTTGTCTTATACATTCTTCTATATGGTTTTTCAAATTTAAAAAATAATTCAGGATTACTACCTTTTTTTACTATTCCCATCTTGGACTCTTCTGCTGCTGTTGGTCGTCTCCAGAATTTACTAGATGTAATACCATGATCCGATCCAAAAGCGGACTTCATAATATCTCCAGATTTATATCGGGCATAAACTGGTTTCAAAGATAGTATCAATTCTTGTGTCGTGGACATTGCAATATCTGGTGCTTTTTTTACAACAGTCATTGGAGTAATACTCCCCCCATCCAAATCTTTCCTATCAGTTTTATACCTCTTTTTAGGTCTAACTTTGGTTGATAGTTGATCCATTGCTGATCCAACACTCTCTTGAATAAAAGGAGTCAATTTATTAATCCCATAATTTACAGCCTTTTTTGTAGTTTTTTTATTTCTCATTAATTCACTCGCTCCATATCTACCCATTTCAACTGCTTTGCGACCCATCCAAGGTAAAGCATGTTCAACAAATGCATCAGCAGCTGTGCCAACAACAGAATCAAATAAATCACCGCCCGCCCTTTCAGACGGGCTTACCAGTTTTTTGATTTTACATATCTGACTTTTTTAATTCCACAAACTGCACATGTACAAAAGAATTGAGTTCTTCCTCTTTTATCTGTCTGGTAACCACTTGGCTCAGTGCAGGGAGTTACTCTTTTATCTTTAATGCAATATGATTCTTTCATTTAATATAATGTTTAGATAAAAATGGAAGCCAAGTTCTTTTCTGAGATAGAGAAAAATATGGATGTTAAAACACTCAAAGGTTTTGAGAAAGAAGTAAGGACAAAAATAAATAATGAGTTTGAGACTCTTAGAAATAAAAATGAAGATCTTTCTAGCGTGCTAATGGCTGGTGAATGTGAGATGTGGGAAAAAATAAGAAGAGGAGATTATTCTTGGTTGAAAATAAAGAGTGATAAAAAGAAGAAACTTTTTAGACTTATTGATATTTACTCAAAATTAGATTCTATAGTTGATACTGTTAAAGATTTGTATGAAAAGGTTGAGAAGGTTAAACAGCTAAAGGATTCACCAAAGTTTAGATCTTAAGCTCCAAAGTATGCTTTTATGAAATCACTATTGTCATTATCAAAATGAGGATTATGTATTACATCTAAAATATTTTTTCCATTTTGTCTTTCTAGCAAATAGTATAAACACCAGTAACCACAGAGAACAGTGTTTCGATTTTGTATTTCATCCATTGAATAAACCATTTTTTTTCCAGAAGTATTAAAATATTTCAAAGCCTCATTTGGCATTATTAAACCAAATGGATCAAAGTACTCAAGTAATTTATCTATATTTCTATAACAAACCCAGTGAGTACCAGGACCTTTTATATCATCAAGATTGATTATTCCACATTCTTTTTTAATCTTACTTGGAAGACGGTCTCGACTGTAAATACCTCTGAGATATTTAATACCAAGTTTTTTCACCCACTCCATCAAGTCAAGGTTGGATAATGGTTTAATTACAAAATGGAGCCTAGTATGGGAATTGAGTTGAATGGGCTGTTTTTTCCCAGTAGCAAACCCTTGCCTTTGGAGTTTTTTTTTACCCCCATTCCTATTGGGTTTTCCCAATTACCAAAAAAGGGTGGCGGGTAATATGGATAACCCTCACCATGTGTGAGTGGTGGTGGAACATAAACACCTCTTGTGTTACTAGATGATCCACTATCAACTTGTAAACCAGAGCCAAACAGCTTTGGAAGCAGACTAATCGCCATTGGTATTCCAATTGATGCAATTGTTCCCAGAAATCCACCCTCAACTTGTTTACGAGTTGGTTTAATAACAAGTCGCCCCCCTGTTTTAAAAACTTTGTTAATCTGGTTTAATTGTGCTTTGGTAAATTCTTCAGCAATAGGAGGTAAAAATGGGAAAAATTTTTTTGGAATTGTAATCCCTTTTCCAAATAGTTTTTTTATTCCAAGGTCTCCCAATGCGGTTGCAGCTCCAGTAGCAAGTGCTGGGGCAACTTTCGCAACTCCCTTCATTGCATAAGGAAGAAGTTTTGAACCGAGACTCATCAAACTAGTGAATAAGTTCCCCCCATGTTTTACTGAATGAGTAATCTGTGTTTTAGTTATTTTTATATCTGATCCTGTTCCATTTGCTATTGATTTTTGTATCTTAGAAATCTGTCTTTGTGTTAACATTAATTCATCTGATCCGCGAAGATGAGAATGTTTTAATCGCAGTGTTAGTGGTGATTTATTTTTAATTGAGCTTAACAGTTTTGACTTTTGACCATCTGAAAGCGTTACACCATATTCAATATAAGTTGTCATTTTAATATATTAATTATATTATTTATATTAAACTTATTAAATTAATGCGGCGTAGCTAAGGGAGGGGGTTATAGGGGGAACCGTAGGTTCCCCTATGCTCTAAGAAGCAGTTTTCCACTTTGCTGTTCTATTTCTGCTTCTCGCTCGTGAAGTACAAGAGCGTAAATATTGTAATTTGCAGCAGTTGCCCCCGACAACTCGTAATGAAAAGCCAGTTTTGTAACTCCATCTTTTATGTCTAATTTCTGTTTAGTCAAATCAAAATACACAAACGGGAAAATATTCTCAAAATTTTGTCTATTAAGAAGTGTTCCACCTTGAAAATCATTGTTGGCATATACATAAGACATTACATCTCTAAAAACTCTTGAAGGATCTAATGAAGGTTTGTAGTGAATATCAGGGTACTCATTTCCATTTCCAACTTCGAGATAACATCTATCGAGAGTTCGCGGATTTGTGGAAACACTGAAAGTATTATATAAAAATGGATTTGCTGTCTGTGATTCAATATTTTGAGTATTGATTATAAAAACAAATACATGTCGTGGTTTTGAAATTCCGTTTGTAATTCTAAAATTACCAACAGCTTGGTTGCCAGCGATGTTAGATTCAACAACTTCATTGAGATAAGTCCATTTGTATGGTTTGAGATACTCGCTCATATAAATCTTACTTCCTTCTGAATTGAATACTAATCGAGGCACAAACAGTTGAAGGCGGGTGATGACTACTCGGCAACGATTTCCACCATCCCTCCATATAAGATTATCATCTTTTTCAATCTCAAAGTTTATTTCGATTTTAGTGTTTGGAAGTAGTTTATATATCTATTGAGAGGAATTTCACAGTGTACTGTGCTTGAAGTTCCAAGCAGAGCTTTTCGTTTTGCAAATCCTTCATTATATGATGCAGGAGTGTTATCTAACATAAGACCTGCTTGATCTCCACCAGGGTTAGCTCCATCTTGTCGATGAGTAACATTTCTTCTAGTAAATCTATTTTTATTAGCACTTGGTGATGTATCAAGAATATAAAATTCATTTGTTGCCACACTATCAGCATATGATTTATTATACTCAAGCAAATTTTTTATATTTACACTATGATTGGCGTAATTACACTGATAAAGTTCTTTTCCATTTGCCAGCACAGATAATCTTGAAATAAAAGAATTAGAACCATTTACTATTCCCATTTGGTCATTCTGGTATGCAATAATTTGCGCTAATCTATTAGCAGTAAGACTATCATCATTTACATTAGCGCCAATAGCAAAATCAGTTCCATCACGTTGCTGAACTTTAAAATCTAATGCTATTCTAGCATTATACCAATCAAATGGAGTGACTTCACCTGAATTGTCAGCAATGAATTTAAGATTATTTCTAACTTGGTCGGTGTTGTTTGCTGGAGCCACATTAATAGCTTGTTCGGGGTCAAAATCAACATCTTCGTATCTCTCAAGATATTTTGGATTTCTAAAAGACTTCATTTTATTTTAATAATTATATTATTTTTCCACCAGTCATGATTTGAAGTACTTTATTGTTGATTTCTTGCTGTGTCATTTTGGGGCCTTGCCGTTTATTTGTTTTATTACCCAAAAAGTATGTGGATGATAGCATAATTAACTGGTCAAGATTTCAGTTCTTTCTTTAAAAAAGATGGGAGTGACCTAATAACGGGAAGATTAAACATGAGTGGACATAAAATCATTAATCTTGAAGACCCCGTTTCAGATAATGATGCAGTAAATAAAATATATATGCACAACCATTTTCATACAGCTCAAGTTCAATCAAGTCATTACAAAGATGAATTTAGTTATCTGATGTCAAGTCCATCTCAATGGACAGATGAAATAGATAATAGAAATAGTTTTTATCCAAGAAAGATAGCAGACTTAACACCAAGTAAAGGTAACTTTCACGACTACAATCATAAAGTTCTTATATAGATATATTTAAAAATTTTCAAGGTGGTTATAAGTTTAAAATGGGACTTAATTTTTATAGGTTAGTTGGAGGAGCTGACTATACCCTTTGTTTAGAAATACTTAACACTGATTATTTACTATGGCATAAAACCCAGATAAGTGTTGACAACAACTCATCACAAGGATTGAAAATTGGAAATGTTAGTGTAAAAAAACTTCAAAATAGATTCACCAATTCAAAGGGACAAACAGAATTTATGTATTACCATAGAATCATAATTAATTTTAAGAAGTTGACAACTGGTAATAAATTTTTTATTCATAATTTGGTTAATATTCCTCAGGATGGAAGCGACCTAGCTATTTATCCAACACAGTTTTCTAACGTTTACTTAATTGCTTATGGAATCATGAATGCAGTTAGTAATATAGACTCAGATAAAGTTTATGACTATCACACAGCATTTGACATCAAAAAAACACAAGTAGTTTACAATGTCGACATTAACGCAAATCAAAAGGCAATTAGAAATATCAAACTTGAACGAGGCAGTAATAATAGTGCTGCAACAGTTGGAATGGTAAAAGAGTTAATCCCTTTTACTACTTTTACTACAAACTATATTTATAGACAATATTTTGAAGAATTTTATGATTTTACTGATGCAACAAAATATAAACTAGTAAAAGGTTCATCAGGAACTGTTTTTACAGGAGTTAATCCAAATTTAGGATTTCAGTCAACAAAGGATTTGAGTTTTATTTCACCTGAGGGACTGCGTAATTTAAATTATGCTATTAATCTCACTAAAACACAAAGCTCAAATTTTACTATTTGTATCGTTTTCCAACTTTGGTTCAACAGAAATTTTACTCTTCAAACCCAAATAGTTAGTGGTGAAGGAAGATTATATTTAAAATTCATTAAAAACATAAAAAAATTCTACTTGGAAAGGGGAGTAAAAAGCTCAGAAATTACTTTACTAAATTCTTTCAATGGAAAATATGTTGTTCTTTGGCTGACAGGAAGTGGTAATTCAAATATTATAAAAGTGGCAATATCTAATAATGCTGCTAAATTAACACTTAATACAGCGATAAATTTTGGAAACCATAATTTTGAATTCAAGTCAGAAGATGGGATAATCAAAAAAATCATGTACTCACCAAACTTTTACGACTTTGACTCTGAGCAATATCATAGAGTAATGATTCAAGAAAAGTTAAATGGGAGTTATATAGTGTAAAGAATAAATGAAGGATATATTTGAATTTAATCACAACATTGTATCCAAAAATTCGTGCCAGTATTAGATGGGTAGCAGATTTGTTACTCGAAGGCGGGACTTATAGGTTATATCGCAACGGAAGGGAAGCCTTAAAATTAGTTTCGTTGCATGGCGCTGCACTTTCTCAACTCGTCTTAGTAAGCCAATTTACTGTGGCGACCATACTTGGGTTGCATAGAAAAATACAATGTGCGACTCGTCTGGGTGTTTTGGATGTTCCTAGAAGCTCGGCGCACAAAGCCAAGGAGTTTCTTATCTTTCGCACACTGATCAAACACTTGCTTGTCCTAGGTAAGATTGCTTGACACCCACACACCAAGGTCTTTCTCTGTATCGCAGGATTCCAAAGGCGTTTCATTGATAGTATAAGAGTACTATATAGGTGTTCTTTTACGCTTGATGCGCTGGTATTTACATTCAGATTGATTGAATATGAGCCCAGATGATTCAGACCAACTGATGAGCTCGTTAAGATCAGTAAGGGGTTGGACCTGGGGGCGGAACCTTCCTGCAGAAAACTTTGTTAATAACCCCCGGTAAAAAACATTTTGAAGCCAAACTCACTTAAAGTACTACCCTTTTAATTACGATCATAAAAGCTACAATATTGAACAAAACTGTTGAGAAAATTGCATACTTGGGGCGCATTTTTTCTAAACTTCGTAGCCGACTGATTCTTCCCTCCCCCCTCCCCCTGGAAGCAGTGTTGTTGGGTCTTCAAAACAAAGCCGGATCCCTAAGCATTTATCGGAAGCATTTTTGAACTGGGGAGGGGGTTTTCTTTATGCAAAGCCATTGATTTGGAAATAGTTTTGTTGCGTTAGTTAGTGCACATTAATGAAAACATTTTCTCAAGTAGTTTTGTCCAGCACTGTAGAATAATCACTACATCCAGTTTTTCTCCTACGAAATACATCTCCAAATGCATGTGCAATTGCTCAGGATTATGCCCATGAACAGGAGATTGCGTACATTAAAGGAGACTGAAGTTGGTACCTTTGGACCAACTGAGAATTCAAGCGATAACCTGAGTTTGCTAGAATGGTGACAGAATGCACGAAAAAAGTCAGCAACAAGGACGGAGCATTCCACAAAGAACCACAACAAGTTCTGTGGAAGAATTTAGGAAAGCCCTTGAAACTAAGGATATCATGCCTGCAAAAGTAGTAGAATCTACACACAACATCAAGAAAATTACCCAAAGTCAGTACAAGAGGGTCTCGATGGCCTGTTGTAGCTTTGACGATTGACGGTTATTTGTTTCCAATTTTGATGGTTGACGTTTAATTACCGTAAATGACCTTATAAATGCCCACTTCCAAATAAACGCCTCTCATCTAATAAACGCCTCCCTCTACACTTTAAAAATTGTCTTAGACGCCCCTGTCTAATAGACGCCCCCAATGAGAATTACTCCAAAATACCAGGAATAAGTAAAAAGGAGAAAAATCATTCAATTCATTCAGTTTCTTGCCTGATTAACAAAGCTTTGCGTATTTCATCTTGTTCAATGTCAAGTTCAAAGTAAGGATAGAGTAAGACTAACGATGGCAACACAATATCCCTATGTAACGAGGATTCTGACATCGATGTTAGTATTTGAAAGAGCAATATTTATATGGACCTCTAGACAGCCTAGATGTATCAGTTAATGGGGTGAATAGTCTGCTACCATAAAATTCCGAAAATAAGTCCCTCCATGTATAAGCCCCTCCAAATATAAGCCCCCCAGAAACCGGTGACGCAAAAAACCCTCCGTTAAATCGCCCCTCCAAATATAAGCCCCCCGGGGGCTTGAACTTGGAAAATTTCCCTCAAATACAAAGTAAAAGAAAGCAACAACGGTAAATTTACTTCCAACTATAAGGCTAGCCCTATTGATTTTGAAACGCAAATTTCCCTCCGTAGATAAGCCCCTCCGAATATAAGCCACTCCAAAAATAAGCCCCTCAAAAAGGGGCTTTGAAAAATATAAGCCCTGGGGCTTATTTTCGGAATTTTACGGTATTTTATTCGTGCCGAAAGCATATTGGTTTTGTTGAGCCTGTTACAATAGGCCCTTTGCAGCTAGCCATTCACGTGACACAAAACCGCCGTGCTGGTGAGCAAAAGTCGCACAGGGACAAGTGAAACAAAAGACATACACAATTTTAAATTGTAATTTTCTTTGTTTGTCTTGTCCCAGTGCGACTTTTGCTCACCAGCACGGCGGTTTTGTGTCACGTGAATGGCTAGCTGCAAAGGGCCTATTATTAAAATAAACGCCTCTCTCTTTTAAAAGCCTCCTATCTATTACACGCCCACGTTTGGACTCCAAAATTAAATAGATACCATGGGCATTTATTAGGTGATAGGTCTTGTAAATATTAACTTCTGTATAAATTAATATCAGCTGTTGGGTTTTTGAGAGCTTTGGAGACGGTCTTCTTGACTTTTCACATATAAAATTTCGAAGTATATACTGAAACAAGTTGTAAGGTCTTGTAATGTCTGGAGAGAGTGAAGAAAGCCAGAGGTCTATGGCTAAGTTAAAAAGTCATCTTTTTAAGGCATATTTTACTTAATTTTTCAGTCAGTTATTTTTATTTATTCAATGATATAATATTGTTTTAATGTATTTCATAGGTTGAGAAAAAACTTATTTTAAGGCATATTTTACTCAATTTTGTCAGTCCGTTTTTTCATTTATTTAATGATATATTATTTTCATTTCATAGGTTGAGAACTGTAAAGCGCTTAGAACAATTTATATAAGCGCTGTAGCAATCTTAGTTTCTACAAGAGCCATATGGCATTATGGCTGTTACTATTACTATTACCATTATCCATTTAGCTCTGAGCTCTGGCCGTTCTCATGCCGATATACAATGTACATCCCTAGGAAGCGAGTCCTGGTACTTAGAAGTCAAGCACCTTCCTTAAAATTCTGGCTGTTCCTAATGGTGTACTTTTCTGTAGCAGTCCAGTCCTTATTATCATTATCATCATCATCATCATTACTAGACTGAAAAAATTCTCTTTTTTTCACTTTACTATAATTTTTTTTATTCTTTATAAGAAAATGACGAGAAAGCCCAAAGAAAACAAGAGGCTTTTTCAACCTGGGCTTTCTCTACTACATAAATAAATATTTTTTTCAAAAAAACATTAAGCCTAATCTACTTTACCTGTTTCTGTTAGATACATGTCATTTAGAGGTAAGATGGAAAGATTCTTAAACACTGTCTCTGTATAAGCATCATAACAAGACTTACTTATTATTCTCATAGGTCGCTTTTGCAGCAGTACGAGGCAGGGGGATGAACAAGGGAGAAATAGAGTGTTCACGAAGCAGATTTGTGAAGGCAAAAGCTTGATATGGAAATGACACCTGAGGACGTGGATCCACATGACAGCAATTTCTTAAATTTAATCACGAAGTGTAATAATATATTTTTCAGCATTACGCTTGCTATTGCAAGTCGAATGTTTGCTTGATATTAAAGTTCAATCTTTTCTTGTCACTTTCTGGAAGTAAGTATAAAACATTTCATAAATGAACATTGTTAAATGTAGCCACATTATACACTAAAAATGTTGCGAAAAAATGCTGACATCAGCATATTTTATTAAAATCATTTTTCTGTTTATAGAGATTTTTAGCTATGCCTCCACATGTATATCCAAAATTGTCAAGTGGCTGTCGGTTAACATTGGTGAGAACTTTCATTCTTTTATCAAAAAACGTACAATTTCCCTAAAATATCTGCCTTCACTACTAGACTACGACGTTGCGACCTGTGGGGTCGCCAATGCGACCAGCTTTTACTCAGTGGCGACCAAATTTCCACGCCTGGTCACCAACCTGGCCCCCAAAATAGGTGACTTTATTCTGAAAACGTACGCGTGCACTAACGATAATCCGTTATTCTTCACAAAACTAACGGATAGCTAACGGTTTTTCTAACATTGTAACTTTTTGTCCAAATGCTCTAACGGTTTGTCCAAACCGTCTAACGATTTGTCTAAGCGCTTTAACGATTTCTTCTAACTCCGACTCTGGCGGATTATTCTTATGATCTAACGGTTGGTCCGTCTAACATTTGACTTTTACTTGAAAGGGGATTGTGAAAATCACTGGTGATGAAATCGACGGAAGTCTCATCGACATTCGGGCAAATCGATCGCATTTCTCAACAGGTCGTCCCGTGTTTCTCCACGAATGACTTTTAGCGCATCGATTAAAAACAATTCATTTATGTCGAACATGTATCTCGATTGCAAACTCGATAGCAGATTAGTCTGATAAAAATATAAGCTAATCGAGAACGAATGGCGCTTATTTCTCGAGTTTCTTGTAAACAACTTTGTGCAAATGAGCGTGACGGCCCAAACAAAAGCTATGCCGTTTCTTATTGACTTCTAATGAAATACCGTTGAAGTCATGCTGTTGTCAAACAAACTTCTCGCAAAATCAACTTCTTTGCCCAAAAACATTAGCGACGTTTTCTCTCTCTGGAGACTTGCGATCACGTGCTATGCAACGAAACAGACCAAGTTTCACCGATGTGCATTTCTGAACACGCAAATACAGTTAAATACATGGGACGCAAAACAAATGTTTGCAGATTATGTTCTTTAATAAAGTTTGTTTATCTAAATGTGTATTCCATTTCCTGAACCTTAAGCTTGAATACTTGTTTTAGGAGATTCAGCTGGAGATTTTATGCTTGCTAGAATTTCAAAAAAGCCCGGGGGGCTTACTTGGGTTAATTTTCGCTTGGTATGTGCCGCTGGCCTCTCAGAGCCCCTACCCCATTATAGTCTATTCTCTGGCCAATTGTAGACCCCATATTAGTCACTCTTGGGCAAATATGTAATTTTTTGCGATCCCAGCTTAGTCACTTTCTATTTATGTATCTACCTTATCAATCCTTTAAATAGTTCCAGTCAAAAAATGAATTGCCTCATTTTTTAATAAATTGAATGAAGAACACTTTACTTTTCACCTACTGTACAAATATCATCGTACGTTTGCTAACCGGAAATGTGAACAACTCTCTAGCCCAAAAATCCGAAAATGTGCGACCCCACTCTAATAACTCTTTTGAAAATGCAACTCCATTATAGTCCAGTCGTGAAAATGCGACCCCATCCAGCGGCACATCCCCATTAGCCTCTTATAAGGAAGTACCCCCCCGGGCAAAAAAGTCCTTCGTCCGATATAATACGGCGCGGGACGAAGACCTCTCGCGACTTCGTCACTCGCTTGGCTGCTTCGCGGCCTAAAAAGCTCGCTCCGCTTGCAAAGAAACTCGTGAGGTCGACTTGTAGCAAGCCTATAGGCTTGCTTGCTCGAGCCTCGAGCAAAACCCGTTCGAAAGAAAGTTCAAAAGGAATTTTAAGGCATTCTTTTTCTGTTAAGACTAAGTAAAAGATGTTAAGTTTATTGTATTCCATAAAGTCTTAAATATAATTATTGGCGACTAGAAAACTATCTTGTTCTTGCGACCAAAAATAGAAACTTGGGGCCAGCTGGACTAATATACCTTCAAATACAGATTTTAATTTTGCCAGGTTATTCCTCTGCAACCACTCTCCGACAAATTTATGTGTTTTCCCTAAAAAACACGTAGTCTTGCGATCTGCAGCCGCATGCAAAACGCGCGAGAAATAACACGTACTTCGTAAAATCAAGAACTTATTTTTGATTTGCCCCACCCCCTTATTCCTGGGACAGGACCGAAGGGGTGGACTTGTCTTGGGAGGTTGCCTAGGGGGATGGTAACAGGTCAAATTGAACCATGTATTATCAGATAATAGAATTCTAATCATTTTGCTATCGGGAGAGCCGGCTTAGACTTCATCAACAAAGAGTAACCATGCCAACTTTTCTGGTGGAAAACATAGAAGAATAAAATGATACTTTGCGGGTGTGTATCTTTTTTTAGAATACGCTAACAACAAAAAACACCTTCCGTCAGATCTCGTCCTCATCCTCGAATCTAAAGATCCCTACTGAGATAAATGTACATACCTACAAAAACCAACTGCACGAAGTCACTTATTTTACCCTGATTTGGGCTATCAGGTTTTAGCGAACAGCCATAATATCCCTCATCATCTTTTGTAACATTGTAGAGTGTAAAGCGAGCCTGACCCGAGGAGGAGTCTCCTGTGCGAGTTCCATTCACACGACCTTTGTACGCCCTAGGGACTGATCGAGATTTCAGCACATTGACACCACGGCTGTCTAAAGATACTAATCTTCCGCTTGGTTGGTCAATGCCATCTACAGCATTATTGGCCAATCCCCAGGTTATTGTGTCAACTGAACCAGAGAATGTCCAGGTGAATTTCACAGAATGACCGATCCTTCCTGTCACATTCTTCTTAGCATATAGGGTTTGGAATCTTACCAACTGCCCTACAACATAAACGTAATAACACACAAGTTAAAAGATTATAAATCTCCATTGTCAACAGGGTTAACTTGTCACAGCATAGAATTTACTTAAAGACCCATGCACGACGGACCAGTATGTGATGCGCACGTCTATTTTTGCTTTGATGAATACGAAAACGAGGTGCTTTTGTTCTATATGGCCTGTGCAACCTTCGCGTAAAGTTCAAATCTCGCGGGCTTGTTGTTCATAAGAGTAAGATATCAGTTCATCACTATGTTTTTAGAAGACTCTCTGGTGGAGAGTAATTTAGGTGAAAGAAGAGTCAATGCATATGGCTCAAACGCGGCTTTGGAGGAAGACGAAGCTGGAGAAACTGAAGAAGTTTGAGAATAATTTTCACATCCTTGGGTACACGCGTGTTTTTCGATCGGAGTACATTTCGCATTCACTAATCTATAAAAATAGGGCAGAACCACTCAATCAGAGACCCTTCAAATCAATTGTAGCTGCAAAGGGCAGTGTGCAAAGAAAAAGGGCGAGAAAGCATGCAAATGTCGAGAGGCTAACAGGAACTGCAGTGGCAAGTGTTCGTGTGATAAACGAAAATGCAAAAATATGGTAAGTTAAGTAATGAAAACAAGGTTTGGTCCATTGAAAAATTTTGCTGCATCTTCCCACATAACTGTTAGGTGCAATAAATGTTTTTCTTTTTACTTTGTGCTAGGAAATCAACGCGGAGAATGTCGGCGGCGAACCAGTAATTATTGATGGCGCCGATAGATTCGAACAAGAAATTAGAAATGCAAAAGCAGAGATAAAGGAACTGAGCGTGCGATGTTTTTATGACAGCCATACCGTCATTATTTATGCGTTGTACTGGTTCATAAAATTTTGTGGTCAGTTCATTTTACAGTTCCCTTTTTCTCCTTTTGTGCTGCTCGCTTCTACCATACACACGCTCGTAGGAATCTGGACGTTTCGTACCCACGGACTTTTCGTAGCCGCAGACGATTCGTACCCAATATGAGATGATTCGTACCCAAAGCTAAGATGATTCGTACTCAAAACTAAGTTGATGCGTGCCCAACTGCCTGTTTGATAATAAAACATTTTTAATCATCTGTCTCTCCCAAAACAATCTAAAATAAACATTTATATAAATAAGGACTCCTTACCTACGAAGTAATGACATGGAATTTACCTTTCACATCATGGCCTGATATTGCTATTATAAAACAATCTATATGTCGATGTTGGGACTTGTCGAATGATAAACTTTACAAAGTGGTATGTTGTTATTTGTATTTTGTTGAGTCCCACGCTTTCGCGCGAGTTAGATCAAACTAACCACCGCTCACGTTCTTTGTGTAAAACTTGGACGCGTGAGCGGCGCCGATATTAAAGGAGGTGAGACTTTTCATTAACATACAACTCAAAAGGACATGGTACTTACGAAATTACAGTATGTGGTCCTTGGTCCGGACAAAAAGGACGTAAATGAGTATTTCTTATCTTAGAAGAGGGCTGGTGAGCTGAAATTTGTCCTGTTAGTTATCGTAACATTTTACTAACTTGTGACAATCCGGCAGCTTGTGAGCTTTGCCAAAAAAACTGGATTTAAGAAAATAACTTTTGGGTTTGAAGGCCCTGGGTCCTGCCAAAGGTTCCTTAGTCTGACCACTTTGTAAGCCGGGATTCAAACTGTGCGCAAAAAGAACGTTCCAGGCGCAAACTGATCTAAATTCCTGTATATTATATTGCATCACTTATTACTCGAAACCAAAATGAGATTTCTGTGTAAAGAGCAAAGCTTGGTCTTATACAGACAAGGGGTTATTTTTTCGTTTCTGTGCGAATGTTTGTCGTGCAGTTACGATGGGACGGCAGCGAAATCATCACTATTTTAAATGAATTCAATCCAGTTTAGGGGGAAAGAAAATTTAATTTGTCGTCGCTTGTTTACCGCTTTAAAATGCTTTGCTTGTTAAAAAACATTGCTTTAATTTTTTGACTTTGCTAAAGCTCCCTAATGAATCTAATCAGACGAACATAAGCTTCCTTTTTATGGCCATCTATGTCATGACTTAAATTAATAAAGTGCAATGCTACATGTACTGGGAAAGTCTTGAGCAATATGTTTAATTTGAACGCTGCATGCGGTTTTTATCATTTATTCCGGCCACTCATTGAAATTGCTTATTACTTAAACTTTATGTGACTCAAAGTTGGAAGATCCTCACTTCAATTCAGTAATCTTAATTTACTGAGAACTAAAAGAAACGAAAATTGAACTTTCTGAGGTTCTCCCATTTCAATTCACTATTTGGCGGGTTTAATTATCGTCCGGTGGCTGGACCAAGGACCTAGAATGCAAAATTACTTTGGATTATTTACTACAAACTTGGTTTTAAAGTTCAAACTGTCGACTGACTTTTTTTGCAAGTCGAAAAAACATTTCTTGCATGCCATGTACACCAAAAATTAGCTTTCTCAGCGCACCTAGTCGCATATGCGTGAATTCAAAATATACCCAAGTAATTTAAGGCGCAAAAAAAAAAAGACAAATAACAAAACAAACTTCAACTACGTTCGCGTTAACTTGATTTTCCAGCGCTTCGCTTGCATCGCGAAAACCTCAAATGGAGCTTAAGAAGGTCAACAAATCAATAAACACTGGGTAAGTTTCGTTTACATTGTCACTGCGGGGTTAGTTATGGCGAGTGTTCTTTGTTACAGATTTTTATCTCGGGAAACCGGAACTGTGAATAAACAATTT
This sequence comes from Porites divaricata, assembly GCA_038088405.1. Classification (NCBI taxonomy): domain Eukaryota; kingdom Metazoa; phylum Cnidaria; class Anthozoa; order Scleractinia; family Poritidae; genus Porites; species Porites divaricata. The sequence continues at coordinate 4,441,620 of JBBMOI010000010.1, read as the reverse complement.
TTTGGCCTACGTTATTGTTTGCAACTCTTCTCGTCATGTGCGATGGGAAGCCAGCCACATATATTGTACACTTATTTTTTTCCCGAAAATTGTATCACAAAGTAAAAGCGGCCGGACCTAGGGCTGGACGGACCAAGGACCACATACTGTAGCTTGTTCCCACTTCACGGCTGGGTCCAATTTATATGTCGGATGCTGGAACTTGTCGAATCATAAACTTTACAAAGTCGTATTGTGTTAGTACATGTGCTTTCACGCGATCCATTTTGTTACGTCGTGCGCTTTCACGCGAGTTAGATCAAGTTAACCACCGCTCACTTTCTTTGTGTAGACTCATGACGCGTGAGCGGCGCCGATACTAGAGGAGGTGAGACTTCTTTAACATACAACTAAAAAGGACATGATGCTTATATGAAATTAGCTTGTTCCTACTTCACGGCTGGGTCCAATTTATATGTCGATGTCATGCGCTTTCACGCGAGTTAGATCAAATTAACCACCGCTCACTTTCTTTGTGTAGACTCGTGTGTAGACATATGCCTATACTAAAGAAGGTGAGACTTCTTCCATTAACACGTATTATTAAAAAAGGTATTGTTTGATGTATGTCAATTAACAAAGGATAGTAAACAACATTAGTATTCACCAATAAAATCGCCGCAATTTCGATCCATCGGAGAAGGGATTCACAGTATAAAAGGCCTAGCGATTACCGATTACCTCGCTAGGGCAGCATATAGACAAGCAGTGAGAGATGGACAGGATATTTCCTGGTCATGCCTGTAAGAGGAGACGCCGGTGCCTATTGCTGCGAGCTCAATGATTCATAAAGGTATCTGAGGTTTTATCTCTTATGGTTGATTTTTAGAACTGTGGATTTTAGTGTAATTTTAAGCAGGTCTGCTATTTTGAAATAACTAATCGACGACCAACCTCCGCTTCTGACGTTTCAAATCGTGGAAGGAGCATCTAATTTCATCTACGCGGAGCCAGCAGAAATTGTTCGACAGCCAAGGCCACTCCTACTGCGTTAAACGCCGACGAAATGAAATCGTGTACTGGCACTGCAGCCGCCGCGGAAAATCAACCCACTACTCAGCCTCAGTCAAAGAAAGCTTACTCTTAAGGGGCAGATATGGACACGGGAAAAAGAACAAGCAAAGGCATCCAAAGCCTTGAAAGAAGCGCTGTCAGACGCACCAGTTTTAGCTTGTTTTAGCTTAAATGCCCCGACTTACGTAATTACTTACGCGAGTGCAGTTGGTTTAGGTGCAATTTTATTGCAAGACCAAGTCAACGGTGAGCGTAAACCGATCGCCTACATTAGTCGATCGCTCACATCGACAGAACGGAGGTATTCACAAATTGAGCGCGAAGCGTTAGGTTGTGTATGAGGTGTCGAACGTCTTCACAATTATTTGTTTGGCATTAAGTTTACTTTGTTGACCGACGACAAGCCTCTTTCGTCTATGTTTGATCCATATTCAAGCAAAGTTTTACCTGATTGTATGCAGCGTTTAGCTTGGAGGCTACATCAGTACAGTTTTCATATTCAGCATATTGCAGGGAATGCCAACACAGCAGATTCGCTGTCGCGATTGCCATCCAGGCAGAATGATTGTTCAGACACCGGTTTCGTTTGCGAAAATTATGTACGATTTGTTTACATGTCAAATATGTCAGATTCAAGCGGTAACTCTTTCTGATATGAGATCCGAAACTGGCAAAGACGTCACGCTGTCCAAATTACTTGTCCAAATTCAAAACGGAAAATGGTCACGCGATTCTGATCTTGAACCGTATGGCCGCATAAAGGATGAATTGTCTATTTTTGAAGGCATAATTCTTAGAGGGAATCGAATTGTTGTTCCACAGTCTCTAGTGTATTGATTACCATAGTAACGATTATGTACTATAACTAACATCAATGAAACTACGTGTACTAATTGAATTACGTAAAAGTACTGATACTAAGTGAAAGTAGATTATGATTTGTACTAGGATAAAGATAGTTGTTCAGTTAATGAAAGGGCATTATGTAGAAAGCAATGGAAGTGTGAGTATCTCCTTGTCTCATGACTACACCACAGACGTGAAGCACAAATGTCATTACAAGAATTTATATTTATTTTGGATATTTTGTCGGCCAGGAGCCAGTTTAGGGTTATAACTCTGCTTGAAGATACTAGACTTACAAAAAGCTGTGCAACGCTGTGATTCAGCTGGACTTTTTTATTCAATTCCGTTGTGTTTGATGTTAACAAAAGGCAATGAAACGAAAATTTTGTTACATGGACTTAAGATGAAACGAGAGATAAAACTTACTTTTGCTTTCAATCTGCTATTACTCAGCTGATCACTGATCACGTCACAGCTGCTTCAGCGCACCTTAGCTATCATTAAGAACACTGCTCATTTTGTCATGATCATTCTATTTGCTAAATCCAAGCATTTTATAACTCAGCGTAATAAGTGTTACTTTCAAAGTGGTGCAAGAAATCAGGTGTTGGAATCAACAGCCATACTTAGATTTAAACAGTATATTATTGATAAGTAGCGCAACAAACGTTTCCTCCTACATCATGATTTTCACAAAAGCGGAAGTTGTTCCCTCCTAGAAGAGTTCTCTCACGACGAGGCAAACATGAGAGAAAGGGGGGAGAACTCCCCTTTCTCTCATTTTTGTCTCGTCGTGAGAGACCTCTTCTAGGAGGGAACAGAAGTTGTAACGAAGCGATTGATGTAAACACAATGAATGACGGGGAAATATGTGTTTCAATTAATTTAACATATCATGTGAGACTGCCACTCGTAGGCAATTGCTTGAGCTGGGCTTTCAGGTTCTTAGGGTATATATTTATTCTGGAAGGAAACAACAAAATATAAGTCTCAATGAACTTACCTGCACACGCTAGTAGCTGAAGCAGCAGCAGCAGGCCAACCAAAATAAGCATCTTGTGCAACCTTTTAACGTCAGTTTTTACATGACATTGAGGATACACTCACTGATGTGTTAACTTGGCAGTAATCACAAGACGTAAATGTTCTTTCTGAAGGGAAGATGAGCATTAAAACCACACATATCTCTTCGTATTAAAGTCGTCTCGGCGAAACCACGTGACCAGCTCAAGCGGAAGTAAAATATTGCCACGTCACACCGTCGTTTTCGTTCCTCTGTAGTCGTTGAATTGATCCGAATTTAAGTAATTAATTTGAAAAAAGAGCAGGTATAAAACAGGAGTTAAGTGAACGGCTTCAAAAACCTGTGATGTAGTTATTTTCATTCTTACCTTGATGTTTAGATTTTGGGTTATTTTGGTCAAGAAAACTAGACGTAGTATTTATCAGATATGAGGACACTTATAAAATGAGATTTATTTCTGAGAGAAATAAATGGTTTAATGCTGAATGTGACTGATCAATATTGTATTTCTCCAGCTACCAGCAAAGGGGGGTTTTTCTGTCATCCGGGTGATTTTTCACGAAGGTGTCATTTATGTCACGGGTCATGTAAGTCACAGAAGCGAGGCAGAAGGCTTCCTTCCTCGCATTACAAGACAGTCAGAAAGATTTTTGATGGCGACCAGATTTAGATCCAGGATGCCACGACTTATCAGTCTCTTTTGCTCTTCCTGCGTCTTACATGCCTAGCATCACCTCTTCTTTGAGATAAGTACTAGATTATTGCCCGATGGCTCACCGCTTACTCCCTTCCTGTATTGATGTGCACGTATGTTTGTGCAACATGATCGTCTTGTTGATTGCGGAAATTCATACACGTTGCGGTCGTTTATGCTAATGAAATGCCATTGTTTATTTGTAACATCGAATTCTAAATCCAATCAACCATTAATTTTTAATGTTTCCAGTTACAATGGCGCGTATGCTAGTCCTTTAATTCGGTGTCACTTTGTTGTCCCTCAGACTGGTTGTACCTCGTGTTCCGCCCTTCAGCTACTTGTATCGCTGGTGCCAACTGGCGCTATATTTAAAATCACTAGCACTCGCCCGATCTTCAGCTGAAATTTTTACTTATACCAGCCTGGTTCTGGGTCTCTTTAATGATCTTAGCTGTCTTATGATTTGGAAAGACACGTTAATTTGCTTATTCATAATTATTTCGAGTTTACCTTTTTGCACATTTGAGCATTTTTGACCTTTGGACTCAGCTTAGCAGTAGATAACTTCTAGTCGCTTAAATTCTTCTTACTTTTACTGTAATAGTACGACCAGCTCTTCCCCCAGTTTTGCTGTTTGTAACAGATATCCCTTTAGCTTACCCGTAAAGTCTGGCAGTTTTTTTCTGATTTTTATCGTTTTGCAGCGGCTCAGCCACAATATATTGCTGATGTTTTTTTTGTGCTTTCGCCAAGAAGCTCCCAGCGTAAGCTTGCAATCCGGCTGAGCAGTCTCTCATTCCAGGGCTTAGAAAAGTTTGGCAAGGTAGAAGAAAAGATTCATATACTGGAAAGTACTTAAAGACTGTAGATAGCTAGTGAGTGAGCTACAATAGAAAATGAAGTCGTTTGAACAATTTAAGCAAAACACGAGTACAACAGTCAAAAAGCTTAAAGGCTAAGCTTTGCAAATGGAGAAAGAGATGCCTTCAAGGAATAGTTTAAGGAGAATAGACCAGCTTAAAGATGAAAAGCTATATATGGAAGTGTACCAGCGTCGAGAAAATCTCCTTTTTTTTGGAACTGAAAAAAAAAAACGAGCACGGCTGGTAGAGAAGAAGACACCAAAACGAGATTCAGTGGACTTTCCTGAAGAAAAGTAAGGTTTAGCTAACACAGGGAACCTCGATTTTAAGGATACACGGCATTAAAAATATGCAAACTCACAAAGTAAACCAAGGCAAATAGTCGCACGCCTACTACGTTTTCTCCTGCACTTTGCGTACTGTTTCGCTTGCGGGTATTGACTCTTAGCCGCTAAATAGGCAAGGTAAATTTTCTGACTTTATCTTTAAGAACGAAATTAGTCATTTTGTCTCCACATTCTTCACAAAAATTGCCCGGCTCAAAGTTGAGTGCTTCAAGCGTCCTGCTTATGTAAGTGTATCGCAAATGCTTCTGATCGAATCCAGAGTCCACAAGGAAATCGTTGGTTTCACTGGCACCATATGATATGATTCGGATTTTTAGTTTTGGATCCTATTACACTGCTAAGAACCTCATTTTGTTAGGGATTTGTCAAGGGTGCAAGCCACAGTATCATCAGTACGGTAATAATTGAAGATATAAGTCAATGCTGATTGCAACTTTTCTCCATGCAGGTCTTTTGCATAAAAATTATGGCAGTTCCTTGTTCTTGTAGGTTGATGGGTTACTATTAAACTAATACAACACCTAAATTTTCAAAGTCGGAATGATTTCCAAGGCACGAGGAACAAATAACGCAACGGTAGCCTGGATCCCTTTTGAATCCCCTTTGTTTTATGCAATAGCATGCATATAAAAACACATTTTACTGAATATATTGTCACTTCTTGAGATAAAGAAGAGCAATTGTCAAATAATTCATTTTGCCTTAAGTTTTATGAACGTGCTGTGCTGTTGGGATCTTTTTTGGCGGAGCTCCACGCGCGGGGCTTCGCTCCGCGCGTGTGCGGAGCCCCATAGCTAAGAAAATCCACCCATCCCAGAAAATTTGGTAATCACGCGACCGTACACCGACTGAGCGACCGAGCGTCAGTCCGCAGCACAGACATACCAATGCAAAAACAACTGAAAAGTTCAGACAAGTCAACTCACAACAAAAATAATTTTTTTTGTATCAGTTTAGCACCGCGCAATTCGGTTGACGAAAATTATATTTAAGCTGTTTTGGCCTGTGTTTAAGTTCGATAAAGAGAAAGGAAATTGAAGTTTCAAGTTAACAAGACATTATCGCATCAAAGATATTACATTATAATGCTCATCGATGTATTATCCAATCTTTCTAGTGCGGAAAACTCAAGGTAACCTTAAATGTGCAGGTGATGTATTTAAATTTCATCTAGAATTTATATAAGCTTAACCATAACCTTGCCATTTTGTTCTGTTCGATGCGACCGTGCCATGAATCGCTGTATGAAAGAAAACTCCTATCTTGACTGTTGCTTGTCATGTAAGCTTTTAAAATTTTGGCTCGACTCTATCCTCCGTAGCGGGTGAAAATTATTTAGTGTTAGAGGATCCCGTGAAAGCGTTGTAATCTTTTCTCAAAAGTCTTTGGGATGTCACTGTTGCATCCTCATGCCCGGCGGACACTGTAGCTTGAGAAGGCCTACTCTGGGACCTCACGTCGCCGTAATTTTAGGCGACTTTAAGAAAATTTGCTTAAGCTACTGTAGGCGATTTAAGGCATTATTAAGGTGACCTATTAGATTAATTAAATGTCAGCGTAAACAAAATTGACATCTCCTGATAACCCCACCTGTCTATGGAGACAGTTGGTCTTGGAGACATCTATTAAACACCCAAACTTCCAACAATCTCAACACATTTAATACTAAAATGGTGATTCTACTTTATATTTTGAACATTATTATCAAGGTAGCCTGCGTCGCCGATGTTATCTAACACTGGTTAGTTAAGTTCCATCTGTGGCGCAGGCTAAGATCAAGGTGTTTCCTTAGCATTACTATAGCGGAGACAAAATCTGAACTAGAAGCAACCAAAAGGGTAAAGTTAAATGCAAAAGGGTAAGATTAAATGCAATATTTTACCATATAAGGGATAAAAAAAATGGTTCCTGCATTTCTTTTCCCAAAAAACAAACCCCTTGAAATGACTGAAAGGCAAGTAATTTTGTTTACCAAGGGTGATGTAACGGTGTGCGACAAACGCAGACTGCAGACTTGTAGACATGCGGACTTGCAGACACGTTCGGAACTCACGGGGAGGGGGAGGGGTAATTGCCCTCGCAGCGCAGAGATTTCGCCCAGAAGGCGAAATCCCGACGACGAGGTACTCTAGTAACTTGTGCGTATATTAAGGAAAGTACTTACAGTTAAAATATTCAGTCAGTATGCCAGAAAAATAATCTCAGTTTGCTTGAACAGGGGCTGCGAGGAATTGGTACGTAATGATGACGTTTCTATTGTTTGCGCCCGAAAGTACGAAATGGTTAGGATGACGTAAAGACATAAAGCTTAGATAGATTTTGTGACATTTATTGTGAAGTCATACTTCGATACTGCCTTTTGCGTTACGTGTTGTCAGTGACATTCTGTGAAGCAGTTGTTTCAGTGAAAGTTACGGACCAAACGACACTCGCTAAGCGCAGATGAAGTTACTAGGTGCGTATAACGTTGTATATATAAACACTTGGAGAGTTTGCCAGACACGAGATCACAAGTCTTTGATTGGAAACATTGCCAGACACTCTTTCTCTCTCTTTCACTAGAATCCGTAATAAGACTGAGCCCCAAACAAGCAAGACGAGTGAACAACAGCTAGCTAATCACTAGCAGAACGATGGACGATTACAGAAATTCTCCGACAATCAAATTCTTTGCTGACTTATTCCCTGCTGACAGATGTCCTTCCGCTATAAAGTTTTTAAAAAATAAGACTAGAATGCGCGAGGGTGATTTCATCAAACGTCCTTTTAATTTCTAAGGTTTACTTTCCGGCAAATAAAATGAACTAAATGTAAAAAGTGAAAGAGAAATAGCGAAAAATTCAACTTCTAATTAAATCTTTTCTTATGGTCTAGAATAAACTATTGTCGAAACTGAGAATGTTTTGATCAAAGCCGTGTAAATCAAACTGAAACTGTGAATGGAACCTTGCGTTTCCTGTATTTATCTCACGTATTGTATGGAATATGTGTGAAAATCTTCATGATATGCATCGGTATATTTCAAATAGCCAGAGAACAAGCACGAATACTATCGACCGGAAATAGACAGAGCGGGGGCAGCTGTAGTGTCAACTAGTTGACCAATATTTGGGTATAGGTGAGCCGCTGAGAGTTTAGAACGCTGACCCTGTTTAGGACAAAAAAACATCCTAGACCAAAAAACGCTATCGCAAAAATCTCGCGAAGCAAAAAAGGGCCAGCAATGAGAATAAACGGAAACAAGCCAAAAGAAAAAAAATACGATGAAAGAAAAAGAAGGGAAAAAAAAGACTGCAAGTGGCGCCAACAGGATTTGAGCCTGCACCCCTACTTCCTCCTGTGCAAATAGTGAGGCCTCGTACTATTGAGCCATGCGACCACTACAAATCAGGAATCCAAGATATGTTTGAGGAAAAATAGCTAAACGAATATTCCAAAACCAAGTCGCATTATTTACGTTTTATCCACTCCCAACCTTTATATAGCCTGCGTTACATGCGCAGAAAAGGGAGGGGAGGGAGAAAAGCGCGAAAGTGGGGAAAAGAGAATGGAGCTCTTTCCCCAATCCCCCTCCTTTTTTCCATTCCTCCCTATCCCCTACCTCTTTCGACGCTTGCTACGCAGGCTAAGCTTTATATAAACGGCCGCTCGATGATCCCAACCGTCTTCTTCTTCGCTGTTTTTGCTGAAGTTAAGGTCACCGCTCTTGCGGTGTTAAGTCTCCCACGGCAAGGATTTCCAGTCACCTGTCGAATCGGGCACTGTTGTGTTTAATTTGTAGACCACTGTTGTTTGCCTCAGACATACTTTGCGATTCGCCAACAGTAAACAGAGGAATGAATAAAATTAGCCCAAAGCCCTGTCACAAAAAATGTAGTTCTGCAAATCTTCGAGTCTGCAAGTCTGCAGGTCTGCAGTTTGCGGTCTACAAGTCTGCAGTCTGCGTTTGTCGCACGCCAACGTATGTCGTGGCAAGTGCTCTGCCAATGTTTGTCCTCATACAGTCATAACGTGTAAGTTAAGAAAGTGTTTTTCCAATTACATTTGGATACAAGCTTAAACTTGGCCTTTCTCGCTATGTGTTGCTCCTTTTCTGTCTCCTGTCTCAATAAAAGAGAACACTCCAACATTGCCAATACTTGCTTTATTTGCTCGTGAACCGTACTCGCTTTCCATAAATTCCACGGTCTCTCTGGAAACGTTCCAGTCGGGTGATTTCATGAATGCGTTACCAGCAAAAACACAAACAACCAACTCAAAAACACAGCCTCGCTTTGTTCCACGCGGCAGCGTTTACGCTGTCAGCATAAAAAGAAACGTTCATGTTTGAACCGATGGCAGTACCAAATGTAAACGTTTCTATTATAATCTCGGAAATTTCCAGTTAAAGGAGATCTTTAGCCTGCAGTGCAGGCGTATTTTGGGTGGGCGAAACCTTGTTCGTGTTCGTAATTGTCGTAGCCGCCACCTTTGATTTTATGACAATGGAAGATTGGGGACAGTAGAAATAGTAGCCCTTCTTTTGGGAAACTCCGTACGCTGGCAAACGGTGCTCCTGCTTGGTGCGGCATAGGGAAGTAGATTGATGCCTGTCAATTAACTGTAAGTCTATGTTGTTTATCCCGTTTCCGTCAGTCTTTTGGAATTGGAGCGGCAACTTCGTTTCCAGGGTTCTCTCCTACCCGCCAACAACCTCGTTTCCAGGGTTACGAGGTTGTTGGAGCGGCTGGGAATGTCCTGTGTAACTGTGAAAGGTTCGAACCCAGGAGTCATTTAAAAAGTAGGTTGAGTTTGATCGTCCGGGTGAACGTAGTCCTAAATAGGACTGTTGTTGTTGGCAGTGACTGACGTTTCGACAACCTGTGCGGTAGTCATCTTTAGAGTCAAAGTGAGTTGTATCACGTCAGTTAATGGTATTATACCCTGGTTATTGATCTGATTGGTCAATTACGTCACGATGTTATTGGTTGTCTGTCAGTTAAGCCGTGATGGTATTGGCTATGAAGACTCGTAATCAGCAATTGGTGCATTTAGATCCGTCTATTAGGGAACTTAAGAACCACAACGACGGCTTTGTCGACGACGACCGGAAGTGAGTTACAGTGTACTGCGCAAGCGCGACTAGTAATTTTCGTCGTCGTAGTGTCATCGACGACGCGTAACATAGTAGAATCACGTCGTCCTGCAATCCACAAGCTTCGGCAGGTATAAACCACTGTTTTAAGCGATTTTTGAAGTCCTTTCCATTTCTTTATTCTCGTAAATCCAGGTATCGTTCTTTTTTTCTCCTAACAAGCGATGTTGATTGAAAATTCGACTAATGAATTGCTTTTACTTCGAAGATCGACAACAGCTGTGGAGGCCGAGCGAGCGGACTCGTAAGTGATAAATTTATTTCTACGTTTAGGTAAGGCAAATCAAATGTGTTTAATATAGAGGAAATAAACTTTATATGGAAAACAGCTATCACATCAGCATGTCTTTTTCCAAATCTAAACTCTGACAGATACTCGGACTCGGTCATCTCATTCAGTTAAAAGCTGAATAATCTTCGTGCGGAAAGCAGGTTTTTCCACTCGAAAAGGTCAGACAACACAATAAATTCTTCATCGTCAATGAAATTAGACGTACGGCTTAAAAAATAAGATCTTGCATTGTTTTAAAAGACGCCAATGCGGAAAAGTTTGTTGCGAACGTACATTACAGTTTTACATTTGTGTTTACATTCAGTGTCGTCGTCGTCGACCTACCGACCGACTGCATCTTAAGTTTCCTTTTTCCCGCCGAAACTGACGTTCTCGTTCCAGTCTTTTCCCAGTCAACAGACGTCGTCGTCGTGAACTTCGTCGTGGTTCTTAAGTTCCCTATTGTCACAGTTAAACAGTCGTCTATTGTTAGTCAAATTGTCAGTTCTCCAGTCGTTCTCTCGTAGTTAGTTTTGCTTGATCTCGTCAATAAGTCGTTTGTACGGCACTGGTAACTGTTGGCTGTAAGCTAAGTTACTGCTTAAGACTTAAGCTTATTTACCGAACCGGACGTGTAAAAAATGACCGTAACAAGAAAAACTGAAGCATTGTTCATGGGGGTTTTGAATTTTTGGAATTTTTCTTTAGAAAATAATATATAAACAATTGATTTTAGAAAATGAGAAGGTGTATATATGAGGGCCCTCGTGTAGCATCTGTGTCATCTGTTGGTGTTAATAAGTTGATTATTCTTTTATTTTCCATGTTTAGATTATTAGTCATTTTATTTGATCCATCAACTTTGAGATATGCTAAGTCACCATAAGCCAATGGTATTGGTTGATTATTTCCAGTTGGAGCTAGAATATTAAATATTCGATTGTTATTCATGTTTAGATTTCCAGTCATTTTTCTTTTTCCATCTAATGTTAAAAAGACACTACCATCGACTTTGGTGTCATCAACATATTTCTTTGTCGCAGCGTCATCATCATTTGATGGTGTTTTAAGATTTGTAATACTGAATTGACTTTTCATATCAATATTTGAATCTACTGTTATTAATGATGTTTTTCCGCCACCAGAATTATCATCAACATACTTTTTGGGTGCTGCATCTTTGTCATCTCTTGGATTACCAACATTTGTTAGTTTTTTTCCCGCCATATCATAATTTCCATCTGCAGTGAGATTAAATCCAACACCTGGAGCGCCTTGTAATCCTTTGGGAAATGGATGTTGATTAGAAGAATGTTCGTTAAATATTCCCATCTTAATTATTAGTTATATTAATTTGGCGTAGCCAAGGGAGGGGGGTCTATTTTATATAATCAGTAAAGTTTTTTGCAATGATTTTCTTTGGTTTATCAACATAAAGAAATGAGAATGGTTTTTTAGTTGCAGCTTTATAAGACTCTTTATCAACTCCCAATTCAGATGATATTCTGTTAGCTTCTGATATTCTGTTAGCTTCTGGAAATTCGAACAGACAGTAGTGAGAACAATTAAGTCGAATATCTTTTGGAGTTTTGTAAAATGATGGACTCAGATAAATAACTGAGCAATTTTTATGTCGACCTTGAATGAAATAATTAATTATTTGTCTCTGGTTTTTATCACAAACATAATCATCAAATATCACAAGTTTTTGATTGTCTTCATATTCCATTTCTGTTACTGGAGCTATTTCATCATTACTTACATGAAGTATTTCATAGCCGAGTTTATGCGACAACTCTCTCATTTTTTGGATTAGTCTCTTGTATTTATCCTGCTCCAAATTACGTGCATAAAGATAAATCTCATCATAGTATAGCAATGGTTTCATTAACATATGATAAAGCAAATTAGTTTTACCACTTCCACTATTTCCACAAATTAACATTCGAAATGTGTCTGATGGCATGTAAGGATACAGCTGTTTGAATTTTTTATTTACAGCTTCGCCGGTGCTATCATAATTAGGTATTTCCATTTATATAATTATTATATAAATGGATATTGGAGAATTAAAAAACTTTGCTAAAAATAAGATTGAAGCCGACGATCTTACTAAACAGGTGAGACGTCGAATAAAAGAAAATGTTTGGGATAAACAGAATAAGAGAGAAGGATTTAGTGAGACATTTAAACCTCTGATTTCTCAGTTTGAAAAACCCGAGGACCCCAAAACAAAAAATATTTTCACTCAAAACCAGGAAATGCTACGAAATCAGTTGGCTCTTACAGAAGGTCTTAGAGACAATCAGCGAGCCATTACTCAAGGTTTTAATCAATTTGAACGTTTGGCTGATATGAAAGAGTTGCCAGGTAATGTCTGGGAAATAGATAGGGAGCCAGTAATCCCAGAAGTAGAAGATGGAAAAAGGGATGAAGAACCAAAAAGAGATATTAAATTAGACTTAGAAAAAAATTTTGATGAGGACGATCTTGCTATATTAAGAGAATTTAAATATACAAGACCAAATGATTTTTATGATTCTACTATTAAAGATTTAGAAAAAGATTCAGAAGATGTAAACAGTGATATAAAAACATTAACTGGACAGATTAATGGTAGAAAAAGAAGTAAAAATCCAACTCAAGATTATGAAGCTTTAACTTATCTAAAAGAAGAACAAAAAGCAACACTAATGAAATATAGAAATATAATGAATGATTATTTTAAATCACTTGAATATAAAATAGGGCAGGGTCTTTACTTCTCTCCCCAGGAACTACTTCATAGACTTGAATTACTCGGCGGATCACTTGCCGCAGGAAACAATGGTGTATTGCCTGAATACATTCAATTAGCTCATCGACTTAGGGATTTAGGGATTATTACTAATAACCAACTTAATACACTTTTAAGAAAAATTATCTAGATATAATATAAATGAATGAAAGCGCGATTCATATTTCCTCTGTAAAAAGAGAAAAAATAGGAGTAAACAAACCCATGATTTTCTGGTTAAATTTAATCCTCCTTTGAAACTTAATCCAGAATTTAAGCATTTTCTTGCCTTGGATAGGTTATCAATGACTTACTCTTGGTACAACATCAGAAGTAGTTATGGAAACAATAAAATCAAATACACCCATGATGGTACCAACTGGAATACTATTACCTTTTCAGATGGAATGTATTCCTACTCAGATATAAATGATTACATTCCTCAGTACATGGATCAAAAGTCTCATCACACAACAGATCCCAAAGGAAAAAAGAATTACTCAATAAATCTGAATTTTATTCTCTCTACTTATCGAGTACTGGTATCACTTGATGGTGATTATCAACTTGATTTAAGAGAAACAGATTTTGGAAACCTCATTGGATTTGACAAAAAACTGGTAACTAAAACAGAGTATGGAACACAACTTCCAAATATTACAAAATCGATTGACTCATTAAACATAAACACAACTGCTATAAAAGACTCTGTTCTAAATGGTGTAAATACAAACACAATTGCTGTTATTCCAACAGATAATCTTACAAGGAGTTATCCTTTTACTTTTGAACCAAGGAGGACACTGTACTGTCCTGTAAGTTCTAATATTATTTCTGAAATGAGAATAACAGTAAATGATTCACTCGGAAAACCTATTGACCTAAACGGTATTGATTGGTTTATGACACTGCTTCTTCGTCATACTGACCCTATTGATAATATAAATATATAGATAAAATGATGCGACAATCAGAGTTTAAAAAAAATATGATCCTGATATGGGAAAGTATACAAGAAAACATATATATGGAGAGGGAATAATGGATACAGTAAAATCTTTTTTAGGTAAAAACCCAACTAAAAAGGAACATTTGGTAGTACCTCCACCCAAACCAACTCCTTCCAATGCAAATAAAAATGCTGGTGATAAAATAGTAAAATTACTTTCTGGTGAAAATCCAACATCATCACGTAAATCAAATTAGCAAATCTACGGATTAGTGCAGTCATTCAGGCAGCCGACTGCATGTCTCCCTGAAAGTGTCTAAGAATAATAATGTGGGAATTCAATGTGGATGTGTTTCGCTTTTGATTTGGAAGATGACGTTGTTAGACGTTATTGGATCAAAATTTGGCAAGAAATGTTACTGCAGTTCAGCTTGCTTTCATTTTTTTTATTTGGTTGACTCTCTAAGATAGACACCTCTGGGATCAGAAAAATGGGTCTGTCTTAAAGAGATGTCTGTCTCTTAGAGAATCATATAGAGTGAGTAAAGCAAAGCAGGGACCAGCTTTAGGTGTCCATTTTATGGGAGAGAGTGTCTGTACAAACTGTCAAGGCCACCACATTGTCACTGCATGAGCATTGTGTGACATAGCATCTCATGTGAGAGTTAAGGTGGCTGAACACAGTTTTGCGGGCGGTCAGCGGTAACTCGCGTGACGGCGAGTGTTTTAACTCAGACAAACAAACATGGCGGCGAAAAAGCAATGGTAAAAAGAAGACGACTTCTCAAAATCTACTCATTAAAATTTTGTGATATTTGGAGGAATTTTTACTTTTATCGTATTTTAGATAATGAGAACTTTAAAATGGAAGTTAAACAGACGATTTTTGTGACACATTTAATAATTACAGTACAATTATATTATTGATTATCTAAAAACCCCTCTGTTAAAATTTGGTCAAATAAGTCTCAAATGGTAATGATTAGTTATAGTAAGCTATGTGCAAGTTTATAGGAAAATCTAATGAGTGAATTTTCTGTAAACTGAGCAAAGGTGAAATTTTAAGGTTCTATTCAATCGTTCATGTTGCCATGGAAACTACGAAAATGTCAAATTTTACCTGTCAATCAAAATCTTTCATCAGTATATTTTTCATATGCCAAGTTTCAGCTTGTGAGCTGCGACCCTTCTCTTGCTATAATTTGGCAAATGACATATACTCACAAACTGCCAAAACTGTGTTCTGCCATCTTAAACATAAACTCATCTGAACATTGTACCCTTTTGAAAGACTTTTGTAACAAGAAAAATTAGTAACATTTTCAAATCGGAGCTGTAACTTTTTAAATTCAACCACTGTGAATAAAAGTAAGCAAGTTAGCCATTCTAAGCAGGAAACAGTTAGCATTATTTTCACACACCCCTCCTCCAATCCTTCTGCCCCCCAAAATAAAGTATGACATTACTACGTAACTCATTTTGACCTAACCAGAAATTACAAAAATTATTGTCGTTCTACGGGTCATAAAATGCTGTTAACAAGCAGTACATGTTTCAATTCTGGTTCTTAAAACTAACAAAGCAAATTAATTTTAAGTTTCACTTTTGCCTGATATTGCATTTAAAGCCTTTCTAACTGTCCTAGTGTATATATTGTATATATACATTTTTTTTTACTTGATCTAAAATGAGCACATTTCCCTGGACATCCCTTTCCTGTAAGGAGTGAGATTTCACATGCAGAGCAAGAATTGCAATAACATAAAAAGAGACATTGCCGTCACATTTTAAACGGTTTAATGTCACTATCCCGCTTAGTAAAAAGGTGAAAAGGTAACACAACTAAATAGCGCACGAAGGCAAATAAGACAATAACTACAGGATGGCATAATAAGGGGGGACACAGCCCTGTGGCAAGTTCTAGCAACTTCAGGTTATGCGTACAACATAAACACTAGCCTCACTTATCGCCCCACTACCGTGGGGTAGGACAAGAGTATTGGCAACGCCTTTCTTATCTCCCCAGCACCGCACGGGCTGGATCGTACAAGATTAAGGCAAATTAAGGGAGTAACCCCCCAACTTTATTGATACATAACACAACTACACTCCTCCAAAGGGAGGGAGGGTGGGTAACAAAATTACTGTAACTGTTTGCCTTCGTGCAAGGTGGACGAATAACGACTAGGTGTTAAATAGCAGAACTTTATAGCTAGACAGTGTCTCAAGTCTCAACCAGTAAATACAGTTGTCTTATCATGATTTAAGTCTAGCCATCGATAGGGCCTTGAAAACAGGGACCAATCTGCGCGATGCTAAGAAAAATATGATATGACAAACATACGACAAATTAGTCGGATTCCAACCATGAACAGCTTTTGTTTGTATCTCAAAATTAGCGTGGTTTCATTCATAAATAAGGCTTTAAAGATACAATCGAGCATACATTGGGGCAGGCTAACCCTAACCCTAACCCTAACCCTAACCCTAACCCTACCCCCACCCCCCCCCCCCCCCCCCCCTCTGGGGCTTCATGTTCCATTAACTGTATTTACCATCTGGTAAATGTCTTATTAAACTTGAACATAAAGCGATGACAAACCTCAAAGTGACCCATCCTACCATCTTTTGTAAAATGCACTAAAAAAGTGCCAATGATAGCTTGAGAGATGTCTTTATTCAATGGATGTACACACACACACACTTACACACACACACCCACTTTCATACACAAATTCAAGAACATTTTCAAAAGAAGTTGGCAAATATTTGTCACTTTTCAGAGAAAATAATAACAATAAAAGATATATTCTCGCAATTCACCTGACAAAACAAGGCTAAATGCTTAGTCTATGGTTCTCTCAAGTATAATTTTTTAAGACATGAGAAAAAGAAACATAACAAATAGATCTGTAGAGTAACATTTTAAAACCGTACTAAAAAGTGTCACACACCAAAGATCTTGATAAACTCAACGTGTTTGTCAATTCTTCTAAAACCTGTATCTCGTTCACAAATGAAATGTTCTTCATACTGTAAGGAAGAAACTCTACTCACAGTTTCTGGTCAATATGTTTCGGTTTTGGCATCCTGTAGCCATTTTTCAGTTTGTTTGCAATTTGACGACCTTCTATGCCAGGATATGGACATCCACCTACAAACATAGTAGCAGCGACGTTGCAAGGATAAGATAGTTCCGTCACTTTTAAAACTGAGCTCAATTTGCTTCCAATGCCATATTTGTTTAGTACATCTATGTTAAGGGAATGCTAAAAAGCATCAATAAGTTTTCTTACTTACACAGCTAGTACAAAGAACCGTGTCGTTACTCATTCGACTGATTGGTTTATATGCAAGCCATGATTCATGATGTCACAGGCCCAATTTTAATGGTAACACGCTTGGAAATTTTTGTGCCAATTTTGGCCAAGTTTAGTGTCCCCGTCTCCCCAGTCCTCTTCTTTGAAATTCTGCGCGGCCATATCGCCAGCCCGCCAAGAGCGAAAATCGGTCAGGCTTTATCGCTATGTGAGAGAGAACTGGTACTAATAAACAATGTTTTGACGAGCGAGACAAAGGCTGCGAAGAAAGAGCTTTTTATCGGTACCTTGCATGCCTCGTCTTCGAATATTTTGAGACTAGCCTTATGTCGGCGAAGAAAAAGTTTCTTGCGAGGTTCTTGAGAGAAAAGTCTGGTGGAGAAAGCTTTGGAAAAGGTTTTATATCTGCTGTTTGGTTCCCTTATCTCAAAAACGGAAACGAGGAAAACATGAAGAAGGTATTTATCCTTTGTTTTGATGCTTTAGTTGCTTAAGTTTGGAGCTTACGCACATAATTTTTTTTTACAAAAAATACCATTTTTAGGTCAATTAGGTTCACATCACGCTTGTTGATAGATGACTTGCGAGAAGCAAGAAAATCACTCCCCCGTTCCCATAGAGAAGCGATCTGAAGAGTGATCCTGATGTTGGCAAACATTTGAATGCCACGCTCAATACCCAGAGGTAATACAAGGGTCCCAGGAAGGAAAACGTGCTAAATTATGGGGCCCGCGTGCACATTTCGGAGCAAACATTTCAATAAAAATAGCTTTTTAGTTTGCATTTTAGTGACCTCATGTGAAAACCAAGCATACTGTCGGCTTGTTATGTTCATTGACGTCAATCATTTTTCATTAATTCAACTATTAAAAATCCAGCTTGTAGTACCTCCGACTTTAGTTTACAAAGGACTCTTTTAACCCCTTTTTGTCACATTATTTTTGACCGGCAAAAGCACCACACCTTGACGTAATTGTGCCCAACTTCGTCTACTGCGAAGATAGGTCGTGGAGAAAACAACGCGTTCACGCTTTACATCATCAAGCTTGCTATATAAATAAATCACCCAAGATTTGGTTCTCCAATTGATGTCGTCGCTTCTCTGGAAACCGTTTTTTTAGTTATGTTTATTTCATTTTATTTTTTCTCCTCAACCTTTTCGGGTACACACGTGCGAACGGTGCGTACAAGTAGCTACGCCCCTGTTTAGTCTCCTTAGCCCTGAGCTTTCCTCTCTTGCTGTTTTTCGCGGGAGTTCAGGATGTGGTCCACCCAGTATTTCACGTCTCTATTAAATGAGAGGCAGCAGTTCTTGTTTACCGTTTTGTTATCAGACATCGCTTAGAGTCTTAGCCTTTCATTTAATTTTGATCATTTAGTCACTCAGTATACGTTCGATCCTGGCCTTGTAAACTTATACTTTTATACTTTAAGGGAGCTTAATACCTATATTAATTTTTTCTTCGTTAAGTGTCGTCCAACAGACCCAGTTTTTTGGCATTTTTTAAAAACAGCAAGAAAAAGAAACGACAAGGTTCGTTTTTTGTTGGACTTCAATTAATTCTTTTAATCTAAAAGATGAGCATTATAACAGCATTTCCAAGCATAAAACGTTCGGTGGTGTATCCTTTTTGCTTTTTACCCTTTTTGGGCCCTCTTTTTTATGAAATTGACCATCACATTTTCCGCCATATTTAGTTTGTGTCCATTTGGTGACCATGTCTTGTTGTTTTCATGCTCCACGGCAATGATGCTGGTGTTTCAGGCCTCCTGTTCTCAGATTTCTTGTGATTTGTTTTCATCCCACCGACCGACCGACCCAAAACCACGAAACCTATTCGACGCTAAACGAACGAAAAGGGGATGACCTAAGCCTTATGGTTTCTTTTGGGCTTCCTCACCACATTGCTTCTGCGTATTTCTGTATACTTGTCTTTTGCTTTGTTTTGTTCTTTTTTGTCGGTAAAATAAACTGAAGCTGTACAAAGACCCTCTATATTCCCTTTGGAGAAAACCGCGATGATTTATTGACCGCAAGGGCAATGGGGTGGGGTTAGGGCTCGTTACTGCGCTCCGGTTCACTTGTGCGCTGTCAAATGGTCCCGAAATACAAAATGAAAAATAACTGTGGACAGACTATTCACGTCTAGACATCAAGCATCTTTTAAGATGGGACTTATCACCTCTCCCCGTTCATGGAGTTAATTCAAGGTGTTGACGTCAATTTCGTGATGCCCTGTATGTTGCCGGGACATGTTTCAAAAGGCCCTTTCCACAGCTACGGAGTCCGACGTCACCTTGTTAACCGGGCGAGAAATGATGTACTTCACAAAAACAAAGAGAAGTTATTTTCGATTTGCCCCGCCCCCTACCCCCGAAAGTCCCCGACAGACCGTTTCAAAGTACTCCCTAGCCCCAGGCCCAAATTGCTGGACTTGTTCCTGTGGTTGCGCGGGGGATAGTAACAGGTCTAACTAATTGCACCGTGCATCAATGACAGTTTAGCTCAATCAGAAGCCTCTTCTCCCTGTCTATTTCAAGGTGTGTGTACCTCCTTTAAGCTGTTTTTTTCGGTTCTTACTGAAATTTTTGATCTTGAGGAAATTCACAACGACAGGAGCAGGTTATGGGCCTTTTTCCTACCCCTAATCCTACATCACGAGAAATTGGGAAATCCCTCTGGTTAGGCAAGAATTCGATAATCCTTCCATAATAAATCCTTTTTTTCACCGCGTAAATTGGCTATTTTTTAGCTTATTTCAAGGAAATAATTTTTGCTTCAAATCCAGGGTGCAGCTTTTAAACACATTTTTTAGGCCAAATTGTTTTTTCGTGAATCTGCTTACCAGATCTTTTTGTAGAAGAAACGACAAAAACCCGAAAAAAGCTCGTGTTTTTGGTGGTGGGGGCATATTCAGCCGTCCCGCGCGTCACACGAGGCAAGCGTTCCGTCGAAATGCGAGCCCAAAAACAGGTGGTGAGCGGTCAATCTGTGGAAAGTAACGCGATCTCCGTAGTTTGAGAGCAGCCGAAGATGCTCTTGCCGATGCTGTCCTTGAAGTTTTTTATTTCCAGGACATTCCAGTATCAAGGAAACCCATGCTAAGGTATGAAACATGCACTCGTAGGCATTGTTCTGTCCGCTAAAGTCTAATTCCTGGACGCAGAAACGTTATGCTTTTTGAAGTTTAATATTGTGCTTTCTTTGACAACCTTACGTGACTCGTGCGTTTGGTAGCAGACAGAAGATGGCTAAACTCTGCTTTTCTTGTTGGAAAACGGCTTTAAATTTTATCAGATCACTCGATAAACACGTGTTGGTTTCTGATAGCTGGTAACGTTAAACCACTGTTGCTCAGACTGATTTCTTATTGCATTTTTCTGAGTTTTTAGCATCAGCCCACTGAGGCTGGAAAGCTCAAATTTCAGAAAAGTACTTCTTGTTTTTCTCGACCTCCAAAATTTTCTTTTAAGTTGCCCATAGTTTTGAAAATAGATTTTGAAAGAAGAGATAGCGCTCTTTAATGTGGTATGAGACTCGTTACTGAAATCGAGGTACTAGTCGACGATTTTGGGCTTTGAAATTTGCCATTTTTTCATTGAACGAAAACGTTCAAAATATTGAAAATAATAAAAAATCTCCAAAATATTACATTTTCGTTCAAACCGAGTAAATCACCACTTAAAATGTGTGCAATTATGTACTCTTCTGAATAAGTTATTTGTTGTCCGCATTACAATGGATTTGAATTTTAAACCGATTTTTTTTTTGTGACACATGGTCTCGGGCCTGGAAAACCCGGTCCGAGAGCCGCGAAACCAATAACCCCCCCGTACGTGGAAAATAATTATCGGATCGAAGTAAAAATTACATTTATGTTAATAGCTTACCTAGTGCTACCTTGTGAATTTTTTTGAGGATTTTCGATTTTTCACTTTTGTAGACGTCTGGTTGATATTTACTGACATCCACTCTTAAGGGCTCCGGCCACTCTTGCTCCCATTCCCCGGGCTCCACCCCTTTGGGACGACCCTGATTAATCGATACGCAAATCAGTTCGCGGTGTCCAAGCTGTACTGAGAGCATAAATCTGATCCCCTCTCGTCGCTGTTTATGTCCCACTAGCGCTAGAATCTGTCGTCACTACTCGACACGCCGATCATTAAATTCTCCACGGTGTCATCACATAATTCGTCTAACAGTGAAGAAAAAAAGCATCGTCAGACCGTGTCTCGTGAACGATTTGCGAAACGTTCATCAAGATCTGATTACAGATCCGATTTCGACTTTGGCTTTCCAAGAAAATATCATCTGATGCTTTATGTTTTTTTTTTGCAAGATTTTCAACGCGTTTGTGTATACCATAGTATTATTGAGATTCCTGTGTCTCTGCGTGACAAACATCAAAACAAGCTGCAACCGGTTAGCGAACGGAAGACCCTAGATAACAACGACCTAAACCAGGTTGTGGCGTCCAGCGGTTTCAGTGAAAACAAGGGTTTGGGTGGGGTGCTCAGTCTCGCGGGCTCATAAAACCTGGTCTCGGTCGTTCTTATTTAAGGATTTTCGTTAGCGAACATTGAGTCACACGGGAGTTCAAAATTCATTCTACTTCAACTCTAAATAATCTCATTGTCTTCCTTTTTAGCTGAATCTTGTCAACGTGTAGGGTATTAACAAGTAAAAGCTCAAATATGGTTAAAAATGTCCAGTAATGCAATGTTCACCGGAAATCCACCAGGAATGTGTGCCGTTTGTTCACGTGGAGATGGCAATTTGAAACGAAAATAGTGGGAAAAACCAATTTGCACCGCTCTACAAGGTAAGCTTACTGTACTGTCTTTTAGATCTAAAATAATGGTTAAAGTTAAGATTTCTGTGAAATCTTGGCTTTGATAACGAAGAGCGTAATTTGATAACTCTCATTTGTTGACAAGTCAATGCGTGATTTCCTCAAAGTTTAGCGGATTTTTTCCTAGCAGTGAATAAAAGCCCCAGATAAATTTTTGCATTGTTGGAAAGAAGGCCATTTATACTTAACAGAAAAATTAATTTCAAGTCATTCTGAGTCATACCGCATGGGAAAAAATTTTCTTGAAAATCTGCTCCGAAATTGGATTTTATGACAATGAAATATTAGCGATTTTCAAAAATTTGCCGGAAATTCAAAATAACCGTTATAATCCTGTTATTACGCTTAAATAATTTGTCAATACCTCTTACGTACATATTTAAATTTAAAAAAACCCAAGTTCTTTCTGCGCTTTTGAGGAGCAAATAATATATAGATTTAGCCAGGGCTAAAAGCGAAGCTCCATTAATAAATTTATAATCTAAAACAAACAATAAACTTGTAATCCACAAATCAGTTAAATTAAGGGCACATTCGTGTGACTTTTGAGGGACAGGCTAAGGCTGCATTCATTATGTACGCTACAGGGCGGGGGGGAAGAGGATTTTTTTTTTCAGCAGCTCGTTTTTTTATATCCCCCCCCAAGGTCCATACAAATTTTCATAATCCCCCCCAAGCAATCAGCAAAAAAATTAATACCCCCCCCCCCCTCTTCCCTCCCAGGAAATATCAAAATAAATATCTGTATAATAGTACACTATATATGTTTGAAAATTCAAGAGACATGTTTAATAAGAACATTGAGAGAGCTTTGACTGTTTATGTCATACCTATGCCAGCCAGTCTAAGTAGCGCGAATTAGGTATAGATAGCCTGCCAGCTCGTGTACGAGTACTACCAGGCCTGGAGTATTGACAGGAACCTCCATTTCACTGTCACTCTCGTCGACAAAAGCAACAACCTCATCAGCATCATCACTCTCACTATCACACTTATCCACGGGTTCATCTCCGCTGTTGCCATCCTCTTCACCCTCGTTTTCCGGCCGTTCAGAATCATTGCTCTCAAGTGCGACATGTGCACTGGAGGATGACGATGCCGAGGATATTGATGATGATGACAATAATGATGATGACAATGATGATGATGACAATAATGATGAGGATAACAATGTTGCTGGTGACAAGGCTGCTGATGATGATGATATTGACAATGATGTTGGTGACTGATGAGATTGACAGTGTTGAGGATAATGACAAAGATGAGTGAAAATGACAATGTTCTACATTTTATGGTCATATCTTTTTCTTTTTTAACCTTAATGGCTTAATTATTTGTTGTTTCTTGACAAGTGGCAGATATAGCAGGGGGTGCACTGGGTGTATGTGGACCCCTTTCAAACCGGTACAGAAAATTCATTGCTGGTTTTCAGCGCGGTCACTCCATTCAAAATAGATGAAAATAAAAATCAAAACCATTCAATAGCTGGAAAATGAAAGGAGATAGATAGGGAAAGACCCTCGCCAAGATTCAGGTCAGAAGAATATTTCGTATACGAGATATCCGAAGAAATGTTTTACCCAAATTTATAGAGATTTGTATGGAGACACCATGCTGGTGCTCACCTGGATGAGCTCCAACATGGCGGACGGAAACAAACAGAAACATCTGTCACCGAGTTTTGCTACAAAAGCGTGAATTTATTCTTCGAGAAACTCATAAACATTAAAATTATAATTATACTTTTTCCAGTACATGAACTGTTTAGATGGCAAAATTTCCTGAAATAAGTCATTTTTTTAACCTACATGACAGCTCTATTGGCCGTCATGTAAATGCTACATCACACAAAAGCTTACAGAAATTCAAGCGTACTCTATCACAAAACCAAGAACCCTTTTGAAGCGAAAATTTGTTTCACAGTTAGTTTTCAGCTGCTCTAATGCATCGTGAGAGTAAAATCTCGTTAAGAGGGATAGTTTTTTAGTTTGAATTTTAGCTACGTCATGTTAAAAGTGCACATTTGTTGTTCAATTTCATAAAACTGTACACTGTCGAATTACATTGTTTTCTTTTGCATTCATTGATTCAATAAAGTTGCACTGCTTAGACTGAGGTTGCTTTAAATGTTTCCATTTTAGATGTTTTACTTTCTATACTGTATCGAAACATTACATCTACAGGCCAGGCACACTGCTTGGAAAACTGCAAAATAGGTGCTATAGTCTCTCAGAATAATAGAGGTACCCTTGTTGCTTTACAATCCTTGCTTATCATTTCTTTTTTCACTTTTTAAAACTATTACAAAAGCTAGACAGAATCTTACAAAAAAATAAGCATCCCCCCAGGAGATATTTAAACAATTTTCATATCCCCCCTTTTTTGCTCTAAACATTTGAGAACCCCCCCTAAAATCCTGTGCCCCCCCTGTAGGATACATAATGAATGCAGCCTAAAGTGATTTTAGAGTGAATCAAATCTTGCATCGAGTTGATAGCCTTATATGTGGACCCAAAAAATTATTAGCACTGGCAATGACCGTCACGGCGATGTGTGATACGCGCGGTACGTTGAGTACTCCTGCAAGCGATGTTTATGAACGACTGTAAACAAATAACGGCAAAGGGCGGCAAAGCGATGAAAATTGCAAAAGACAACTAACAATAAATAAAAGATCAGAAATATAATTCGGTAGAACATTTACAGAGACAACAAGTTTCATTCACGAAAACAAGTATTTAAGTGTCTATAAGAATCTTAGAGTCTTTAAGCTTAAAAATTAAGTTTAATTTTAAGCCGCCGATAAGCCGCCGGCTTCCCGGTGTTGCTGTTTTCCTCGATGAACTCGCGACAAGTAAATCGCTCAAAGTTTTCTTTCCACAGCCAAAATAATAACTAAATATTCTTCGGAACGGTTTTTCTTGTTATTTGCGGTGAAATATCGACTAATGGCTTTTCAAAGTTCTGTAAGCTTTCAAACCTCATACTAGGTCAGACCAATGTCTCAAATCTTAATAAAAACGTTCATAAACTAGCCTCATAAACTGCGCTCGACTTCATGAAAACAGATATAAATACAATGATAACTCAGGCTTACCATATTTCGAGATGCAGCTCCTGAAAGCTATCAAGCCTGAAAGCTATCAAGTAAGGCCTGAATCGCTTACACATCCAGCAAGGTGAAAAACAAAAACGATGCCATCCGAAATCGGATTTCCGACTTTGACAAGCAGCGCATTTCTCAACCAAACATTCAATAAAGAAACCAGCCATGAACAACGTTAACAGAAGACTCTTGGTAGCAGCTGTATTTCATTTTGTACATCCAGTGAAAAAAGACAGTTATTAAAAACATCACAAGTTGACACAAAACTCTGTCAGCTTCCGTCAGCTGTTGAAGCAAACAAGTTTCAAGATGTTGTATGAATTTTCCGCATGAATTCACCTGTCAAATTTTGACCAATCAGGGCATAAAAATTGGACGTGGAGCGTGACCAAAGCGTGACTGTCCTGAGAAAAGTGAAAAACATCTGTTTTCCCTTCTTGCATTTTTAAATAACTTGCTGAATTTTCGCGTCCGAGGTCAGTTTGAAATCAAAATGATAATAGTGCTGGGCCATAATGACATAAACACAATATATTTCATATGAATTTTTAAAAAAAATTGAGCCTGCGATCATCTGAAAACTAGTAACTTGTCAGCGGATAACTTCAAAAAAATACTCGCCCGGGATGGGTCGACACCTGAGCCCGCGATACGGCCAGGTGATACTGGTAAGCGGATACCTTGTCTTGACAGCTGTCAATTGATAACAACATTGATAGTTTTCTCCTATCTAGGCTCCCTGGGTTCCCAAACTAGCTAGAAAGTGTGAGATGGAACATTGGTTTCCCTGTGGTGCGGACGGACGGCGGGCGGGCGGGCGGGCGGTCGGTCGGTGTACGGTCACGTGATTACCAAATTTTCTTGGATGGGTAGATTTCCTTAGCTATGGGGCTACGTCCACGCGCGTGCTTCGCGCGCGCGAGGAGCTCCGCTATAACTTCTTGTACCATTACTTGTCGCTTTTACTTTGGTCATATTATGGCGGTGGCCACCCGTTACAGTTTTTGAGAGTTTTCTGGGAAAGAAAAAAGTATTTCAACAAAAAGACTACACCACATTTATTGACTCACTATAAGGTATCTCTGGACGAAATATGAGGATAGGCATTTTTTCCATCATGTGCCACCTCTCACTCGGTCTCCAGAAAAAGTAGCTCTTAATCACGAACCTTCGTGTGAGCGTAAAAGACAACAAGTGACTGATAAAAACAGTAATTTTTCGTATGATTCGCACTGTGGTACTATCACAGACCCTGGGTGATATGACGAATTAAGCGGATCGAGCTCTTCACAACTCTACATATCTTGAATAAAACGGACACAAACGAAGACTTTCTTCAGATGATCTTCAAGGTTATATTATTCAAAACCTTCAGACTAGATATACATCAGCTTCTCAGAAAAACAATCAGAGATAACATCAGAGACAACATCAGAAAACATTCAGAATCTTCGAGCAAGCGTAAATGTTCGTGGGGGATTGGATTTTTCTAAAACGAGAATACCTGACACTGACGTCATACTGAGTCCCAGTTTCCCACATATCATAAATACAAGCCAAATTCAATACTTGTTTTAATATTCATTTATGTTTTTTGTAATTGTTTAGTTCTTGACATCTGCCAATAGTTTCTTGACAACAAAGCTAATATAAACTGGTATACAGAATCCAAAAGTTTATTATATTTGCTATTGCTATTCCGTTTCTAATGTTTATCCCATTTATCATTCTAAACTGAACATTCTTTTTTGTTAATTTTGTTCTTTGTTCTTTGTTTTTTTCCCGACATTTTGCAAAATTAATATATTGTTAAGTGTGTGAGAACTTTGAGTATCAAAAAAAAAAAAAACACCAACATATACACTTCCCATGGCCAAGAGAGCACTAGGAACTTGCATGCACCCTTTACTTGAAAGGTTGAAATACTGAATGACTGAATAAAGTTCATCTATCCAAAAATGTTGTCTTCACCGAAGGTAAAGGAAAAGCGGCGATATACCAGAAGAGGTGGAGCAGATTTTGATCTCTTTACCGTTGTAATAATTACCTCTTTCTTTTTTGAAAATTTCTTGTGCTCAGTTAATTGTCTTTGTCATGGACAACTCATTCTATTTTAATGACCAATCTCGACAAATTTCATTTTCAAATTTCAGTGAAGTTTAGAGACGGTCATCACTAAAAAAATTGGTAAAATCTAAACCTGAATTTTTAATTTACAGAATTTCAGACAAGTACAAACATTCCATAATCTTCACAAAAAAGCAATATTTAAAAACAACAACTACTACAATAACGAGTAAGTAGCAACCCGTTCGTTATTTACAACATGGCTGAGAATTGAAATTCGGGCACCCACCACAAAAAACTGCTTCTGATGGTCAGACCTGGGACTCGAATGCAAGATTACGCTGCATCCTTACAAGGCCCATAACATTAAAAAATAAAACAAGGTTTTTGCACATTAAATGCTAATTTCTATCTTAATGTAAAAGATTACGGCAAATATCATTACTCCGTTCAAAAAGTTGTAATGTCTATCCAAATGCATTTGCTTAGCCGATTCACTGCAGTCCTTTTCTTTTTTTTCTTGTTTCGTAAATCTGGAAATCTAGCTTCTATGTTCAAAAATTCTAATTTTTAATGTCTTCCAGATAGAAATCTGCGCAGTTTAAGCTTCAGTTTGAATAAGTGACGTAATTGCTTATTGCTCTTTTGGTCCAATAGTCACACAACCTTCCACCAATATAATGCCGACGAACTTTGCGATCCTTTATTCCAGATAGCCACCATCAGTTACTATTCAGTCCCATCCCCGACATGGACGTTAGTATATAGACGGCCATCATACTGTCTCAGGTTGACGTACGTCTGTTAGTGAAAATCAATCAAGAATGAAGTTAGCTTAAGTTTTTTTAGCTGTACGTTAGAAATGTATTGCAATGTTATCATAATGCACGATGGTGACGATGATTATTATTAATAAATGTAGTTTATTATTATTATTATTATTATTATTAAAGCTTAGCAATTGCTATGTCAAATTAAGGTCAGTTGAGCGATTCGTCGAGTTCATCATTAAAACAAAATTCTTAAAATGTGATTCGCCTCATTTCCTTTTTCATCTAATCGCGAAATCTGAGTGGCGCGAAATATGGGCGTTCCAGTTTCGCAAAATTAAGTTCGAGTCTAGACTTTCTCAAAGTCGCCCGCTTGGTTTTCTGGTCTGGTGTGATAGGACCCGCTCGCTTGCTTTTTCGCGCTCGTACGATCGCGCTTCGCACTCAAAAGCTCGACTTTTGAGCAAGTCTAGTTCGAGTCCTAAGTTCATTCAAACCTTCCTTTCTTTCTGATTGGCTGAAATCCTCCGGCTAATTCTCCTTAAAAAGTAGCTACCGTTACCAAATTTGAAAAACGCTCGTCGATAACAGAATGACATCGAAAAATAAAGGGACTCATAAATGCAGGGAACACAGGGCAAAAAATTTTTGCGAGCTACAATCCTGGACAAAAGTCCTTGGGGCAGTACTGCAATATGTATATTTTTCCGTCATTTCTCGGCTCCCTCTTAAAACCACATCATTTCGAAATTTTCTTGCAGTTCTCCCTCCCCCCTACCCTATACAAAGTTGAATCTCTGAAAAAATTCTGGATACACGCGTCCAACATTGTTTGTGGGAAGAGGGGAGGAGTTGGACCTGTGTGAATTGAAAAACACCCCAGAAACGCAAAAGTGTCCCAAGATTTTTGTCCATGATTGTATGTGAAGTGGAAAGAGCCAAAAAAGTGCCTTAAAACATTGCAAGAATAACAAATACCACTCAAGTGATGGCAAGTGTTATTCGAAGAATGTCTGTGAGAATAAACATCCTCTCGTAATCTGAAAGTAACGAGGAACAGGCAAAGGTTTTGAAGAAGAGAATATTACATCAAGGTAAGCATGAAGCATGAAAGCTATATCAAGGTAAGCAGGTTTTAAAATTACAATTTTTTCGGATGAATAATAAAGAAATTATTGGATTCGTCTTTTGTGTAATTTGAAGAATTATGCAGATTCCTGAGTGTTATTTTCCTCGGCCTTATTGAATGCTGTTTGTATTGACAAGAAAGGGGGAACCAATTTTAATCATCTGCTGAATACGCTTATTTAGGCAGGTTAACCCTTTGGTCTTTCTTACGATTTGTTTTTCTAGAATATATTTTAAAATTAATTCCAAATGTCTTTGCAATTTGTCTTTTTCTCAGTATTCTTACAAAAGTCCTTCACTTGGAGGGTAGACTGTCAGTCCTTCCACCCAATGTGTTTCATTCTTGTCTCCATTTTAACTGAGACTTGTTATCTTTGTTATGTAAGTGTACTGTGTCTGATAAGTGGCCAAACAGTCAAATAATGAATCTTTTCCGGTAAATGTAGTACTACCTTTATCATATTACCTAATCACCTCTCACCTTGTGTTTTCTCTCCATTTCCTTCATCGTCTTGCGCAGGTTTTGAAACCTTGGTCGATCAGTTGGTTCTTCTTCCCAACATTTCAGCATGACCTGGTACCTTGGGTCATTTTAACAAAGAGGCCAAAGATTTTCTAATGTTAAGTTAAGAAACAGAGGTGGATAATTTCCACTTTCGCGATGTCCTGCCGATCCTTAAGTAAAAGACTTTAAGGGTTCATTTGGAGGTGGAAAGCCCGGGTGGAAATTAACGGAAGCGCGCAAAAAGTTAAAGGAGAACACACACAAGTCTAGACTGGTCTAGTGCCCACGTAGAAGAGGACTGCTTGAGGCAATACCCCCTTTCATGAGTATTCTCTTTTGAATGAGATACAGTTGCAAATACTAAAAACTGGGATAATCAAAACTGAAAATCCTTAATGGCTAAGCTGTTATATGATACGATAAACTGAGGCTTTACTCACAGTTTCTCATCAACGTGTTTTGGTTTCGGCATTCTGTATCCTTTTTGAAGTCTTTCCGCGATTTGACGTGGTTTTATACCTGGATATGGAGAGCCACCTATAGAAAAACGTTGGAGTATTTGATTTATTTATTCATTTATTGGAGAAAAGGAGCGATTTAATTGTATTATGTAATTAATAGCTGATGCAGAACTCAGTTTATTTAACTGTTTTTTTTGTTTTTTAAACAATATTGTGTGTTTCTGTTTCAATCCACGCTTACCTACAGTAAGTATCTCGTAAAGGAAAATGCCATAACTCCAACTGCAAAAGGAATGGAAGATGTGAACATTTGTAGTTAATGAAAAATAAAGAAAGCAAATTCAAATGCCATATAATGTTCACAACTCACACGTCACTTTGTGTTGTGTACACTCCATATAACAAGGCCTCATAAGCAGTCCACTTAACAGGCAGGCGACCCTTGAGAGTTATAAAAGAATTAAACAAAAAGAAAACGAATTCTAAGGAACTAAGACGTTCTCTTCAAGAACAAGTTGTAGGTCATAACAATTGATTATCTATAAATATCACGAGTCACAAATAACGCCCACAATCGCGTTTTTTACCTACTTAACGTATCGAGAACTTCACGCACATGCAGAAAAGGTTTGAGCATAAATTTTAAGCTAATAATTTTTCTGTTATAATTCTTCTTGATTTGCTCTTTCGTGTGTTTAGGTATTCTTAAGTGTCTTTTAATGCCCTGACATCTTCATTCACAAATTTTTAAACTTTGGAGACGTGCTCAACGGTAATTGCCATGATAACTTTGTAATTTCACATGTAAAATTATAAATTAACGCTGAAATTTCGAGCCAAAATTAGCGAGTAATTGTCACCCAAGTTGCCTTTTTAATTAATATAGATTACCGAAGAATCTTCTTCTCTTAAATATTGCTTACCCATCAATACAACAAGCTGCCATTATTTCTATTTTCTAATAATTAGATAGCTTTAAAATATAGAGATAAATTTGATGTCTTGCATTTTCTTATATGTCGGATTTTATCCACTGCGCGTTAGTTTCCTGTTGTAATTGGTAATTATAATCGTTTCTTAGAGGTGAGGCCAACGTTTGCTTGTCGGAGATCATCACGAACAAAGCGAAGAACTTATAAGTGGGAGAAACTCATCTGCCTTTTTATCAGAGGACCGAGCCCGGAAAGTTTACAAATTCCCAGTGTTACACTCACTCGACTTTTTTTGGTGTAAATGTCATCCTGATGCACATC
This sequence comes from Porites divaricata, assembly GCA_038088405.1. Classification (NCBI taxonomy): domain Eukaryota; kingdom Metazoa; phylum Cnidaria; class Anthozoa; order Scleractinia; family Poritidae; genus Porites; species Porites divaricata. Next base: position 4,410,197 of record JBBMOI010000010.1, on the reverse strand, counting down.
CCTTGCCATTCCAAAATCTGTCACCTCACATTTTTCTCCCTCACCAACTAGAACATTTCTTGCCGCCAAGTCACGATGGATTATCTACAAGAAAAGATAAGACTTGTCATTCCCGGCTTTATTAAGCTATGTTGAAAGCTTTAATATATGATAAAAGAAATTGTCTACGAGTCCCGGTACTTTTGCAGGCAAAAACATTTGTCAAATCTTTTGGCGTGATTTATGAACAGACCTATGTTGACACTAATAGAATATGAATTGAAATGTGAACATAATATTTATAACAGAATGAACAGCCTTGGCGGTTGAAAAAGTATCTAAAAAATAAGGCTTAACCGGGAATCGAACCCAGACCTTGCGATGACCGGAAAACGCTAAATCTGCTCAATCGGCTTGATTAGCTCAATAGATAGTCGGAGCGTTGCGTCCAATTATCACAAAGATCAGGGCTCGATTTCCGGTCAAGCCTGAAGTTTTCAGGTTATTTTTTTAACCGCTTAGGTTGTTCCTTCTACTGCGAAGATTATGTTCACTTTCACACTAATATATAGATTTAGCCAGGGCTAAATGCGAAGCTCTCGATGATATTAAAAGTTTGTTCAACAAAAATATAAAATCTTGTTTTGCTAAGCGGCGAAGGCAACGCCAGAGAACGGTGCAAAACAACAACTTTTCACGAGCATCACACTTTTTTGTACATTTGTTTTGGCCGTTGTTTTGCACGACTACAACGTGAAAGTTCCAGAAACTTCTTACACGATATACACGTTGATTGGAGGAAATGTTTTCACTGCCGCTCATTTTCACCTTGCATTGGTGGCCGCTAGCATTTCTCATTTTCTCACCGTGGCTACAAAATTTTCATGTTGTCCTAATTCCGACCAAAAAATGTCTCCTTGTTGAATCTCTCGCTCTAGATCTCTGTCACCCTTTTTCTCGTTGAGCTTTGCTGGCCTGCACCCTACTTTCTCTTTTTCTCAGTTTTTCTCTTGCTCTATATTCCAAATTTGTGGACACGACAATTAATCTAAGCTTAATACTTTGGACAACACTGATACAGAAACAATTTCCTCTTTCCGTTTTCGTCTTTATTGAGCTGTAGTTGTCTCTGCTTTACAAGACGGGGGTAGCTATGCGATTTCGCGTCAAAATAATCCCGAGATGCATTTGGGTTGCCATTCCTGTTGTTTTAGTTATTTTACGTTGATATGCCTTTGGTGCGGACGGACGGTCGGTGGCCGGCGGTCGGTGTACGGTCACGTGATTACCAAATTTTCTGGAATGGGTAGATTTACCTACCCAAGGTGCTCCGCTGGAGTGTGTTTCGCGCGAGAGAGAGCTCCGCTAATGGCATAACAAAGCAACAACAGACGATCGAACCTTTTTTGAAGACAAGTAACACATTCCATCAGCGACTTGCCAGGCAAATTTCATCAACTGATCTGCAGATAGAGTGGTCTTTGGATTGTTATCCGGGTCCTTGAAGTACGTATCGTTTAGTCCTCGACTCTTCCTCAAATAGCCCAGCAGGTCACCATACGGTACATACTCAATAAGGACTAACAGGGGATCTGTGGGTAATGAAACAAGCTAAGGTAAACTTCTCAGCGTTTTGAAGATGTGTATATTTAGTCAAGTACAGGGATACATGAACGTTTATATTTCTTGATAGGAAAAGAAAAAAGAACCTAAGAAACAAAGGAGATTATCAGCTCTGGTCGGGAACATTTTACGTTGCTATTTTACTAGACAGCCAATAAGGGACAGGGACTGATTCATGCCCACATGACCTTGACTAAAATCAAATGTATCCCGATCGTGATACATTAAGCAGTGTAGCCCGCTTGGGCTACATTGCAGCACGTGATCAAAGCATGGTGCAAAGTGGCGTGATTAAAAGCGTGAATTTTAACTTTTGTGCTTGAACGCGCGCAGCTAAACAAAAAATATGGAGCCTGAACCTGCAAGGAAAACGATTCAAAGAGCGTTTCAACTCAGCGTTTTCAAAGTCATTAATAATTCATAAAGAAAATACAAAGGAAGTTAATGTTTAATGAATGTTTGGAAACCAGATGAAAAACTCCTCATTTTTGCATCCTCAATTTCTCCACCTAAAATCATTTCGTTAAAAATCGTCAAAAATACTCCGCTGCGCGTCGTATTTTCAACTCTCTTCTCTGTGTTTGATCTGGTGATGAAACACTGGGTCTCATGCTTGATCTATTACTTCTGCAACGGCGTTATGCCTGAAGAACCTGTGAAAAACGCAGAGTCCCTGTAGAAAATGTCGAAGAACGAACTGAATGAACTTTTAACGAATTTCTGGCCGAATGCCCCGAAAAAGAACGGAGACAACTACAAAAATACTGCCTGGATGGGACTACGATTTGGTCTGCAAAAGCACTTTCCATTGAAAAGAGATTTTAACATCATTAATGACTGCGAGTTTTCTAAATCAAATCAAGTTTATGAAGAGGCATTTGTCGAGTTAAAGCGGCAAGGATTTGGCAGAGTTGATCACCACAGACCGATATCAAAGGAAGATCTAGAAAAAATTCAGTCCTCTCCAGATCCTAAATCCCTCCAGTAGTGTTCCACCTAATTCGCTGCGGAAGAGAAAATCTCCGTCTTCTTAGAAAACAGACGTTTGCTGTAGAGGCTGATGCAACTGGTAATAAGTACGTATATCAAGCACTTGATGGACTGGACAAAAATCACAGGGGAAAGGATCAACCAGATTATTCTCCAGGCGAAGGCCGTATGTATGAAAGACCGAATAGTCAGAACTGTCCAGTAAAAAACTTTTGAACTGTATTTATCAAAGCTTAATACAAGTTTGTCGTGTTTGTGGCAAAGGCCGAAGCCTCGTGAAAGTTTTAGCGAACGTGATGAAGTTTGGTATTTTAATGCTCCTCTCGAAAAAAAATACGCTAGCTTCGTTAATGAGTTCCATTTCAAAGGAAATGCAATTGTTTTGTCATCAGCACACCAATCACTGTATTAGGGTAACTGCTGTATCGTTATAAGATGAGTGTAATTTTGAGGCCCGCCATATAATGGGTGTTTCTGGCCACAAGTCTGAGAGCAGCATTCGCTCTTATTCAAGGCGCCTTTCTAAGCTTCAACAAAAGGAAATTTTCAATTCACTCAGTACTGCATGTTTTGAAAGTTTAAAGAAGCACGAGCAACTAGAGGCAGATTGTCCTCTAGTCGGAAACACAGTACCACGATCACACATCACGATGCAAAATTTCGCATCGCACAGCCAGGAAATGGTTAAATTTAACGCAGGCGCATTTTCAGTTGCAACTGTTAATAATTTGTCATAAATGTAATTCCAAGTGAATTTTCTTTGAGCTTATCTCAATATTGAGCCTTTAAGTCCAGAAACTACTCTTTCATACACTTTGTAAGTAATTCATTCAGAGATTTGGATTAAATGTGCTCTTTTAAGTACTGACATTGTTTGCACTCTTTCTTTAATTCTTTGTCACTGTTGATGGAAAAGTCTAGGAATATAACAAAACACTTAATGTTAGTTCCCTCGGGAAACCAGTTAGCTTGCAACAATTGTCTCCTTCTCATTTCTACAGTGCCAAACGGTAGTTGGAATCACATGGCTCTAATTATTAAATCTGACTATTCATTAGCCCTACTGCAGCGGAGCACCATGGGTGAGAAAATGTGGTAATCTGCCCATCCGAAAAATTTTGGTCATCACGTGTCCGTGCGGGTCATGTAGCAGCTGCTCGAAAGAGAAGTCACCAATGGTGCGTTTCCCTAACCCCAAACAATACTAAAACAATGGGAAGAATGACATGTCATTGTTTGCAGTGACCAATTAGGAGAGACTTTACGAGAAGCTGCTACACTACTGGTCCGTGCGCCCGCCCGCTAGACCGACCAACCAACTCAATCAACAGGAATGCCAACCCAAATGCAACTCGAGGTTATTTTGGCGAGAAATCGTATAGCCACCCGCGTCTTGTAAAGCAGAGACAAAGAAAGAGTCAATAAAGAGGAAAACGAAAAGAGGAAATTGTTTCTGTATCCGTGTTGTCCAAAGTATTAAGCTTAGATTAATTGTCATGTCTACAAATATGGAATATAGAGTAAGAGAAAGACAGAGAAAAAGAGAAATCAGGCGGTAGGCCAACGAAGCTCAACGAAAAAAATATCGGCAGAGACCTAGATCGAGAGATAAAAAAGGAGACTTTCCGCTGGAAAAACAAGATGAAAATATCGTAGCGGCGGTGAGAAAATGAGAAATGCTAGCAGCCACCAATGCAAGGTGAAAATGGGCGGAAGGGAAAAAAATGTGGATTAGAACACCTACGGCATTTCCTCCATAAAACGTGCAACTAAGAAGTTTCTGGAAGTTTCACGTTGAAGTTGTGCAAAACAACGGCAAAGAAATGTACAAAAAAAGTGTGCTGCACGTGCAAAGTTGCTTTTTGGCCAATTACACCTATTGTTGCTTTTTCACCGTTCTCCGTCGTTGTCTTCGCCGCTTACACGATTTTATATTTTGTTTGAGCAAACTATAAATATTATCGAGAGCTTTGCCTTTAGCCCTAGCTAAATATATCTAGTAAAATTCAACTATAGTGGTCTATTATCAATGCTGCGTTCTGATTGGTTGAGATACTACTAGGCTATATGTTATAGCCCATGGCCACTAGTAGCGAAAAGCGCCGGCTTTGAAAACCAAAACAATGGCGGCTGAATCGCGTTTTGCTAGCTAAAGTTGTTTTGTCTCGATATTTTTTACCAATTTGTTGGATTTTACTAGAACAATTATTCCTCTCGTCCTCATGGCCTCTGAGTGAATAGCCTATGAGGCCTTCAGCCTCATGGGCTATTGACTCAGAGCCCATCCGGGCTCGAGGAATGATTGTTAAATATTAGCATTACATAAGACTCCGGTAATTATGCACTAGTGTCGTTTGCGCTGAGTCTAAAACTGGTTAGTCAAGCCAACCCTCACCGGACGACTTCTACTCTTCGACAAACTGCAGGAACAAGGTAACAGGCGTCGCAAGCTGTCAGTCAACAACCACCGCCAACAGCTTCGGGTACTGTGAACAATTCTCTGGCTGGTGCTTCTCAAAGCTAACAAACTAGACAGTCTGAGAGTTCAACCGGTTCGGATAACCTAGAGGTATTCTTTCTTTGTTTTTGCTTCGGGGTTATCTTTCATGTTCACTAATAAAACCTTTAGGATTGGGGGCAGTGGAGGATCCAGGGGAGGGGCCTGGGGGAGCCACCCCCCCTTATTTTTAGACCAAACTGAGGGCCGAAAGGATCTGGATCCGGCACTGTGGGGTTGCTTTATCCTCCAAAGGTCAAGTCGCTTGAAGTGGTCTAGGATATTTCTTACTCAAAGAAATGTTTTTTTTACAGACCAGCGAAGTGGTTTGTGAACGATTTCAGTCGCGAAGTATTTCGACGAACCAGTGAGATGGTTTGTGAATTTCTACGGCTACAGTACGAGTACAGGCCAGAGAAGAGGTTTGTGAACTAATATAATTTTCGTTACGTGTACAAACCTGTACAGCCAACAATAGCTAACAATCTTTAACTACGGTGTATTTTGATAAGTCAGTGAAGTGGTTAATGAAAGAGTGGTTTGTGAGTCAATACGCGGCTACGTTACGTGTACAAGTCAGCGAAGTGGTTTGTAAATTACTTCAGTTTTCTACATCTGTAGTTTTAATTGACAAAAGTTGCCCTGATGCGCGTGAATTGGTGAAGCCAACAAACTTCCAACCACGGAGTATTTCGACAAGCCAGTGAAGTGATTTGTACATGAGGTTAAATTGCGGGGTACTTGGACAAGTCAGCGAAGTGGTTTGTGAATTCCCACAGTTGAGATGTGTGTAAAGTCAGTAAATTGGTTATGGAAGTTTTAAACAGTCGAGTATTTTGACCGCCAGGCCAGTGGGGAATTCTGTGCTTCCTGGGTACGAGGATCCCCCCAGCTTCTTTAACAGTTAAATCCTATTTGACAGCGGTTAAGAAAGAACAGCTTCTAGCTAGAACTGTTCCCATTCAGGCCGAACCATTCTTTATTCTAGACCTGGCCGCAATCTCTTCTGAAATCTTGAAGCGTCTATCTGGACGAATTTCCTCCCGTACTCAGCTTTTTGTTCTTGCAAGAGATCAGGCGTTTTTTAAGGCAATATTTTTGGGGGCGATAGAGCGGAAGGCCTTGGAAGGGTAAAGACAAAGGAGTTGCTATATTTCCCTCTGAAGGAAGCTCTCCTTTTCAATCACATCCTAAAGAAATCTCTCCGCCGGCGATGGTGCGTCGAATCTATTTGCCGTTAAGCTTTACAGGGGAGCTTCATTGTGCCCCGTTGCTGCTATTGAAACATACACTCGAATTTGTGAATTGATCGGGGCCTCGGTTAGATAAGGTTAATTCTTTTTTTTTCTATTAATCCATCGGTTGAAATTCTTCCAACTTCTTTTGATTCAAGTGCAGCACGGGTTAGACTTGCGTCTTATACCCACCAATTATCACATACCCTTACGAACCGTCAGATCACTTTGCATGACATCCTGCACGGCTTGAGAAGTGGATGCACGATCTCATTGGCTTTGGCTAGGGCTGACTTAGGAGCGATCAGGGATCATGTCGGTTGTAAGACTACCTCTTCAGCTCACCAGTATATAAATTAAATCCGGTTCTCCATCCAATGTGTGTAAGCGACAATCTATAGCTGGAACGGGACGGTAGGTTTTATCCAAGCCTTCTTTATTGTGTACTCTTTCCTTTTTTTAATATTAAATCATAGTATTGTGTGACCATTTAAATCATAGTATTGTGTGACCATGTGTCTCTTTTATTCCTTTTGCAACATGGTTAGGTTTGGAAAGCAATGGGTGCGGATTTGAATTGCATTTCTCTTTGAAATCTTGCCTAGAATTTGCTCGATCTAAAAAAGCTTTGGTTAGGTTGGAGTCCCCAACACAAATGAGGTTTAAGAATTTTTTTAATAAGTTTTGAGATATTTTTTTAATGACGAAAAAATAGGGGTGAATAAATTTAATATGCTCTGAAGGAAAAAAGTTAAATTTTGAGGCTAAAAAAAAATAATTGTTACGGAACAATACAATGTATAGATTTAGCCAGGGTTAAAAGCGAATCTTTCGTAAATATACTTATAATTTATTTTTTAAAAAAATCTTGTTATGCCAAACGGCGGCAGCAACGAGAACGCAAAAAAAAAATCAATAGGTCTGATTAGCCAAAAAAAAAACAACCTCAAAAACAACAGTGCAGGAGCAGCGAATTTTTTGTACATTGTCGCAACCTGACCTTTCCTACTCGGTATACAGCTATATCGAGAAAGGTTGTCGGAAAAAATGTGCACGCGACATTCCCGAAAGGTAATATGGGATATGATCGATACTTTGTTCCTGACGGCTGTAGCTGTCGAACCTACTTTTGTTGCTTTCCTTTAGCACTCGCAAACACATTTCCATGGCCTTTCGTGTCAGTTCTTTCAAATTTCATTGAAGAACAGTAAACTCAAAACCACCCACAATGCCTTTCGGGATTGTCGCGTGCACTTTTTCCGACAACCTTTCTCGAAATAGCTTTATACTTCATGGTGAAAAGCCACAAGTGCACCGGTAACATAAACTCTGTGAAACATGTAATATTGTGTCTTCTTACTAATAGCTGGTGGTAATAACTAGTAGTTACTTGTAGTTACTAGTATTTACTGGTAGTTACTAATAGTTATTAGTTGTTGTCGGTAGTTACTAGTAGTCACTGGTAGTTGCTAGTAGTTGTCGATATTTAGTAGCAGTTACTGGTAGTTGCTAGTAGTTACCGGCAGCTACTAGTAGTTGTCGGTAGTTACTGGTAGTAACTTGTAGTTGTCGTTAGTTACTAGTAGTTACTGGTAGTTGCTAGTAGTTGCTGGCAGCTACTAGTAGTTGTCGGTAGTTACTAGTAGTTACTGGTAGTTGCTAGTAGTTACCGAGATTGATTGACCGAGAGGCGTGTTTGCATGAGAGTATGTAAACATGGTTATGACGTCAAGATGTTTTGCTTTTCGCGCGCTAATCACGCAAGCACGAATTTGGTTTTGAGTTGAAAAACTCGACAAGTTTACTTTATTTACCCAATTCCTCAGCGGTTGAAACTTGGGAAATCTTTAGAAACATGCTGTGTCATTTTTTTTTTCTTAAGCTGACATTTTAAGTGAGAAAAACCCGTATTTTGGAAAGCATCCTTTTTGCAAAACAAAGACCGATTACGCGTACAAGCTTTGTATTCAAGACTTCGACTGGTAAGAATTTCTCTTTTAATCAATGCTCTAAACAAGAAAGTTTTGCTTTTTTCTGAGGAAAGTTATTTTATAAAAGCAATAGAAAACGTTTTTTGCTGTGTTCGCATATCCTGATATAAACACTCGAGAGGTTGGGAGAATTCTCGACAGTTTTGCAAACCCTCGACTGTCTCGAATTCTCCCAACCCCTCTCGTGTTTATAGCAGGCTATGAAAACACGGAAAACGTTTTCTAGTGCTTAAATAACTACTAGGAACTATCAGTAACTACCGACAACTACTGGTAACTACCAGTAACTACTAGTAAATACTAACAACTACTAGTAACTACCGGGGGGGGGGGGAAGGTAGCTCTATTCTTTTCCATCTAAGTTTCTTGACTCACTCCGCCTGCCAGTATGACGTCACATAGTAACGGGCAAGAACCTCGGGTCGCTTGTGCAAATTAGCAAGGGTTACGACAGTTGTTTGGATGAGCGAGGTCGAGGAAAAGCTAAGAAGCTAGCAAATATCGCTATATATTGCTTACTTTATCGAATATGTGTGAGCTTTGGTGTTGCTATAATCTGCTTGTGTAAACCGTGTTGGTATTTTGTGTCCTTGATTGTAAAATTTTGTTAATTTGTTTTGCAAGCCGTGTTGCGGGATCGCCATCTATTTCACGGGACTGGCAAGGTCGTCAAAACTGAAATATTTTTTTCCCTAAAATAGGCAAGGTTTAGTCTCCAGAATGGGAGGTTCCATTCACAGATCACACATGTTTATATTTCATCTATTCTTTTGCTAATTAAACGGGCCTAACTTCATATCATTCCTTTCGAGTGTGGGCCTCTGTTGATCTTCTACTTCTCCACCAAATTCTTTTAAGTTAGTTCGATCGATTATCTATATCGAGTGGGCCCGTTGAACCCGAAATAACTCGAAATAGCTCTGAAATACGCGCTTAAGCTAATTTTCCTCAAGTGTATATTTGAATTCTTGATAAATACAGCTCCACCAGCTTCAAACAGCGTCTATGGCAGCGAAAAATTGTTGTGATATGACAAAATTAATTTTCCAAATCTTGTGTGTCACTGTGGTGCAGTGGTCAAGGAGTTGCTTCCACATGCAGATAAACCGGGTTCGACTCCTGGCGGCGCCGTTTTCTGTTTCTTTGTACCGGTCTTTTTGTCTCTTTGGTCTCTTTTTTTGTAACACTATTTTTCCTAAAAGCTTAACATATACAGCTATTTCGAGAAAGGTTGGTGGAAAAATGTACACGCGACAATCCCGAAAGGTAATATGGGATATGATCGATACACTGTTCCTGACGAAACTGTCGAAACTACTTTTGTTGCTTTCCGTTAGCACTCGCAAACACATTTTCATGGCCTGCACCTTTCTCGAAATAGCTGTATATTGATCCTAGTGCATGACCAGCAGGTTCAGCAGTAAGAATAAAGAAAAAAAAGGCCAAAAGGAAAATAGTGTTAACAAGAAAAAAAAGAAGGTACAAGGAAACAGAAAACAGCGTTGCCGGGAGTCGAACCAAGTTTATCTGCACATGCAAGCAACTACTTAACCACCGCACCACAGTGACACAAACGAATTGAAAAATTAAAAGTCTGGAGTTTTATTTTGGAAAAGAGATTTGAAAAGCTCTTAATCTGCATACTGGCCAAGCTTACGACCAGAAAAAAAACATAAGCTGTCAAGACATGTCCCTCCTCTCAAAAAGCTAATGTTTTTCAACGTTAGTTGGCATCATGACAAACAACACACAGTACACCAGTGACCCACTGGCGAGATCTGTTCATCTCTTGTCTCCTACTTTTCTTCATATGTTTTTAAAGTATCTTTGACCATGCAACTTTAAAAAATTATATCTCAGCTGTTATTTACAGTACCATATCAAGCTATACCTCACTGGAAAGGGCAAAAATTAAACTTTCAGAAAAAAATATTTCGGCCTCAGGAAACCCATAATATTCCGCACAAAAAAAAACAATGCATATTTCTAGATAATTATTTCTAAAAAAATTTTAAAGAAAGTAATTTTTGCCACACAAGCAGCACATTTGGTCTAATACAGTAGAAAAACTTTTTTTCTCCAATATCTTAGTAAAACAGCCTGAATATCGGTCGAAAATATAGAGCGACTATAAATATTCTAGAAATTTATTTTGTTGACCTAATCGGATTATGCAAATGAGGTCAGAGCTAATTAGCATAGCGAAACTTGATATCTTGGCGTCCCTCGTGCAACGATGTTTACTTTGGAAAGACGCGGTATTTCTTAGTTTATCGGTGAAATATCGGGTTAAAAACAAGCAAAAATGAATTCACTAATATAATTCATCAAAATAAGCAAGGATTTGACGGCAAAAAGCGAGCCGAAGGCCAAACGGGAAGGAATTCATTGCGTTCCAACAACATGTGTTCCAGACTTAGGCAAATCGGCTCTCGACACGCAAGATTCTCGTCTTTGTTTTGCTTGTTATCGTCCAGAATCCTTCAAAATAATTCGCTTGACTTGTATTTGGTTGAAATTCGTCGATACAAGCTTTCATTCTTCGCAAAAGAAGTCACAAAAACACCACACGCATTGGCAGACATTTTATCAAAGTTGGAAAGATCATTGCGTGAAGCTCAAAACTCCCCGGGGGCTGGAAACTAGGCCCATAATTGGTAAGCCTATGAAATTCCTGTGGGCCAAATTTGGCAGCAATCGGAAGTAACGCGATTTTCTGCGAATTTATGACCTCATCGTTCCTGAAGCTCCGATTTTTAGAAGGCCGGAAGACATTGAGTTCATCAATATTATTACCTTTAAAGTCTCCACTGGGTTTGCCACAAAAAAAATAATTAAACGAAACCTTTTATTGGTTTTTGGGATTTAATTACAGAATTACAGGTGTATGCCCAATACAGTATTAAAATGCGGTAATGCAACAATATTCAATGCTCACAGTCTCTCACAAATGCCTGTCATTTAGCTTCCTCTTTCAACGCTACAGCTAAGCGAACTTTGAGATGAATGATATGGGGTTCCACTAGCTCTGAAGAGCTGAAAATACGTACAATGTAAAGTGTAATAGATCCTTTGATGAACCTCCTATTGCTGTGTCTAAACTCTTTAATCTTGCCGTGTACTGGCCCTCAAAAGTGTGACCGGTCGGTACGATTGCCCGTAAAATTTGCTCGACGATAGAAAGGAATCTTTAAAATTCATGGCAACACTGGACATTTCATTCCAAAAACTTAGTTAAGTCTAGTTTTCTATGACAATAGAAACCTTAAAATCTCCAAATCCAAGAAATCGGAACAGTATTTCCGTAATAAAATCCATATTTTTATCCGTCTCTTCGATGAACACTTTGCTCGCCATTTTGAAAGTCCCTCACGCGAGACGTGACGTCATACTGGCAGGCGGACTGTACCACAGCTTTCCTTGGAGACATCTCCCCCCCTCCTGGTAACTACCGACAACTACTGGTAACTACCAGTAACTACTAGTAACTACCGACAACTACTAGTAACTACAGATAAGTACTAGGAACTATCAGTAACTACCGACAACTACTGGTAACTACCATTAACTACTAGTAAATACTGACAACTACTAGTAACTACCGACAACTACCAGTAACTACAAGTAACCACCGACAACTACTAGTAACTACTAGTAACTACCGACAACTACTAATATTTACTAGTAACTGCTGACAACAACCAGTAACTACCAGTAACTACTGACAACTATTAGTAACTACCAGCAAATACTAGTAACTACAAGTAACTACTAGTTACTACCACTAGCCATTATCTTAGGTCCCCTGTTATTCTTAGTATATATAAATGATCTATGTAATGTGTCAAAGGTCTTAGAGATGATACTATTTGCTGATGACACAAATATCTTCTATACGCTCTTCTCACGTATGGTAATATGCCCGTCCAACCTCGTTTTTGAGTACAAGTTCTTTTGAAATGCTAATCAGACGATGTTTTCGTATTTGAATTTCAAAAGAATTTTTACTCGTGCCTCATGGTACTGTTTCACCTCAGATGTAATGTATAAGAAGTATAAAAGGTTGGTTTACACGTCCCCAGACTTGTTGGCAAGATTTAGTAAAGTAAACTTGTCGAACGCAAAAAATTCCGCCTGATTTGTTTTCCAGGCCTAATCTACTGTGATGAAGAGCCCGCGCTCTTAAATGTGATCGAAGATGATTGCTATTTTTTGGGTGTACATATAAAAGGCTATCAACTCGATGAAAGATTAAGTTCACTCTTAGCTTGGACTGTTTGCAAATTACAGTTCTCACTTAACCTAAAGTATATATAGGCGAAACAGGGAGAGCAATGCAAGACAGGATAAAAGAACATGACAGAGATATACGGCTTGCTCATACACAAACCTCCGCAGTTTCGGAGCACGCAAACGAAACGGGGCATCTTCCTTTATGGAATCAAGTCAAGTTTATCGATCGTGACCCTCACCGATACAAACGTAGGGTCAAAGAGGTTATCCAAATAAGACTTCATTCTAATAACATCAATAGAGACAACGGAATCGAAATTCCTGAAGCATGGATGCCTACGATCAGAAAGCTTAACAGCCGTTCAACTACAAAGCGGACCCGTGAGGGAACATGATCTGCTTATCGGAATAATAAGGATCGAAATACACCAATCACAGCGAACCAACGTGCATAAATAGCTACACGTAAACAATCGACCTCATCGCCTGATGAAGACTAGCAGTATTGCAGTCGAAACGTCGCGATCAATATCTCAAAGCGATTCTATCGTGAGACAAACGAATAAACGTTCATTCCTATCTGACACCACGATGAACAATATTCACATCTTTAATGACAACTACTAGTAACTACCAGTAACTACTAGTAACTACCGACAACTACTAGTAACTACAGATAAGTACTAGGAACTATCAGTAACTGCCGACAACTACTGGTAACTACCATTAACTACTAGTAAATACTGACAACTACTAGTAACTACCGACAACTACCAGTAACTACAAGTAACCACCGACAACTACTAGTAACTACTAGTAACTACCGACAACTACGTACTAATATTTACTAGTAACTGCTGACAACAACCAGTAACTACCAGTAACTACTGACAACTATTAGTAACTACCAGCAAATACAAGTAACTACAAGTAACTCCTAGTTACTACCACTAGCCATTATCTTAGGTCCCCTGTTATTCTTAGTATATATAAATGATCTATGTAATGCAAAGGTCTTAGAGATGATACTATTTGCTGATGACACAAATATCTTCTATTCGCATACTGATGCTTCCTATCTTATGGAAGTTGTAAATCCAGAATTGAAAAAGATAACGTGTTGGTTTTATACAAATAAGCTATCTATTAATGTTAAGAAATCTAATTTTATCATATTCAGATCGAGACAAAACAGGCAAACACTTGATCTAACTTTTGATATTAGTAATTACTCGATTGATCATGTCAAGGAAGCTACCTTTCTTGGTGTAATTTTGGATGAACACTTAACATGGAAATCAGTCCCAAATATTCATAACATTGCTCGGAAAGTGTCTAAAGCCATAAGTATAATTTATAAATCAAGTTTTTGCCTTAATAATTCCTCATTACGGATGCTTTATTTTAGCCTTATCTACCTTTACTTATTCTACTGCGTGAGCGTCTGGGCATCGACCTACCCATCGAAACTCAGAAGATTAATCACACTTCAAAAACGGGTCGTAAGAATAATGCCGAGGAGTGATTTCGATGCTAAAACCGACACCTTATTTAAAACTTTAAAAATTCTGAATTTTGAGAATATCTAGAAACTTCAAATAGGAAAATTTATGTATCAATACAAATCTGGCTTACTTCCTTATAGCTTCAATAACATGTTTTTGGTGACACACCAGGTCCATTCTTATGGCACTAGAAGTTCGGAGCTTTTTTATGTTCCTCAATGCAGGACTAATATAAGAGAGTTCTCAACGAGTTTCCAAGGTCCTTAGTTTTGAAATTCGAAATTCAATAAGTACCGCTTCCTTTTGCTGTAAGCTGAAAGCATTCCTCTTATCATAAATAGTAATATATATTTTTTGTCACTTTCGTTTTTTTTAGCCTAGAACTATGAATAGTACGACTATCTACAGGTAATATATTTATTATAAGATTTACTGTAGCTCTGCCATTGATTTTCCCATGTGTAATTATGATAGTATTTTGTTCTAATTATTTTAACTAAGGGAGCCCATTCCTTATAAGCCCGGTGGCTTTCCTTGGGCTTCCTGGCCATGAGAGCTTAAATATATTTTTTTTCTTTTGCTTTGTACAACTTATGGCAATCAAAATAGTAATAAATAAAATTAGTGAGAAGACACAATACTACATATTACACCGGGTGTATATTACCGGTGCACTTGTGGCTTTCCACCATGAAGTATATATATACCTCCTTGTTAAACGTTTTATGTATTATGTACTCACAAATAATTTTGCTTCTTGTGTTCCTGTTTGCTTTTTCTCGCCGCCGCTCATCTTCAACTTGCTGGCCGCTAGCATTTCTAATTTTCTCACCGCCGCTAAAAACATTTCATGTTGTTCTTCCAAGGGAATTCGTCTCCTTTGTTTGTTTGTTGTTGTTGTTGTTTTTTATCTCTCGCTCTCGTTCTCTGTCACTGTTTTCTAGTTGAGCTTCGCAAGGCTGTCGCCTAAGTTCTCTAGTCAAATTCGTGGACATGACAATTACCCAAAAACAAGAGCTTAAGAAACAAGACCCAATCAGAATCGTGCTGCCTTTTAAAGATCAGAAGTCTGCAAACTCAGTGCGCAGACAACTAGGAGACCTCAGCCGTAAGATCAATGTAGACATCAGCCCCGTGTACACGAGTCGGAAAATCAAGGATGAAGTTAAAGTGAGGGAAAACAAGCCACCCCTTGTGAATCAACAATGCGTTGTGTATAATTTTCAGTGTAACCTGTGTGATGCAGGGTATGTCGGCTTTTCGTGCCGACATCTTCACCAACGGATTGAAGAACACAAAGGATCGGCCATTGGAAATCACCTCAAGGAGGAACACGATATAGCCCCAGTTGACATTGCGCAGTTTTTTAAAATTTTAAAAAAGTGCCAGAGCAAGTTTGATTGTCTTATTTTTGAAATGTTTTTTATCAAAGAACTGAAACCAACTCTAAACAAACAATGCGATTCCATCCGCGCAAAATTATTTGTTTAGGTCGGTTTTTAATTACTTTTTAATTGTTTCCGTAGAATGTTTTGTTACTTATTTTTACTTATTTACATATTTTATCGCATTTTAGCGTTCCTGACAATTTTTCCTGTTTTTACCGTTTTTACCATTTTAATATATTTATGCTAATTTCATATTTTACTCGCACTTGAAAATGGCCTCGGAGAGGTCGAAACGTCGTGACTTTTTATCGTTAAGTTTTATAGCAAAATCGATATCTACGAAATTACTCATCATGACAAATAATCTAAGATAATACTCTCGACAACACGGACGCAGAAACAATATCCGTTTTCCCTTTTGTCTTTATTGACTGTTTAATTGTCTCTGCTTTACAAGACGAGGGTGGCCATGCCATTCCCCGCCCAAAAAAATTCGTTTCAGTGCATTTCGGTTGCCATACCTGTTGATTGAATTACTTTACATTGGTATGCCTGTGGTACGGATTGACGGACGGGCGTAGGTCACGTGACTACAAGTCACTACCAAAATTTCTTCGAAGCATAGAGAACCAAATTTTCTTATCCATGGTGCTCCGCTGCGAGCACTTCCCGCGCGAGAGAGCTCCGCTTAAATACTGGTAATAAGCAAAAAAGGAAAATATCCGATCATAATTGCATATGCCAACCCCTTCAATAAAAGTCCAACCAGAACAACCCCTGGAAGCACCATTCACAAACATTTTCTACATTTTTTTTGTTCTGTTCCCAACTAAGTTATACAAAAAGGAAAACGATGTAAAAATACTCCTAAAGGAATGCTTATTCTCTTACCACTCTCGGTCACGCACGCAATAAGCTTGATCACGTGGGGATGAGGTTTCAGCTTTTTCATCAACTCAAGTTCTGACAGAAGATCCTTTCTGTCTGAATCCGGTGCATTTGCTACAGAGAAAGTAAACTAATAGAGTCCATAATGTGTACTAAAGAAACCGTTTGTTGAAAACAAATTAAAGCTGCACTGTTAACTAGGTTAAATGATGTTTACCGTGGCCCACATTATAGAACGATGCTTAGTAGTTAATATGGGAAAATAAAAAAAAGAAATTCAAAATAGTTATCGATATCCTTCATCGCTTGTTCCCAAACATTACTTTCTGAAACTTTTCAAAATGGTGTAGCATGCACGTTAGACAAACGAGACTGTTTTTGTATTCGTAATCCATTGTTTCGGTATAAATTTGCCAAATTGTATAAACTTAGATCAAGAACTACTACCTCACCTTTCAGCATTTTTGCCGCCACTGTGATAATTTCCTGATTTTCTCTTATGTTCCGCAACGTCGCCTTTGCAACTTCAGAGAAGGCGCCTTTGCCGATCACTTTAGTAACCTCCACATGTTCTCTACTAATCTCCCAGCTTCTTCGCGAGGGACGAAGAGGCATGTAATCTTCCCCTCCCGGAATCTCGTAGGCAAAATTGCCAGCTTGCTCTGCTGCGCCCGATGGTTGTTCTATTGGCTCCACAGCTTGTATGAGTTTCTGCTAGCAACAGTTGTTAGGGAAACATTATTTGTTTTTCTTTAACGAATGTGATACCTGCCAAGAATTAAGCGACACATTGGAGACCTTTTAAAACCTACTCAGGTATCGAGCTTGATTTAAGAGGGTACGAAAAAAAAGGAAATGGCCTTAAACCGGCTAAACCAGCATGCATCCAATGTGTTTTAGATTTTTTTTTAATTTTGAATACAGCACATGTTTCAAAAAAAGGACCAAAATTAAACTCAGCTTTAATCAAAATATAGAAGGGTATAAAGTTTTAAGAAAGCAGACTGGAAGAGGAAGGGGAAAAAGAAACAAGAGAGTATAACAATATTAAAGCTTCAATGATATTTACATAAACATAAAGTTTAGGGCTTTTAAACGCTTAATAGCTTTAACTTCATGGATGGCAATCATCTTTTTATTTTAGTGTGCACGATGATCACTTACCAAAGGAATTGTTTCTCTGCCTTCTTGTTCCCTAAAATAAAAGTTTGAATGTGGTAGTTAAATAATTTATTTTGGAATGTTTTCTTGTTTGTACTTGTGTGATAGTTAGAATTAGGATATAACAGTACAAATGTTTCCATCAAGCTTTTCAGAAAGCTTGATGGAAGCAAAAAAGCTTTTCCGAGAGCTTTTATGAACTGCGTTTGCTGTAAACCAACGAAAACGCACAAGATGTTCCCTAATATTGGTGGATAACGAGTTAAAAGGCGATTTTGCGCGCCTGTTCAACTACGAATCAAACCGCTCTTAAACAAATCAGGCCGTTACAGGTTTTAAAGAGCAGTACGTCTATGGCTCCTTTTTACAAAAACGTTTTGCGACCTGCAACATCCTGATTTAGACAGGTTTTATTCGTGGGTGGAGCTAGGCGCTATATAGCTTTTGGACTAGTTCTGAAGAAATTTTGCCAAAAAAACGAGAGAGTTAGTCCACAGTTTATATAATATTTGGTTTTCTCAGTAAAAAACAGGAGCTTGAAAGTCAGCAGACTTTTAACAGAAGTAAATGCACTTATTCATTTTAATTGCCTTTGTTTAAGGTGGTTTCATTTTCTGCATTGAACTATGACAAACTTTTATTCAAAACTTTTTCGGTTTTAAAGCGACGGGTACGAATCTATGAGAATACCGACTGCAAATTGTCAAATCGTTCTGTACGTAAAAAGGTTGACTTCTAAGCCTAGTATGCACTATAATTTGCTCCAAGCCTTGCACAGCAGTCGAATGACTTATCCATCGACACATTTTGGGAATTAAAAAAGTCCTAGAGCAATTTGGGCTCATCTTCATTGGCATGTCGAGGCATGCGAATACACTACAGCCATCCCTCTTCGCTCCTCGCCGCTAGGAGTGATGTCAACGCCTAAATGACAGAAATCCCTCACTGATGACGTAAAATTTGTTTAGAATCTGGTCAGGAGCTCTAATTGGTTGAGGAAGTAGCTGTGTTTTTTTCGGGTATTGTTTACGAATGACAGACAAAAAAAAACAAAGGTCACAAAGGTCAAATGTAAACATAATGAATCTACCACGAAACATTCTGATTATTTCATTATTCGTGGAATACGTTCTTCTTTAAAAGAAGAACGCGAGTTTGCTGCCTGTACGTTGCTTTTTACTGCTGTGCGTTTCTTTCAATTCAAAAACGGTAAATTGCATTGGGATTACCAATAGAAAAGTGGAATAATTTGTTATTATTGCCAAATGATATCCTCATTTTTATGTAAATGCCACCTTAAATCAAAATAATGTCCAATAAATTCACTACAGAGGAGAATTTTAAAAAGCTCAATAGTGGAAATTCGTGTTAAAGTAACGGAATTTGTTTTGTACCCAGGATTGGACTGGGTTTTACTGCTCACTGGAGAGTTAACAATTACTTCGTATTTAAAATATTAACACAAAAATGATACTTACTGATTTGAATGTAACGAGCCTGAAAG
Source organism: Porites divaricata (assembly GCA_038088405.1). Taxonomy (NCBI): domain Eukaryota; kingdom Metazoa; phylum Cnidaria; class Anthozoa; order Scleractinia; family Poritidae; genus Porites; species Porites divaricata. The sequence continues at coordinate 4,391,203 of JBBMOI010000010.1, read as the reverse complement.
AAACACCACTTTTCTTAGCAAGTTCACTTCATAAAACAATTTTAACAAATGCAGTGTTTCGCCAATGGTGTAAAAGGTTAAGTGCCGTCCCACCCCAGCCCCCGCACATCCAATGCTGGTGTTTCTGTCACAGTTCCCCTCACGAGGAGATTAAGGGCGTGACATTGTTTTGCTTCAATGAACCTTTTTAGGGTCTTTCGGTTCTTTTGGTAGTAAAGAGCCCTAACTTCGATTTTGAGAGGACATAGAGGCATTATGATGTCGGTGAGTTGGGTTAGGTTATTATCGTCTCAACCGACAGGACCATTTGGTTTTCGATGAGAACATTAGTGTATGCAGACAAATATCATTAAACTTAAGGTAAATTCGCGTCCTTTTTTCTACCCCAATAAACTGGTTTGCGCTCTGATCTATTGTTTCAAGTGCTCAACATTGTAATAAACCATCATTTTTCAGTTCTGAAAATTTTATCGGACCCAAGATCTGAGCAAAAAGTGAAAAAAAATTGTTGACTGTTGAGATTTTGGCAAATTCTAAGGTTAACCAGATTTTTGGGGGGACCCAAAACATGTATCTAGCCCAACCAAATTTATAATTACAGTTAATTTAAAAAGTTAAGGTTATAGGAGACCACTAAACATGGACGGCTTAAAAGAAGTGTAGATTTACTGAAATTAAGCGGCATTAGTTAAAAGCTTTGGTTCAAAATCACCGAAAGCAAATACGTCATAAGGGGGCTCAATATTTTACCGTGAATATAGTCTTCACTATAATTTCCTACCTGAACGAAGGCGCATTTTCCAAAGTAAAACCATGAGAATAAAGAGTATGATCAACAACAGCAGAATTACACTGATGTAGGCACCGTGAAGGACTCCCGTCTTATTACTTTCAGAACCTGGAACTTTTAAGAATGTAAAATAGGAGTTTAAGAAAGGGACAAAACTGCATTTTAATTTAAAATTGAAACGGTTGCAGTACATGGTTATGTGAAATTGATTGCTTGAGCTGAATGGTCATTTATCCTGATATATCGACATTATTAGAAAGTGATTGTCATCGATGATTGCTATTGAATCTTGAATGTTGACATGGCTTATCTGCTTGATTTTTTAGCGGATTTGTCTAAACTGAAAACGGAAAAATAACAATAGAAGTTTACGCTAAACACGAAAGGTTCCTTTGCTATTGTAATTAATCATACACTACAGTTCTTTGCTGAACTAATTAAAGATAACAGCATAAACTTGGCCTAATAAGACTTTTCGTTATACTTTCTTGGTAAAGAACAAAATAAATGGCTTAACGAACAATCTTGATGAGCTCAACTTCTGTTGTTTCAATACCGGGGAAACTTGGCGCAACCGTGAACAACTTCCAGCATTCCTAGTTTGTCACAAAAAAAAACTTGCTAAATTATTTATAGACCTACCGTTCAACACTTTAATCCGCTTGATGTCCTGTTCCATTGAACTCTCTCCATACTTGTTGGTTGCGGTTACCACAAATTCATATTCCTTCCCCTTCTCGATTTCAACCGCATAAGAACGGTTATAGACATCAATTATGGTTGCAATTTTCTTCCACTCATCATCATTCACGAACCTTTGGTAGACGGAGTACTGTTTTATTGCCGCCCCATTGTTATCTGGTTCTTTCCATTTGAGAATTATTCCATCACTTACTTCGACAGCATCAGGAACATCTGCGTAGAAAGTTGCGCGATGAATTTATAAATAGTAACTAAAATAAAGAAATAAGTACATGAAGAAACAATTTCATCTTCCTTAATTACACCGTTACTATTTCAGCCATAAAAGAATCATTATGACCCACTGTCCTTGGGGAAACTCTGTATTATTATATTTAGAATCGCATTAAAGGAAAAACGCAAACGGCATATTCACGTTGACATTTGTGTTCGGGTTAATGTAATGAAGATTAAATTGCAAATAAATAAAAACAATAAATGGACATCACGTGTTATAAATTGACGTTTGACGTTTGCTGCTTGTCACAAAGGTGGTTTTAAACTTCTCCATCGTTTTACAAACTATTAGGCCAAAGCGAGACGTTTAACTTTTTATAAGACGAACCGAATCGCAATTTGGGTCGACCTAACTTTAGTTAAGTTAGTCTGTTGGGTCAGTTGATGAACTAAAGAAGCATCGAGCCAATCAGACACCATCACCTTAAGCAGACGGATAATTCAATTTGGTTGATCCAAACTTATTGCGACGAAATTAACGGAGACAGACGTCAGACTTTTACATGAACTTAATCGGTCCAGTTTGGTCCATTTAATGAAAATTTCGATGTTTCGCCTTAACCATACCAAACATTTTAAGGAAAAAATATTTTAGTACAATTCCTCATTTATAAATTATGGAATAACCATCCCAAATGCTTGGTACTGAATACTAAAACCTAACAAGTGCATTCAAAAATCGTTGTAGACTGTAGTACAAGCTTGAGATTGCAGACTTTGAATCTGATCGCCCGCCCATATGTTGTTTGGGCAAGCACGATGACTTCTTTTTTAAAAGATATAATTAACAGTTTAAATATGTGACTTCTTCTGACAAATCCTTTTTCTTTCCTTTCATACATTGTAATCTATTCTTAAATTCCATGGACTAGCCTACCAGTCCTTTCCCAGCTTTCTTGCTACTCTCTTTGTGTTTTTACAGAATGTATACAGTGAAAATAGATTTTAAAATGAAATCAAATTAATCAAATTCAATTGCAATATTTGTTCCAATAGAAGCAATGCCAAAACTAAAATCTAATTAAAGCTTTCTTTTTAAAAAGACGAATGAATAAAAATTTAATTGCGATTTGTAGTACCTCCCAATACTGATATTCTCTTCATCTTTTCCACTTGCTTTTTACTTTCACCACATTTGTTTGAGGCAGTGACCGCAAATTCATAATCTCGACCAATCTCTAAATCGACAGCAACCTCACGAACTGAGACACTAGTTATATCGTGCACTTTAGCCCAGTCATGCGACTTGTTTCCATCATTTACAATTCTTTGGTACACAGTGTACTTAGTGATGGGCGCACCATTATTCTGCGACTCTTCCCACTTTAGATTCACTTTCATATTTTTTGTCTCGGCCGGTAAGTCCTTTATTAAGGCGGCTTCTGGAATACCTTAAGATATAGAGAAAGGGTATCATTATTAAGCAAAACTGTTCACCGTACACACACTGTAACCAAAAAATTACCTCTCGCAGGATGTTTTAGCAAAGCGAATTTTACCCCACAATATTAATCCCCCCAAAAAGAAAAAAACATCTATTGTGATCATGCGCATAACTTTTCCGAAATGTTTTCAGTTTTTTCTTCCTTTTGTTATTTAGTTTGATAGTGCAGCACGTGAGATGACATTAACGTTTAAGATATGAATATTATTAAAACAAACGTTTACCAAACGTTGAATTAAAATTGTAAAAAAAACGCTGTATTAAAGGTCGCGCCAAGCAAAAACATGACGTTTTTACACAGCTAACCTATCTGTCCTACATGGGTCGTCTTGGAAGCCAGGCCGAACCCATTTTCAGCTGTGCAGTTATATAGTCCAAAATCTACACTCGAATTCATTGTCAAGAGAACGGTGCTCTCAGTAGCTTTGACCACATTAAATTTGGTTCCATCAGGCTTGTACCAGGTGAGTGTTGGTATAGGAACAGCATCTGACTTGCAAGTCAACGTTATAGTGTGCCCAATGCAAGACACCGACGTGGACGAAGTGAGACCTTGTATGACGGCTGGATCTGTCAATTATCATCGGAGAAAAAGTTATTATCATAACATCATCAATCATTGTTACCAGCTATAAGGATTTTGAGCGATGCTAAAATGCCATTTTCTATTTCATAATTTATATTTATTTCTATATTATATTTTTTAACATGCAAATAAGGTATTCAAGCGGACATATAAATTCACCTCTCATGTAATAAAAGTAAAGAAGTAGGCACGAAATTGTAACTTAAATTGATTTATTCAGGAGTAGTCGCATCGTCGCACCGACACACTGCATGTAAGGCAAGAAAGTGATCATCATAGGAAGGCTTCACCATATTTTGTTTAAACGTTGATAGAGACTTCAACAACCGTCAGGTCTGTTATATAATTATAACTGCTTTGGTGTCAACTATGTAGAAACAAGAAAGGATTTAAACCTCGCCCTTACTTTAATGTAGATTTTTGCTCTATCACCCAAGCAATATTCAATGTTCTTCTCTAATTTCTTTAGAACTTTCTTCTCGGATGTGCTGATGCCCCAACCTCATGCTGTTAAAGTTTTCTTCAGTTGATGGAGTAATTTTGGATGACCAGTTACTTTGCTTTAGTTGGTTGGGGGACTTTGAAGTGGTTGTCGGGTTGTCAGGCCAACATTAACGGTTTTTTAAAACCGATAATGTTAAACCGTTAAAAGATACGATGCTGACGATGCTGCACTTGCAAAGGGTTAGGCAGTCTGGTTGGCAAAATACGATCTCAAAGCACTAGGAATATACCAATGCATAGATTTAGCCAGGCCTAAAGGCGAGGCTCCCATCAATAAATTTATAATTTAAATCAAACAATAAACTTGCATCCCACAATTCTCTTAACTTTAGAGCACATTAATGTGACTTTTAAGGGAAAGGCTAAGTGATTTTAGAGAAAAATAATTTGCAAACAGGCCAAAAGTGAACCAAATCTTACATAGAGTTGGTAGCCTCATATGTACACCCAAAAACTGGCAATCATTTCCGATCACATTTAAGAGCCATAATGGCTCTTGATCACCGTAGATTACTGAGGCCTGGAAAAAATCAGGCTGAATTTTTTGCGTTCGACAAGTTTACTTGCCAACAAATCTAGGTGTGAGTAAACCAACCTTTTATACCATTTAGACATCACGTCTGTCAGTGAGGTGAAACAGTACTATGAGACACTGTTTTTATCTTTCAGACCTTGGGACAGAATGCAGTATTTCACAGCTTTGCAATACAAATTGCATTCATTCAATATTCAGAAAGATCGAAGCATGCGTGGGCTTTTAACTAAACCGTTAAGAAACTTTCCAAAATCACCTATGCGGCCAGCCGGTTCTCACTTTTGCAGTGCGAGGTGTGGTCGAGTGTTTGAATGAACATTAATAGAGTTACCCTCCAGCATAATAAAGAATTTATTATGTTTATTTTTTAATCAATGGTTTTAACGATCACTGACACCCAGTGTAATCTTCAAAAGCGTTTGATACGCGCGGCATTTTGAGTACTCCTACAAGCAATGTTCACTGAAACCAAACGGCACAGCGATTAAAATTACAAGAGAGACTACTAACAATAAACAAAATAAATATAATCGGTGAAAGATATACAAATACAACAATTTTCATTCACGAAGACAAGTATGAAAGTGTCTCTTAAAATCCTGAAGCTTAAGTTTATGTTTTAAAGTTTCTTAAGCCGGCTTCCCGGTGTGATGACCTCGAAGCAAGAAAATCGCTCAAAGCTTTCTTTTACAGCCAGAATTATAACTAAATATTCTTAGGAACGTTTTTCTCTCTATTTGTGGTCAGAAAATGTCTTAAGGCTTTTTAAAGTTCTGCCGGTAAGCTTATATCAAACCTGATAGTCGGTCAGATCATTGCCTCAAATCTTACAAACGTGCATAAACTAAATAGCCGCATAAACTACGATAGACTTCATTAAATTAGATATAAAAACAAACATCAAATACAATAATTACTCAGGCTTTTCATTCGAGATGCAGCTCGTGAAAGATATATCAAGTAAGACTAGTATCGCTTCAGACTTTTAAGAGTTTGTCTAATGGCCGTGGGTCGTGGGTACAAGTCGTGGGTCGTGGGTCGTGGGTGTGGGTAAAAGTCGTGGGTGTGGGTAATGTTTAAAAGCTAACTTTTAACATAATTATAATAATTAACAATGTTACTACTTTTTAAAAAATATTAATAATTTAATTACAATATTACAAGTTTTTGATTTTTTTAACTACTCCATAACTAATAACATAACGAAACGAACATAACACAATGTAAGAAAATGGGTGGGGATAGGTAAAGGCAGGAATCCATTGGAGCTATTTTCAGGACTGGAGTAATCTCTTGATAATATTTTGAGAAAATTTGTTTTGGTCAAACGCTTGAACAACGCGCACACAAGTTAATTAACTTAGAATAAGTGTTGACAGGCCAAACACGACTCACAGGCTCGCGACAATGTGAAACGTGACCTTGAGAGTTAGCTTGAACGTGAGTTTTTTTCCCTTTTTCCTCTCTCGCGCGAAGATTACTTGCACTTCACAGTGCTTGTACATTCTAAACTTCAGTTGACTGAGTAAATCTTGTTTTTGCCGCACCACACAGGCTTTCCGCTTACATTAATTAAGAGGTCATGAAGCTGGTTTGTTACATGCAAACTGAGTAATCATTTCCCGTAGTTTATGCTTCTGTAGGTGTCCCTGATAGGATTTGATCTCAGATGCATTTGCAAAGTGTTTAAATTTTCTTTGACCTCTGTTTCATACAGCTTCACAAAGATTTTAGTTTCTTTGGTTTTCTCCGTAATGCCTGGATCTGAATAACTACATGCATGCATGTGAATTTATTTGTCCGTGAATGTGGTTATTTCCTGTGATGTCAGTATGACGCTGGGCCCAGCTCTTAGGTGTTGTTTGCACGATGTCGAATTTTCACGGATAGTAAGATCGTCAGATTTGAGTTGTACACTGTAGCCTGAACTAAAGCTACATCATGTATGGATAATTATGCTGTGCATCAGTCAAGATCATTCTCTAAGCGCTGATGTACTCCATTTAGTTTTTTCTTGAGATAAGTGAGTTTTTGGACTGAAGCGCGATGATTTGTATTTCCTTCGTATGTATTCTCTTTTGTTTTTGCTCAACAGTTTATGCGACTGTTCTAAATTCTTAAGCAAGACTGCAGTTTCGGAACTATAGCGTTCCTCGTTTCTTCACTTTTTCGGATATTTAAAGGGGAGAGCAAGCCTCATCGTATAACTTATGATTCCCGGTACTGAGACAATCCGTTCTCATTGTTGTTCGCGTTTTTAGTGACGTTCTTGCAAGACCCTTTGAAAGCGTTTTGACCAGTTTATGGTGGAGACAAAGTTTGACAGCTTTCCTATGTTAACTTTATATTTGAAGACAAAAATTAGTTTAACGTCATTTCTTTTTCTTTTCAATTGCTCCTGTACCCACCGCCACCCCCTGCGCTGGCGGTCGACGATCTCTGGTAGAGTAACAGAGTAGGGGAAGTGTTGTATAATTTTCATACATCGTGTTATGTTCGTTTTGTTATCGAGTAGTTCAAAAAATAAAAAAACTTGTAATATTGTAAACTATTAATATTTAACAAAACTTAGTAACATTGTTAATTGTTATTAAAAATTAATTTCTAATTATTACCCACACCCACACCCACGACCCACGACCATTAGACAAACTCGACTTTTAAACCCTCTTACGCATCAAGAAGGTGAAAAACGAAAACAATGCCATCCTAAATCGGATTTCCGGCTTTGACAAGTGACGTATTTCTCAACCAAAAACCCAATAAAGAAACTAGCCATGAATAACAGAAGACTCCTGATAGCAGTTGAATTTCATTTTGTACATCCGGTGGAAAAAGACAGTTAAAAACATCACAAGTTGACACAAAACTCCGTTAGCTTCAGCTGTCAAAGTAAACAGAGTAAACAAGATTCAAATTGTCCGCATAAACTCACTCGTCAAATGTTGACCAATCAGAGCATAAAAATTGGACGTAGAGCGGAACAAACGCGTGACAATGGTGAACAAAGTCAAAAGCAATTGTCATTCCTGTCTGTAATAAGTGGCTCAATTTTCGCGTCCGAGGACAGTTCGAAATCAAAATTTTAGTTGTGCGGCACATAAACACGACATATTTCATATCAATTTAAAAAAACTTAAACTTAAGCATGAGATCATTTAAGAACTAGTAACTTGTCAGCGGATAACTTCAAAAATATACTTGACCATGATGGGTCGAAACCTGAGCCCGCGATACAGTAAAGTGATACTGGTCAGCGGATACCCTGTTTTGACAGCTGTCAATTGATCACAACATTGATGTCCAATATGTGTGCATTGTTAGTTTTCTTGTGCTCCCAAACTAGCTAGAAAGTATTGGATTGAACATTGATCGCGATCTAGTAAAACAATTAACTGGTCAGCGGACATCTTTCAAATAAATCACGTCACCTAGATGAGTTGACACATGAGCCCGCGATAAGGTCATGTGATACTGGTCAGTGGCTATCCTGTTTTGACAGCTGTCAATTCACCATATTGTGAACGTCCAATGTAAAAGATATGGATTTACCAAGACACACATGAGGCACCTCTCCCTTCCTTTTGATAGACTCCCTACCCCACCCGTACAATCTGTAGACGCGTACGTACGCTCTTTCAATCACGTGACAACCAATCGAAAAGAGGTTGACCATATTCTATGAGTATGTGGCTCTAATATGATCTGGCAGTGACCACCCCTTGCCGGTGTTTATCTCCAAGCAGCAATCGAGTTGAGGTCACATTCGATTGTGTTGTGACAAAGTGTTTAGTATAAAATTTAAAACTACCTAGTACCTAATCAACATTTACGTTTTGACACTCGCACAAGTCTTGGTTGGGATGACCTTTTACTAGAAGCAAGACAATTGAATTGAGATACTGAAGTTTAAAACTGTGAACAAGGGTTGATTTACACCTCTCAACGTAGAGGATGAACTTAGAGAAAAAGAAAACATATTCTCTCTGGCCAAGTGCCAAACCCTGTACTGATTTTTTTTTGGCCCAAAGCATTTTAATTTGTACGGTGTGGCGCTGTCGACGAATAGATTCCAAAGCATATCAGAGCACTGATAACATCTTATAAAATCTTTAATAACGAGATCAATCGTCTTATGTTAATCAAATACCACCACTCGGAAAACATGTAAACCAGATTTTAACTGTACTCCTTCAAGCTGGTGTTGCACTAGGATATGACGTAAAAACGGCTCCAAAAAGACCAGTATTATTTTGTATAGTACACCAAGGAGATTCCGGCCATGTTTGGACAATTTCCAATTATTTTAGAAGATTTGCCAAGACCTCCAGAGATTGCGGAATAACGTCACAGATTTTCGAAGACAACCAAAGATATCAGAAGACCAGCGAGGATGTCCGTAGATTTCCAAAGATTTCAGAGGAGAAAACCGAAAATTTCCGACATTATTTCGTTCTTATATTCGTGACATATGAAAGATTTTTTTTACAGTGTGTAAATAATATTTCAATGAAAGCTCCTTAAGCCCAAGAAATTCCGTCAGACTTTTCTTGAAGGCTACCACGCTGGATTGCTTTGAAAGATCAAAAGTGAACCTGCTTCCATGCCTTTCAAATGCAGAATCCGATCCGCTTCTATGAAAGTTTACTGGAACTTTAACAACACCAGAGGGAAATCCTGTCGAGACCGCCGTGATGTATCGACTTCGCCCTCGACGCTGACCAAAGGATCGCGAACAATTGATGAGAAATTAGTCCCCAGTATTCCATAGGTTTCCAAGAATATTGTTGACTATGGGTCGACCAAAAGAGACTACTGCCCCTTTAAGCACAGGCTCAATAATGGATTTTCCAAGAGCAAATAAGAATAATTCTTATTGACAAAGCTAAAAGACCATACATGTAGGTGTTTTCACGAACAACCCTCTAAACATTTTACAGTTTTTCCTCAGTGAACAGTATAGTTACGTTAAAAAATTGCCCAATGTAACAGAAAACACTAAAAATTATGGGCAAATAATGCTGAAACCCATTCACACCCTTGGGAGAGGCTGTAGAAAAAAAGATAATGTCAGACACATGTCTCGTGTGGGTACCAATGCTACTCCACTCCTTGAATGTGTTTGAATCCTGAGGTTATATAGGTTAATAATTTGCGGATACAATGCCGGTCGAGGAGAGCCAAGCAACAGCTAAAATCAAATTTAAAAGAGAGGAGCAAAAAAAAAGCATTAGTAAGGCACAAAAAGTAAGACCCTGAGCTAAAATAGCACAGGAGAATCAACATAACTTTGATAAGAATTCCAAGCAGGTCAACATGGAGAAGACAACGTGTGACGAAGTCCTAAGAATGTTGTTATAGTATTTGGAATGTTGGGTTCTACTCAGTAATATACTCACATTTAACGGTAATTTCAAGTGCTTTTTCAACACTTCCTGCAGAGTTGTTGGCTCGACATGTGTATACTCCTGCATCTGCCTTGCTTATCGAACTGAAAGTAAGATAATTCTTTCTTATTCTAGAACTCATAACTTGAGTGGTAACGATATTGATCCACGCCACGTCTGATTCCGGTGTCCCTGTTGCAATACAGCTTACATTGACTGGACTCCCTTGATTATAACTTATATTTGCTGCCATCGGATTTGTGATTCTTGGTGGCTCTAAGAATTCGACAACAGCTTAAATGTTAACTCGCTGCATGAGGTACCAGTTTCTGGCGGCAGCGAGGATGGCTTGTTGGAAGGGCAGGAACAAATTATGGTTAGAATTCTTCGTGATCAAAGTGTGGTTCGGGAATTAAATGGGCGGGGGGGAGAGAACTTACGTAGTTTAAGTACAATCCAATCAAATGACGTATTGAAAAGAATTATATTCCATTACATTGAAAATAATAATTTCCATGAAAGCATGAATTTTTTTTTCAAATACTTAATAATGACTCGCAACCGATGTCATAGAACATGAATTAACGTTTTCTGCGCATTTTGTTATTGATCATCATATCTATTGAACATGACGTCTATTCTGTAGCTATAATCGTTGGCAGCAACTATAATCATTATTGGTTTCATCGTTTTAGTACTCATTTATCTCACTGTTTTAGTACATACTAAAGCAATTATTCAAGCTGCATGGCTGCTCGGGAAATCTTCACCGCTAGTCGCCTCCACTTCGGTGAATAATTTTTATTCATCTACTGAAAACTATTTTGTTAAACATCACGGAAAAATTCTACCTCCACAAAACTAGAGCTCGAACTCGAAAATATATGAATGAAAAAAGTGTACATCACCTTGGACAATCAGTTTGGCGTAATCAAATTGATTACTATCTCGCACATTGTTTGGATATAATTGACACCCATAAGTGTCTGTATCATTCAGCGTAATGCCACTGAGATTAAAGATGACTTGACCAGAGGATGAGTTACCAGTACGGCTTCCACTCACACGTCCAGTATAACTTTGATGTACATATGCCGTTTTTCCCAAGGAGTTTAGAACTAATATTTTCCCATTTGCCTTTAGTGTGGATGCATTAGTTGTCTTGAAACCAAATTCAATACTCGCAACGTCTCCTGAGTATCTCCAGGTAAAGTTGACAGAGCAATTGATCAAGCTTCTTACAGTCCGGCCTTGGTATGGTAAAATTAACTGTATTTTGCCAACTGAGTACAAGAATCAAAGTATAGAAGTAAATTCTTGGAAGTATTTTCAGTTTTGGTGACTCAGACCTCGGGTCAATTAATAAAGATTTGCAAGTGTAATTTACAAGCGTAGCCATTGTTTAAGAGTCTGAAAACAAAAGCTTCGCTGTCTTGTAAATTACACTTGTAAAAGTTTTATTAAGGGACCTTCGACATTTTCATTTTCTCCCCGCGTAAAGTCAACCGGACGTTTAGTGGGGAGGGGATAAGGCAGTGGACGTTAGTGAGGGGCATTCTTGGACAAAAGCAAAATGATGCATTTTCATGTGTGGAGCGGCGCTCGTGACATTATTTAACCCTCGGACGCACACGCAAATTCATACCCCACCGCCTACCGTAGTACAAGCAGGGAGGGGGGTAGATGGACCCCTCCCCGGAGCATTTGATATGTTGCAGTAGTTTGAAATGATTTTGCCTCTAGTGGAAAGCCTTTGATATTCTTAAGGTTGCATTCCTTTTAGCCAATCTAAATCCGGATTTTGCGATCGAAAATTCGATTTTTTGTTCCTTTAAGGACTAAACCAATCTAAGATTGCAATCCGAACGATCTACCTCTGAACGTGGATCGTTCAGATATGATATTTCAATCTGGTTTCAGATCTTTGTTCCATTAAATGAAACTGCTTTTCGATCGCAAAAACGTGCTCGTTTATCAATAAACACGCAAGTCAAGGTTAGTTCAGGCAAAAGTTACTTTTTACTCCTTCGTTGTTCTATGCCGCTAAGGAATTGTAGTATACTAAACTCAAGTTTCATTGTCACTCTAAATCCGTTAGGAAGTGTAAACGCTTAGATTTTCTCACCGTAAAACTATACTGGCCAATGTCTGTGTCAAGAGCGCGCTTCTCAGCGCTTGAGAATTCGTAATTGTCTTCTGGATTTTCTTGAATCATATTCCAGATAATTTTAAGTTGACACCGGACTCCCAGCATGAAACACCACTAGTTAAAGAGCAAATTTTGTTTCCCTTTTCCCTCGAGAAGATGCTTAAGACGTGAAAAACGATGCGTTAAAATTGAGAAGAAGATCGGAACGGCAGGCAGCTTCTGTATGGATCAATCTTATTTTAGATTTTTGTTCCGGCAAGCACGAAAATCCAAACAATCTGGATTGTCCAAATCCGAAAAACGTTTGACTAAAAGGAATGCAACCTAACAAGATGAAGTATATTTTATGGGTAGTGGCGCTGCTGGAGGCCTGTGACGTCACCAACAAGGGTCGCCATTGGATTTTACCAAGAATTAGAAATCAGGATAAAACCACGAGAAATTCCTTGTGCTTTACATTGAGAAATAACCCATAAATAAGCATTGTTGAAAAACGTTGAAAAAATCTATTTTCACCCAAAATTGGCTTGACCCCCAAATACGTATGACGTCATATCAGGTAACCATAGCAACTGACCATCACTAAACTTTTCTGTCTCAAAATCTACACGAGGGATGAACGAACAGCACCTAAAAACGTCAGGTGCTGATGTTTTATCCGCTAGGAAAAAAAAAAAAAAGAAAAACCTTATGGGGGTGGCATCCAAATGTACATCCGAGGATTAAGAGAAAGCAGGACCAATTAAAGAACTGAATTTAAATTAAAGAACTGAATGTAAATTTTGATCTCTTATAAAACTCTGTTCTTAAAGTTAACAACCAGCAAATTTTATATTTTGCAACAGTGGTTAGTTTGCCGATATTGTGAATAGTTACGGTTGTCAGAAAACAACTGGAATCTGAATGCATATACTTTCAACGTCAGCATTTTTTTTTTTGGAGAATCCGCTCAGTGCGAGTTAGATCCTGCGAATACCATGTTTTTGAACTGTTTGAGTTCAAGTATATTTTTGAAATATAGCAGAGTTTACCTCTCCTTTTTATTCACGGACTGCTTATCATGAAGTAGTATACTAGTGATACTTGGTTCAGTTAATCTTGACGTCGGAGTGATTGGGCACGATCGAACAACTTATGCGATCAATTTGTGTTACCCTAAAATCAACACAATGACATAAGAAACAGTGTCTCTTTTGTTCTATCAAGGGCTAAATTATAAAATCAGTAGCGACAGACAAATCTAATTGTTAATGACTTGAAACAGTCTTGGCCTTAATGTTTGGTCTAGAGTCTTTTGCAGGTCGTTTATAATATAACTTTAATTGATTTATTTTGTTGAGTAGGACAATATTTTGTTGTTGAATTTTTGTTTATGTTCTCTATTTTTATGAATGGCATGAGTTTTTACTTCAAAACTACAAGTAAATTTGTCTTAACACTCTTATTCTTGACGAAGAAATTGAGGGAATTTGGTCTAGGATAACCAGAGAAGAAACGTTCCATAAATTCTATCAAAATATCCCTTATCCAAACCCAATTCGCTTGTAAATTTCGTAGCCTTGGACGTGACAGAGAAGGTTACGCGTAAAAAGCATTAGAATTTTGACAATTGAAAGTAATTTGAATAGCCTCGGCGTGCATGCTCTCCAGCCGACGTAGCCTCCTTAAGTAACATGGGGAAGTAAAACCCAATAAGCTGCGGGACAATGCCAAACTCAGGATTTGGTCCACACCACTCCAATAAATCCTAAGATTAGAAGGGGAGGTCAGGAAAGTCCCATGCTTCACCAAGTGACGAGGACTGACTGATAAACTATACGACTGACGTAAGTCTTTTTGGCATGCCATCCTAAGCATCAGTCATACGTTGAAAATTAATGGGTTATGTTGAGTCTAGTCATGTTATTTAAAGCCTTAAGGCATACGACCTTGTGCGTTAACGATTGTTGTATACACCGTTTGTGTGAGGACGAAAACCCGTAATGCGTAATTAGGTTCGCTGTGGCTATATGGCCGGTAACCGGTCAAGGTTTTCAAAATACTAAATGACCGGCAGTCCTGTTTTCAGTAAATTTCACAAATCGGAAAAATCCAGCTAAAACAATCATATGTCGATTAAGAAAAGTCAAGCGATCCTGAAATGCTTTAAAGAATGGCATTTGAATTGGTTCACGCTGGGCTCAGAAGACGAAACCATGGTTTGTGACACTTAGAACTTTTTTCAGCTCGACTGCCGGTCAAGGTTTTGAAAACCCTAAATGACCGGCAGTCCTTTAGTCTCCGTAAATTTTACGAAATCGAAAAATCCCAGCTAATCTAAGTTATCATATGTCGATTAAGGAAAGTCAAGCGAAATGTACTGAGAATTAGGACCGCCGGTCATTTAGTGCCTCAACACCTTGACCGGCAGTCGAGCTGAAAAAAAGGTGAGGGTAAAAGGAGGAGTGAGTTTGCGGAATGGCATGTGGCACGGCTTGCGGAATAACATAATTATGCATAATGTAAAATAAAATATGGAAAATGGCACAAAGAAATAAATTAAACTGAAAACCATGAGCGCGTCTTTTCCGCGCCTTTTTTGGCGCCAATTTGAGTGAGCAACTTTTTTGCTGATCCATTATTACTGCTGGCTTAAACTAAAAACGCAGAGCATAAAGTAGCGATAAGTTTTACGGCATTCGTGTCCAGGTAATACTTAATTGATACTTAATTTATTTTTGTTGCTTTCGACAATACTTTCTCTCTTTCTGCCTACCATTAGAATAAAATCAAATGGCAAAACGCTAGAGGGAAAATAACGTTTGTTGAACGTGAAGTCAGGCTAGCTACAATTCTAGGAATTATTAATTAATACGGTGGACGGATCAGATCATATTTGAGAGTAAATGAACGCCCCGAGTCAAGCATTAATCTGTAATCTAGAAATCGAGTGAAACGAACTGCTCTCTGTCTTCTTTCGGCGTTTCCGCGTGTCCTCGCACCTTCCTTGTTTGTGTGAGTGTGTGCGCTCCGCAAGCTGTTAGCTTCGAGTGCGGGAAAATTAACCAAGCAGCTAAGGAAATAGCCTGCCAACAGCAGACGCATTTCCGGTCGTCGCTTCTCTCCCTCCAAAAAATAACGTCTGCGAACCCGATCGGCAAAACGATTTCCGTGACGTAAAACCTTTTTAGCCAATCACGGTTTAGCTCTTAAAATTAAAGAACTAACTCGCGAGACTTCTTGCAAGATTGTGCGCGGTGGAGATGTTTACAAGTCGAAATAGATAGGACGACCTAGCTTGTGTATAGCCGCCCTTTATCCTCAGAACGACGCGTTTACGAAAGTTAATTTGCCAGGACTGTGGGACTGATTGATGAAGTAAGCATCAAGAGAATTCTTATTGAAGAAAAGATCAGAGGACATTTGTATCTATTTGCCTACGGAGTCAATGATTTATCACACCTAGTTGTTTTGTACTCGAAACGATAAATGTCCTAATGACAGTAGACGTATCATGCCGTTTGTTGCTTCTGTTCCTATCTGGTTCTTTGCAGGAAAGTATGCGTTGGAGAACTCTTCGATGGTTTGTCGTGTGCCGCTTTAGATATTGTTTATAGATATCGATCCTTTATTGTAGATCATGAAAGCCCTAGTACGTGACTGGTAATTGATTTCCCGTGCGTGGTTGCTTCTTGGATAAGACAGAAATTTGATCAGATTTATATTTGTTCTTACATTTCTTTAAATACATGTTCTTTTCAAGATTTTAATTTCCATAGCTTTTATAAGAAGAGTAGAATCGTCATAGCTGAAATGTCATCTTGACTATGATCAATTTACTGCTGTAACTATTTATTTCACGCTGGATCTGGCCCAGGTTTATAATATTTCAGATCATTGATTAACTTACGAGCGATTGTCAGAGATTTCTGAATCAGTCAAGAATGTGTCTGTACAATAATTGATTCATCAGCTTTTGTCAGCGCTGGTTAAATTGAAATAGATGAGTCTGAGCGCGATGTCGTTAAGCTATGTCACTTTCCTTTCGCTGTAGCGATTATTTTGTCCAGGTTTTGTTTATGTGACGTAGCACCGTATTTTATAAAGCGAAACCAAAGGCCCACATCACATACATAGCTTCAGAAGCAGGAAACCTTGTTATGGTAGTGAAATTCACGTTCCAAAGCGTATTTGGTAACTCTCACCAAAATCCAAGACACTTCAGCGCGCGACGTCGCGAGGATTCACTCGAGCTGTATTCTGCCCTTTGATCTGATTGGCCAACATCAAAACAAAAGGTTTTACGTCACGGAAATCGTTTTGCCGCTCGGGTTCGCAGACGCTATTTTTCGGAGGGAGAGAAGCGACGACCGGAAATGCGTCTGCTGTTCGCAGGCTACTAAGGAAACAAGATACAAGATCCTTTTTCATCTCTGAATATTATGCCACGATCACGTAACCCACGGTCTGAAAAAGAAACACTTCTCACGTGGTTGCAAATAAAATATAGGTAAAAGGAAACTGCAAAGTTAATCGTGCAAACATCTTTTGCAGAAAAAAATTAGTTAAGTAGAAGGGAGCGTTACTTTCTAAAACATCTTTTCTTCAATGGCCGACTTTCGTGCTGTAGTATCGGCGCTGCCATGCAGCCCGACTAATAAAGGCAAGAGGAATCTTTGTGGCTGCACGGAAAAGGCTAATCGACATGGGGCCTTTGTGTTTTTTTTATTGTCATCGTATATGTCAACATTAAAACAGCGGCTGCGTTTGCAAATTGATTGGCGCCAAAAAAAATGACGCACTTTTCAGTTTCCTGGGTCATTCCGCATAATTATGTCATTCCGCAAGCCATGCCAAATGCCATTCCGCAAACTCATTCCTCCTTTTACCCTCACCGCTGAAAAAAGTTCTCAGTGTCGCACAAAGCGTTAACTTGGTTTCGTTTTCTGAGCCCGGCGTAAACCAAACGCTAGACTGAGTTTTCTTTATCGGCATATGATAATTTAGATTTAGCTGGGATTTTTCGATTTTGTGAAATTTACTGATAACATAGGACTGTCGGTCATTTAGTGTTTTGAAAACCTTGACCTGTTACCAGTCATTTAGCTACAGCGAATTAGGTTTATATGCCGTTACTCGGCCTAGACAGACTCGATAGATAGCCGAAATAAAATATACTGTAATATTAACATACACATACCTCCAAACGGAAGAAACATCAGTACGAGTAGAATAAAATCCGTAAGGCTTCCAAACCAACATTTGATATACATCTGATATTCGTTGCAAACGTGGCCAGTGAAAAAATATTTGCCAGTAACTCCGACTCACAAAAGGCGAAAGTTGCACCGACGCAGATTGGAATCAAATTCCAGCGGAAGCATAAAGGTCAGTGTAACTAAAATAGCATCATTAGCGGAAGTCAGCAGTCACATCATTAATTACTCATTATTTTTACTGACGGGAAGAAACAGGTTAATTTTAGGCCCGTCATTGAAATAAATGACGGTTTTGGTTTAGAAGTTTCCAGTTGTCTCTATTTACCATATCAAAAAGCTATGTTTAAGACGGAAACCATTTGGAAATTGAGTAATTTTAATTTTCAGTGGACAAAAACCTTGTACCAGACTGGCTATAAATGTAATAACTTATATATAATAACTCCAAAGAAAATGTTCGTATGAGAGACCGAGAAAATAAACTTCGAAAGCTTCAGGTTTCACAAAATGAAATCTTCCGCGCGTGTTCTCTAAATTCCCTTGAAATTTGAAATTTCGTTTCTCGTGCTCCCATAAGAAATTGTGGTTGGTGTTATTACAGATAACTAATTACATCTATAGCCCTTCAAAGTGTATCCCGTCTTAATGTATTTATATACTATTTTTGAAGTCAATTTTAATAGCCATTTTTAAATAGAATGAAAGCGCATTTCAATGTAATTTTTGGACTGACTTATAATAAGCGTTTTTTAATCTGGTTAAAATTGCTGTTGAAACAATGTTTGAATTATTTTAAATTTCGTTTTAAAATTTAGAGAAAATTCCAGTGTTGCTTTAAAAAATCGGAATAGAGCGGGGTGCAAACTGACAGTCTTTAAAATATATTTTAATGTGTCATACTATTTGTAAACTATTTTGAACAATTTTAAACGCATTTTCAAAAAAAAGGTTTTAGATACGTAGAAAAATAGTTTTGAATGTATTTTTCGACTGGTTACAACCATGATTTCAAATTGATTCGACTGATCGTTTAAAACACTATTAAAACATGTTTCAAAATATATTTTAATAGTGTTTTAAATACTAAAGTAGAAAAAAATACACTAAAAATAGAATGCATGATGTGAAACAAAGCTACTGGTGACAAGAAAAAAAAATCTAAAGTACACTGTAAAAAGTACAAAAAAATCGCATGTAAGAGCATAAATGCAGTTTGAAAACAGGGTGAAATTACCACAAAAAGCATGAATGCACTATATCGTTTCTCTGAAAAAAGCTCAAAGAGCAAGACTTATTTGAGTGAAATTTCAAAACATTCAACCAAAATTTCGTCAAGGAATTCAGTTCAACAGAAATTTTGCATTCATAAATTACAATTACATTGTAGTAAATTCACTTTACTACAAAGAACTTAGAACACTAGGCCTGAAAATCAGCTGTTCAGTGCCTAAGCTTATAAAGAACTACATTAGAAAAATACCGTCAGATTCAAGCGGAACGAACGATTACGGCCTGAATTAGTGTGAGGTCAATCATAGAGAGAGAGCCACCCTGATATATTAATGTTAACTCCCCTTCGCTCCGTTATGATAGGGCGTACTCTTAAATGTTATGCTGATATTTCTGATAAAGAAATCATCTTTCTTGATACTTGCATCTACAAAGGAGCAAGATTTGAAAAGGAATCTATCCTTGACACGCGCACTCATTTCAAGCCTACTGAGACATTCCAGTACACGCACTTTAAATCGTGTCACCCACCCGGAGTCAAAAAAGGCTTCGTAAAAGGTGAAGGCCTAAGACTACTAAGAACTAACTCTTCAGAGGAGACTTTCGTAGAAAACATAAGATTATTCAAACTACGCCTTCGAGCGAGAGGCTACCCTCACAACCTTATAGACAAAACGCTCTCGGAAGTAAAATTCTCTGAAAGAAAGAAAGCTCTCAACGATAATACAAGAGTGCAAAAACAAATATTGCCCTTTGTAACGCAATACAACCCATCTGTGCCTAACCTTAAGCACATTTTAATGGAGAAATGGCATCTTATAGAATCACAACCTAGACTTAGGGAAATGTTTAAAGAAACTCCAATTATTTCTTACAAGAGAGGCATTTCATTAAAAGATATACTGGTTAGAGCCAAACTGTAGTAAATCTCTTCAAACACTACGCGTTGATAAGTAATTACATTCATGCGACACGCTTGCGGGATCTGTGAATGGCCTGTCACCATTTATTTACCATGTTGAATTTTTGGACAGAGCCCCTTCCGGCTGCGTTTGAAACTCTCACGTCCACGACCAAGACTACCACAACACATGTGCATTTTTCAACAATATCTACTACAATATTCGAACCTACACCATCTCCTTCAGGGAAATACAAGCCGGCCCATGTAGAAACCTACTGACGCTTCTCGATCAGAGAATGGAATATTCGCATGGCCATAAAACAGGACAACAAACATGTAAAGAAACACAACCTACACCAGGATCGAAACATCAGAGACTTTATTGGCCAATCTCAATGGGCCTATCAGAGAACGCTATTTTCGATCCAACACTCTGTTGGACACTGGTATAAAACCTGTGAACATGCCCGAATAAACACCACTTAGTTACTCCAAATAGCAGCAACTGACGAGTTCCGCTATAGGAACGAAACCGGTCTTGCTTAAGAATCTCAGAGAAAAAACACAAAGTAAGAGAGAGAAATATGAGCGACACAGAGACTTCCAAAAGTATCCTTGACAACAACGGTCTACTCATAACCGAACCAGCGAACGAACAAACCAGACCAAAAAGTTGAGGACGAGCTATTACAATCTGCGTCAGAAGACGAAGATAAGGATATTCAATCTCCAACCCCATCGAACGAGCCAGCGAACAGAATTACGAAAACATCAGAGCAAAAGTCAAGTAGAAAGCGCCCTTTTGTGAGAGAGAACAGAGTCAACCACAGTAAAGAACGTCCTGCCAAGATAGCCCGCCATGCCAGTAACTCTGAAGAAGCAATTAGCAAAAGAATTAAGAATTCAGAGGAGGCTATTCTCAAACTTGAGACCCACCGTCAGAAACAAACCTGCCCTAAGACTTTGCGCTATGATGCCAAAGCTAAGATACGAGCTGACGAAAGTTTTAAAGAGGAAATCAAAACGATCAGAAAACAGGCAGAGCAGAAACTGTTAGGAGCGCTAATCAAGTTTCACCACAGGAACATTGATTCCAATAAGAGACATTTAAACAAAGTTTCTCACAAAAAATGCCTAACAGAGGCGAATAAGAAAGCTGTTAATCGTTCAGAGCACGACAGTACTCTAGATTGTACACTAGATAAGGCACTAGACACGACTGTACTTAAACAGCAAGTAAAAAACATTCAGCAGCAATTCAAACTTATGCAAGAGATGATGTCAAATCTTAAGAAAGCCAGCAATAAAGATGTTTCAACTTATCCAGGTGTTCTAACTGACTCCTTTAATGGAAAAGAGAGAACCCCGAACACTAGAAAATACTTGAATAAAAAACGCAAACATCGAAAGAAATTAGCCAAAAAAAGCATTACTAAGAGAGATGAAGAGATCAAAAGCACTTATATTAGAAACCTCTCCAACTGCAACTTGACAACTGATCAGATAAACATATTATCTAAAGGCCTGCGTTTCATCCCATCTCCAAACACTAACACTGACAGTGTTAAAAAACAAATTCTACGCGATTTCAACCAATTTGCGAGACGAATGCGTCTCCGATACATCTACCACGGTAGAGGACAGATGAAACACCCTTTCTATGTTAAATCTAACTGGGAACCACCGGTTCAACGATCAGTTACTCTTGAGAAATATCTTGAGGAAACAAAAATTAAACTCTCAGAAATTGAGATAACGAAACCTAAACCTAACATGCCTAAATCAGAACGCGAAGCTATTAGACAACTTAAAGAAAATTCACAAATAAATATCAAAAAGGCAGACAAAGGAACCACCACTGTCATAATGAACAAAACGGACAAGATTAAAGAGGGCATGACACTAATCGAAGTCAAAGAACACTACAGACCCCTCCAAGAACCAATGGTAGAGGAAACCTCTAAGAAAGTCCGAAAAATTATCACAGAACTCTACCAAAAGAAACACATTGATGAAATGACATTTAAATGGTTATCTCAAACACCGAACCCTCCACGCATTCCAGTTTTTTACACTCTTACAAAAACACACAAGGTCAACTTGTCAAGTAGACCAATAATCTCTGGATGCGACTCCCCTACTGAGAGAATTTCTGCTTTTGTAGATACTCTTCTTCAACCAATAATGAAAAAACAGCAGTCATACATTAAAGATACAACACAGTTTATTAACGTCATTGAAGGAACGAGAGTTCCGCAAAATGCAATCCTTGTCTCAATGGATGTTACAAGCTTATATACAAATATACCGCAAGAAGAAGGTATCACGACAATATGCCATGCATATGACACATTCTACACGGCAACACCCCCTATACCAACACATTATCTTAGAGAAATGCTGAGACTTATATTACAAGAAAACTCCTTCCAATTTAATGGAAAAGACTTTCTCCAGACCCATGGTACGGCTATGGGGACTAAAACAGCAGTCTCCTTTGCTAACATTTTCATGGCTAAGATTGAGACAGCAATTATCGATCAGCACAGTACAAAGCCGTTGTTATGGAAAAGATATATCGATGACGTGTTTTCCCTATGGGACACTAATAGAGAGGAAATTAACAACTTCATTGAGCATGCAAATAACTATCACCCTACAATAAAATTCACTGCTGATATTTCTGATAAAGAAATCATCTTTCTTGATACTTGCATCTACAAAGGAGCAAGATTTGAAAAGGAATCTATCCTTGACACGCGCACTCATTTCAAGCCTACTGAGACATTCCAGTACACGCACTTTAAATCGTGTCACCCACCCGGAGTCAAAAAAGGCTTCGTAAAAGGTGAAGGCCTAAGACTACTAAGAACTAACTCTTCAGAGGAGACTTTCGTAGAAAACATAAGATTATTCAAACTACGCCTTCGAGCGAGAGGCTACCCTCACAACCTTATAGACAAAACGCTCTCGGAAGTAAAATTCTCTGAAAGAAAGAAAGCTCTCAACGATAATACAAGAGTGCAAAAACAAATATTGCCCTTTGTAACGCAATACAACCCATCTGTGCCTAACCTTAAGCACATTTTAATGGAGAAATGGCATCTTATAGAATCACAACCTAGACTTAGGGAAATGTTTAAAGAAACTCCAATTATTTCTTACAAGAGAGGCATTTCATTAAAAGATATACTGGTTAGAGCCAAACTGTAGTAAATCTCTTCAAACACTACGCGTTGATAAGTAATTACATTCATGCGACACGCTTGCGGGATCTGTGAATGGCCTGTCACCATTTATTTACCATGAAGAATTTGTTTATCATCAATATAGTAACGCTTGATCCCGACCACGCATGGAAAACATCATTGTCCTGGAACCGTGGACCGCCAGCCGTCCACCGACGACCAGATCCCCTCAAAGTAAATACTATAGTCGCTGAGCAGACATAACCATTTACCACTACGGCTTCCACTCACCCGTCCAGAATAACTTTGATGTACATATACTCAGTTTTTCCAATGGTATTTAGAAGTGATATTTTCCCTTTTTTTTTTTTTCTATTATGGCTGCATTAATTTTGAAATAGACTGAACTCAATTCTGGCAACGTCTCATGAGAATCTCTAGGTAAAGTTAACAGAAGAACCAATCAAGACTCTTTGATATTTCAAAATTAAACTACATTTTGCCAACTGCGTTCAAGAAGCAAAGGATATCGAAAGGTTTGTTTGCCAGAAAAGTCAGACGTCAAAAAGAATGATTTGAAGCAAGAACCCTTAAACTGGCAAATCATATGTATTGAAAATTATGCGTCTTACGCGGCTTTGGAAGCCCAAATAGCTTTATTGACTTGTTAAATGTGGACAATGTCTCACATCTTTATGAAATGAAATTGTTGTGTTTCCTTCTTCTAGCAGCGACAATTCTGCAAAATTGGGCAGATGGCCATGAAAACTATTTTTTTGTCAATTTGTGCTGAATCTCGTCTGAGGATAT